>HG995345.1:6365502-6801241 GCA_905333045.1 Lysandra bellargus | reverse complement strand
ATACATACATACATACATACATACATACATACATACAATACCATACATACATACATACATACATACATACATACATACATACATACATACATACATACATACATACATACATACATACATACAACAATACATACATACATACATACATACATACATACATACATACATACATACATACATACATACATACATACATACATACATACATACATACATACATACATACATACATACATACATACATACATACATACATACATACATACATACATACATACATACATACACATACATACATACATACATACATACATACATACATACATACATACATACATACATACATACATACATACATACATACATACATACATACATACATACATACATACATACATACATACATACATACATACATACATACATACATACATAATACATACATACATACATACATACATACATACATACATACATACATACATACATACATACATAATACATACATACATACATACATACATACATACATACATACATACATACATACATACATACATACATAACATACATACATACATACATACATACATACATACATACATACATACATACATACATACATACATACATACATACATACATACATACATACATACATACATACATACATACATACATACATACATACATACATACATACATACATACATACATACATACATACATACATACATACATACATACATACCATACATACATACATACATACATACATACATACATACATACATACATACATACATACATACATACATACATACATACATACATACATACATACATACATACATACATACATACATACATACATACATACATACATACATACATACATACATACATACATACATACATACATCATAATAAGCTGATTTAACCTCATCTATAGTTTTCGACCCATCTGTATAAATTTTATAAAAGTCCGTTTTCTTTTCTAAAAAACTAAGAAAATCAGTCTTACCATAGATGCGTCCGGTTGTTACCAAATATTTTTTCTCTATAGAACCTTCAAAGTTGTCATAAATTGGCCATAGATCACTAGAATAAATGTCATTTGTCATATTTAAAACCAACTCCAACAAAGTCGGCATCCGAGGCAAAATTCATGTAGAAATAATTCGTGATGTAATTACAGAAGAATCTAATAGACTAGCTATTTCAGGGGGGGTCAACTCCTATAGAACAGAAAAAATACCTACTGGGGCTGTTATGTGCGACTGACTAAAAAATACTCCCAATTTAGTGGGAGAGCTCAACTGAGTAATAAAATCGCTTTTGGTGTAGGACATAATGAACAGGTGTTCAAAATCCTGAAAGAGTTTGTTAAAACTCAAAAGAATAGTGATAATGAATATGTATTAATGTTTGATGAAATGTCAATAAAAAAACATTTAAATTATGACTGCAAAGCGGACTCGATAGAGGGTTTTCAAGATCATGGTGTGCAGGGGAGGTCAGGGCTAATTGCTAGCTATGCCCTGGTTTTTATGATAGCAGGAATAAGAAAAAAGATTAAGCAGCCTCTAGCCCATTATTTTTCTAGTGGTTTTGTTACAGCAGATAGATTAGCTGTTATAATTAAAGAGGTAACTAAAGTTTATATTATTGTATGGTATTATTAATTATAATGTATTGATTATAATTTATCACACTTATATTTATTAATTACTAGAGATCGCCCAATGGTCGAAATTTGGCTTGTCACTCAAAAATCTGTCATTTTTCCTAGTGTGTGTGTTGTAGTGTGTGTAATGTTTTATTTGTTAAAAAAATGTATGATAAAAACATAATTTCAAAATAATATTAGCTGGATGCACTCCTTCACCATATAAACTAACTATGCAAAATTTCATTCATCTACCCATTTTTCGTCAAAGGGATACAAAGTTTTTCTCTCGCGTATTAATATATATACTTATTACATTATTATGTTATGTATTGCCTAATATCGAATTTATATTATTTCAGGTACTACATCAGTGTCATGAAGCCGGTGTAAATATTTCAGCTACAGTATGTGACATGGATGGTGTCAACAGGAGAGCACTTTCAATCTTGGGGGCATCTATGGAACATCCTTATATAACTTTACAAAATAAAGAAATTGTGTCAATTTATGACACACCACATATTGAATGCAGTACAGACATAAACTCCAGCCTACAGACAGGAAGAGGTAAGTTAGGGCATTATTCTACACATCAATATTGCGTAGTTTTAATTTTAAAAATTTAAATTCAATATGGTTTTAAGGAAGCTAATATTTTCACTTAATTTTTTATACTAGAGATCGCCCAATGGTCGAAATTCGACTCAGATATAAATTATAAGTTTCCAACGCTTTTTTATTGATATTCTATTGTCAAAAATTTACTTTATTATTTTTTAGACATAATTCCTGCGACAGTCTCAGATTAATAAAGTCAAATGATGACAGACTGGCCGTGCAGTAATAATTGTCTAACAGTATTTAAGACAAAGGTAATATACCTATAAGTATATTAACTTTATGATTTAAGATTTAATAAAAAAAACTAAATCTATTTTCAGTTTGACAACAACCTTCAACTATAAATCTAGACAATTCGTATGTAAAGGCTTGTCCCTAGTGTGTACGTTGTAGTGTGTGCAATGTTATATTTGTTAAAAAATGTATGTTAAAAGCATAAATCCAAAATAATATTAGCTCGATGCACTCCTTCACCATATAAACTATAACTGTGCGAAATGTCATGCACCTGTTTCCCCATTTTTCATAAAAAAGGGTTACAAAGTTTTTCACTACGTATTAATAATATGATTTTCTTGTTTTGCTAATAATTTCTTATTTACAGGGATTGCTAAATGGGAGCACATAAAACAATTCTATGAAATGGACTCTAAGAACCCAAATTTTGTTTTTGCACCCTGCCTTAGAAAAGACCATTTGGACCCCAATACGAAGCAAAAAATGAAAGTAAATTTAGCTGCTCGAGTGTTGAGCCATTCAGTTGCAGCTGGATTGTACTCTAAAATATCTGATGGTATGTATGTATAATTAAATCATAAATGTACTAGAGATCGCCCAATGGTCGAAATTCGACCTTACTCTCAATGACATTACGACTACTACCTTACCTTTTTGATAAAGTCAATATTTTGTAAGAAAATATTGATTTTATCATATTTTTCTTCAATTCTTGTCTCTGGGACTCAGCTGATCTCAGACTGGCCGTGTAAGCATTGTCTAATATGTAGTATCTAAGCGTATGCGCGCACGGGCAACTTGGTTGCTCGGCGATTTATTTGTCTCTCGATCAAGTCTTTGGGTATGCTCTAAATTTCATATACATAGCTGATCGCTCCATAATGGATGCACCCAATATTCTATTTTTCGACGCTTTCTTCGGTTTTTTATTTATTTCACGAAAGAGACAAATAAATCGCCGAGCAACTAAGTTGCCCGTGCGCGCATACCCTTAGATTCAATAAAAAACTATAATCCATTTTCAATTCGTCAACTTGTTGTCAACAGACTTCAACCATAAATAAAAGAGTATAATTCGTAATGTATAGGCTTGTCACTCAAAAACCTGTCATCTTTCCTAGTGTGTATGTTGTAATGTGTTTAACGTTTTAATTGTTAAAAAAATGTATGATAAAAACATAATTTTAAAATAATATTGGCTCGATGCACTCCTTCTCCATATAAACTGTAACTGTGTGAAATTTCATGCACGTATGTTTTCCCATTTTAAAAGTTTGTAAAAATTTGTAAAAAGGGTTACAAAGTTTTTCTCTCACGTATTAATATATATATAGATAACTCGATACAATCATTATATAAATAATATCAACAACTTTTACTTTAATGATTTCTTAAGTTTTCGCGAGTATCACTCATGATATTATAAGATTTAACAATTACGGATTTTGTCGCGGACTTTTATATCAAATAATACACTACCTACTATTTTAAAAATGTATTTAAATAAAGATAAGGTTCTATTTCCGTTCTAATACATTCATTTTCATTTACAGGAAGCCTTACAGCTGCAGCCACAACAACAGCAAATGTTGTTGCCAATATGGACAAAATATTTGACTGTTTAAACAGTGAAACATCGGATTTAAGAAGAGGAAAATGTCATGCCACAAACTTAAGAGCCCGGGTAACCCTGGAAATTCTCATACATACGTAATACCAAAATCATTTTGTCATACGAAAATATTTAACATGTTTGAGTTATTTTTCAGCATAAAATAGTAATTACCTAGGTTCCTGAACAAAAATTAATTTCAAAATATTTAAACACTAAAAAAAATTTTTTTGTGTATAAATTTTTTTTACTAAATTTAGTACTAAATATTTAAACACTAAAAAATAGACTAAAACACTCAAAAAATTATAAATAATTAGTAAATTTACTACAAAATATTTTAATACTAAAAAATATTTTTTAGAGTTGAAATATTTTGTAGTAAATTTACTATTTATTTATATATTTTTTAGTGTTTTACTCTATTTTTTAGTGTTTAAATATTTAGTAGTAAATTTAGTAAAAAAAAATTTACACAAAAAAAAATTTTTTAGTGTTTAAATATTTTGAAGTTAATTTTTGTTCAGGAACCTAGGTAATTACTATTTTAAGCTGAAAAATAACTCAAACATGTTAAATATTTTCGTATGACAAAATGATTTTGGTATTACGTATGTATGAGAATTTCGAGGGTTACCCGGGCTCTTAACAGCAACCAGCCCCCATTTAATTTTCTTTCAAAAAATGAAAATTTTTTTTTCTACACTAAAATTTATAGGCAGTCCACGTAAACCTCCATCTCTAGAGGGCTGGATATGGACTAAATGCTGTAGAAAGGGTATGGAGAAATTTAAGTAAAAAATATAATGTGAAAGGCCTAGCTACAAGAAGACTCCAACAAGATGCCCTAGAAAATCTTTTTGGGTGTATTCGTGGGAACTGTGGCTCAAACACAAACCCTACATGCGGACAATTTGTAGCTGGGCTCAAAGCTGCCATAATTAGTAATTTATCACATATGGGAACTACTGGAAACTGCGAAACTGACAACAATGTTATAATTAATAATTTTGATAGCTTCTTGTCAGTTTCGCAGTCTGCGCAGGAAAAAAAAGACTCAGTTGTTACTGCTTCATCATCTTCAACGTCATATGCTCTGTATTTTGAAGTTGATGAAGCAATAAACACAAACAATCCTGAAATACAGGCATGTGCATATGTGGCGGGATTTATATTAAAGAAACTACCATTGAAGGATTGTGAAATATGTAGAAAAATATTTGTTAGTGATAACATAGATATAACACACAATTTTGTCGCAAACAGGGAATATGGAATGGATTCTCAAGCTTTAAATTATGCCCATAAAGATTTTATTTTCTGTGTAGAGTTATGTGCATCAGTTATTAATAATTTTTAAAAGATAATGCCTTTGTTAAAATGATAAAGATAAAAATTTTAGATCGCATAAATAGTATTGTCAAGTTTGATTTTATTCAACCATGCAATTTACACAAAGATAACAATTTGGAAACAATTATTAACTGTGTGTTTTTTATATGCATAAAGAGATTCTGCGTTTTAAAAAACCGTTCTTTTGCTGAAGAAGCTTCGACTTCTTTAAAACTCAAAATGAAAATTATTTTACACCAGTAATTGCATACAAAATACCAAGTAAGCATTCTCCACAGAAAATATAATAATATGTTATATTTTGCTAAGTATAGCATTTTAATTTAATGTTGAGTGAAATGTATGGTTGAACAAAATTTAAGAAAAACTGATTCACAAAGTTCTACACATAATTTTTATTCCATACTTCCATACTTAATATTATAAATGCGAAAGTGTGTCTGTCTGTCTTCACGCTAAAACCGCTAAACCGATTTTGCTGAAATTTGGCATGGAGATACTTTGAGTCCCGGGAAAGGACATAGGATACTTTTTATCCCGGAAAAATGTATGGTTCCTTCGCGATAAACTATTTTGGCGCAACGGAGTTGCGGGCGTCATCTAGTATGTAATATTTGTATAAATAAATACACTTTTTAAAGTATTCAAATTTTGCAAAGTATTGCCTGATTCTATTAAATATATCTGTAAGTAGCAGTAATATTTTATTTTATAAGAGTCTGTTCCTTCAAGTAATATATTTTATAAATGGAGAATGTAAGACGTGAACTTTCAATAAAACCAAAATGTTATTAATATACCTATTTGTTTTATTTCATATTATGTAAACTTTTAGTTGTAAGAAAAGCTAAATAGGTAAACGACAGTCCGAACAATAGGTTTACCTATTTAGTTTTTCTTACAACTAAAAAAATACCCTTTAAGAACCCCCATTTAAAACTATAGAATTTAAATTTACCGCACTAATAATTTGAAATTTCCCGCGCTCATTTTTTTCCGATTAGTACGGTACGGGCTGCATATAGATGGCGGTAGTAAAAACTGATTGTATAGAGTTGTCATTCTTCTCCGATAGGAGTAAAAGTGTTCTGTGAGCTATTTCCTCAGATACTTTCAGTTTTCTTACAGGAAGTGAGGACTTAATTGCAATCATCTTAACAAAGTATTTCTTAGCTAACATGAGTCGTCTCAAGAATAAAGGAGGTATACAAGTTCCAACTTCCATTGAGTTTATCGGGGTGGATTTCATCGCACCAGTTATAATGCGCAGCGCTTGATTTTGAATTATATCTAACTTTTTTAGAAGACTAGCGCTAGCATTAATATATGCTAAGCAACTATAGTCAAAGTGGCTCCTAACTAAACTTTTATACAACATTGAGAGAATTTTTGGATCAGCACCCCAAAAAACTCCTGCTAAGCATCTCAATATGTTGAGTCGCTGGTAAGCTTTATTACATATATAATCTATATGTTTATTAAATTTGAGTTTGTCATCTAAAACTATACCTAGAAATTTATGTTCATTTACTATTGAGATTACTTCATTATTACATTTAACTTGAACATTACATTGACTTTTACCAAAAGTCATAACTGAACTTTTTGAAGAATTAATATTTAGTTTTAGTTCGTTATTGTAATAATTTAACAGTTGCTTAAGAGCTAAATTAATATTACAATTGGCCGAGCGTAGTAGACGATTAATACAATATATAACAATATCATCAGCATATTGTAGAACATTAACACCTAATACTTTTACATATTTACAAATTTGTGATGTATATAAATTATACAGGATTGGAGACAATATTGCTCCTTGCATTAAGCCTTTATGTGCAAATTTTGGACCATGTAGTATATCATTAAATTTCACATAGACAAGACGGTGATTCAAGAATCTATATATCCAATTTAAAAATCTACCAGGAATGCCCAATTCACTTAAAACCTTTATAAGTACAGACAAATTAACATTATCATATGCTCCTTGCACATCTAAAAATACACAAATTGCATTTGAATGAGCCATTAAAGAATTCTTAATATCATTAAGAAATGAAACAAAGCCGTCAACTGTACTTTTTCCTTTACGGAAACCTAGCTGAAAATCTGGTAATATTGAATTAGTTTCTGTAAAGTAGTCTAACCTAACTTTTATCATATTATTTTCAAAAACTTTTCCTATGCATGAAGTGAGTGATATTTGACAGTAAGAATTATGATCATGGATTGGCTTATCTTCTTTCAGAATGTGCAAAACACTGAGTTTTCCACTCGTCGGGAACAACTTGTTTGGACCATAAGTGATTGTAGATATTAAGAAGAACTACTTGTGCGTTTTTGTGTACATTTTTAATCATTAAATATGGTAAATTATCCAGTCCAGGAGTAGAATCTCTTCTTGACATTAAGGAACTATGAAATTCATCCCAGCTAAAATCTTTCATGAAAAAGTTGAAATATTCACTATCATTATTACTTTTAAATATATCTTCTAATGAACTGTCACATACTTCATCATTTGTAAATTTGTCTAAAAATTCTGGTACAAAACTATCACATTTACTATTTATGCTAGAATCTACACGCTTATATTTTTTGATAAAATTCAAAATATTTGTGACTGGGGTGGATCTATTAAATGTAGAGCATACATTTTGCCAACTTTTTCTCTTTTCCTCTTTTATAATCCTTTTTTTGAATGCATCTAATCTCTTATAATTTATATAATTTTCCATACTCAAATTATTTCTATATTTTTCCAAAGCTTCTCCACAATCCTTTACAGCCCTATCACAAATATCATTCCACCACGGAGCAGGTACCCTTTTTTAAATTTTTATAGATGAATTAGTTATTATAATTTTTGGAACACATTCATCTCTTAAAGTGTTTAGTAGATCACAGAAATGATTATAACTTTCTAAAGGATTTTGTAAATTATATTCAAAATCTTGAAATAAATCATTTGACATATTAAAGAACTTATCCCAGTTAGCTTTTTTGAATAAATACTTATTTACATTTTTATTTATGTCATATTGCATAGGAGAAGTATTAAGTTTTGTAAAAGTTGGAAAGTGATAACTTCCCAACGGATGCTCACCGACATAC
Source organism: Lysandra bellargus (assembly GCA_905333045.1). Taxonomy (NCBI): domain Eukaryota; kingdom Metazoa; phylum Arthropoda; class Insecta; order Lepidoptera; family Lycaenidae; genus Lysandra; species Lysandra bellargus. The sequence goes on along the minus strand of HG995345.1, from coordinate 6,792,626 downwards.
CATTCACAATAGGGAGCCAGCTCTGGGCTCACTAGTGTAACATCAATTGCAGAAGTGTTATTGTTTGGTCTACTTACTGTAGTAGCACAACCTGTATTTAAAATACATAAATTATATTCATCTATAACTTCATACAAGTCTCGTCCTCTTGTATTATTTATTGTACAACCAAAAGCTATGTGATGGGCGTTACAATCACCCGATATGATAATAGGTTTAGGAAGATTGTTAATTATTGTTTTTTAATTTTGTTATATTAATTTTGTTTCTAGGTGGACTGTAAATGCAAAGGATTGTAATGGAACCTATACCTGTTTCTATGGTTATAGCAATACAGACTGTATATCTTGATAATTTGGAGTCGGATGCTGCACATACTTTATAGAATTCCTAATAATTATTGCCACTCCTCAGTGTTCATTTGAAGCATTTTTAAAAATGAAATTATACCTAGGGAAATGAATCCGAGGACTTGAAGTTTTCAGCCATGTTTCATTTAATAAAGCTATATCTATTTCTTTATCTATTAAGAGTGATTGAAGTAAATGTTTTTTATTATTTAAACTCTGGATGTTATGCTGTACAATATTAATACTATCCATTACTTATTAAAGTTTTTAATGAATGTTTGTTTAATATGTGTTGTAGTATTAATCTCATTAGAATTTCCTATACTTACAAAGTGCTTATTATGGCTTCTAAAATTTTTTGATTATTAATAATGTCCTGGGCTGATATCTTTTCTGGTACAATTTTAACATTTTGAGGTTTAGTTTTTGTCAGAGGTGGAAAAGATGTTAAATTATTTGTTATGTCTGCATAAGTAGAATTATTATTTCTCAAAGATATGTTTTTCTTAATTTTAGAAGCCTTAATTGGGCACTCCTTAGAAATAGCTAGGTGATTACCTCCACAGTTTTTACATTTTAAAACTTCTGATGCACATTCTTTATAGGAATGATTCTCTGCACATTTAGAACATGCTTGTTCATTAAAACAATATTTTGCAGAGTGATTGAAAAGTAAGCATTTAAAACATTGTAGAACTGGAGGTATATAATTATGAACCTTATATCTCCATCCATCTAAGAAATAGGCTACTTGACATATATTTAATTTCATTGAAAAAATGCATATTTCTAGTAGAACTTGGCCTAGGAAACTGTATTTCACCCTTATCGTGAAATAAAAGCTTATGATTGATAAATAAAGTCGATTTGAAAATATGATTTTATGAAAATAGGAATTGTACTGACGAAAACGCTTTTGCGGTACTTCCGATCTGGATGTGACGTCATCCCATTTGTAATTTAATATCTTTTATTTATCGCGCTCGTTATATGTAAGTTTATTTGTACATAAATAATATGAATAAGCCTAGAAAGATTTATAAAATGTATTTTCTTGAATAATTCAAATAAAACATCAGTTTTATATATTATCTCCATTCATTGTAGTTACGAAATGAAATGGCCAAAACTTTTCTACAAAAGTGTTCAACATTAGAAATGATTTCTAAATTATTTTTTAATTTTTTAAGCACTGTTAGACTCGTACATTTAGCACATAAAACTTTTTTTCAATAAAGAAAGTATAAAATACAAAAAACATGACGTCACACTATGGCGGTACAATGGCGGACAGTGTTTTCGGCGCCATATAAAAGGCATATTTTTCGATCAACATTTTTATGGGTTTCTACTGTTTAAAATATTAAAATATTATTTTTTTAGTAAAAATGAATGATTAGGAACCGATTAGAATGAAGAAAAAAAATAGGTCAAGTAGCCTATTGCATTGTGGTTATACAGTGCCAGAAAAGGTAACAGTAGGTAATAGTATTTAACGGAACAAATGTATTATTTTCTTTTTTCATAAATCTACTTATACCAGTTATGTCAATATCGCTACTTATTTTTTCAAATAAATCCGTATTACTAATTTCCTTAGGAATGTACCTAACTACCCCAACCCTTTCCACAGAGGCTGCTGGGATATATGCTCTTAGATTGTTTTCTTGAATAAATGATGCATTGAGGAAATCATTAGCCAATGCCGCTTGTTTGAAAGTTATTTTTATTTTGCGGGCGCTTATTCTAGCTCTTTCATAAACTCCTTTTGCGTTTTTGAAAATTTTCGAAAGGCTAAGGGGGTTCATGTTTCCTATTTTTGTATCATTACAATGTTCGACGAAGACAATAAATTCTCCGCTGCAATTATTGTCAGGATATTTTCTAGAATACGAAGGCTTACTAAAGGGTTTGTACTTATCGCCTGAGATATCATCTATTTTCCTTTTCGTCGATGACGAAGATTTATAGTTCGCTCTCGTCCTGCATATACTATATAAAAGTACTTTTAAAGTACTTTTAATGTATAAAAACTATTAAATACGATTTTTCCAAATTGTTAAAAAAAGGCGCCTTCCTCTTCCCGCCAAAAACAGCAAGTCAAAGGAACAAATGTCAAAAGAGTGTTGCTATTGCTAAAATAAAAAGTTTCGCCTCCTAACTTTTTAATTTGATTGTCAAACAGTTTCCATTTAGTAACTAGATGGCGTATGGGTAGACAACTATCGGTAATACCACCAATAATTGCTACAAAACTGGGCAAAAGAATGTAAAACTTGATTTCAATTTGAAAACGACGCCATAATATTCCAATGACTAGGTTAACAAAGTTATTACAACGATGTTTTAGTTTCAACTCACGGAAGAAATAGCCCTATTTACCGATATTCACACCAAATATCACAGGAATTATACATTTTGGTTTTGACAACATTTTATCTGCACTTGTGCCAGTAAACGGGTATTTCATGGCTAATATTTTACCAATAATGAACATCAAAGACCCAAATAACACAATTTGGGAAAAAATAATAAAAACCACACCAACAATAAAAAGTAGGAGTTTGAAAGTGACATGCCCATGACATGCCCGCCAAAACTCTATCAGTTGTCAGTTTGACAATTTGCGTGTTCCTAAACTGTTACCAGTATACTGACCTAATCGCTTAGGCCAATGATCGCTTAGGTTTAAGATATTTTGATTTATGCCACACTTGACAGTACACTGATATTTTTTAGAAACAACCAATATGTATCCGTGATGCCAACCACGGCTTCAAATAACGTTATTTTTTCATAACGTTACTGCTTCAAGGGCTTAAATAACGTTATGAAAATTTACCCGATATTAAAAATAACGTTAAAAATTGATATTAATAACGGTTAATGTTATAACGTTATATAGGATTTATAACGGTAAATATATGTTCTTTGATAACGTTATAGTCCGTCAAGAAAGTCATGACAGGCGGGAAAATTTTCTAAATTTTTTTCTTTGTATTTTCACACAAATCTCGCAAAAAAGTGGGCTGCGAGTGAGATTTAGTGCACCGTGCACGATCGCATACCTGGTAACCTAAAATAACGTTATTATTATAACGATACTTTTTCGTTTAAACAACGAAAAAATATCGTTATAATAATAACGGTAAATATAACGTTATTTTACTAAATATCGTTAAAAAAATAACGTTATCTGGCTACCATTATGAAAATAACGGTACGTAACGATATTTTTTCTGTTATTCGATAACGTTATGAAGCCCTGATGCCAACCTACAGATAATTTCAGATCGGTGGGGAACCAATAGAAAATCTAGAAGTGTCTATCGTCGCGCCGTCTGGTGGAGATTAAAAATAAGAAAACCTCTCATTTAAGTTGAATGGACTGTATCTCGGGAATAAAGACGGGAAAAGCAGATAATTTCACCAACCTCAGTTTGGTTCCGTAGCTTCGCTTCGAGGGCCCTCTTCTCTTCTTTTCTTGACACAGATTTACACACACACACACTCATTCACACTTGGCTGATTAAATAGTTCTATAGGCTATCGCGCATAGTAACGACGTAGAAGTTGATTTTTTTTTAGGCGGCGCGTTCGAGCAGAGATTCGTTCTGAGAGGCTCGTTTTTGAATACTGACACTCGCGAAGACGACACTGCTTTTTATATGGGTAGGGACGCTCTCGCCGCGTGATTCGTAAACTAGGATTTTTTATTTTTCTACCTTCATTCACAAAAAAGTATTAAATTTTTGAATTCGAGTTCGTTCATCGGTCATATAGCTAATATAATATAATATGCAGATAATATACAGAATTCATAAATATAATTTTCATAATAAACATACTTAATAATGAGATAGAAATTTCTTGTAACAATAATAGGCTACTTGACATTTATTTAATTTCATTGAAAAAATGCATATTTCTAGTAGAACTTGGCCTAGGAAACTGTATTTCACCCTTATCGTGAAATAAAAGCTTATGATTGATAAATAAAGTCGATTTTAAAATATGATTTTATAAAAATAGGAATTGTACTGACGAAAACGCTTTTGCGGTACTTCCGATCTGGATGTGACGTCATCCCATTTGTAATTTAATATCTTTTATTTATCGCGCTCGTTATATGTAAGTTTATTTGTACATAAATAATATGAATAAGCCTAGAAGGATTTATAAAATATATTTTCTTGAATAATTCAAATAAAATACCAGTTTTATATAATTATTATCTCCATTTATTGTAGTTAGGAAATGAAATGGCCAAAACTTTTCTACAAAAGTGTTCAACATTACAAATGATTTCTAAATTCTTTTTCAATTTTTTAAGCACTGTTAGACTCGTACGTTTAGCACATAAAACTTTTTTCAATAAAGAAAGTATAAAATACAAAAACATGACGTCACACTATGGCGGCACAATGGCGGACAGTGTTTTCGGCGCCATATATAGGGCATATTTTTCAATCAACATTTTTATGGGTTTCTACTGTTTAAAATATTAAAATATTAGTTTTTTTTAGTGAAAATGAATGATTAAGAAGCGATTAGAATGAAGAAAAAAAATAGGTCAAGTAGCCTAGGAAAAGCAGATAATTTCACCAACCTCAGTTTGGTTCCGTAGCTTCGCTTCGAGGGCCCTCTTCTCTTCTTTTCTTGACACAGATTTACACACACACACACTCATTCACACTTGGCTGATTAAATAGTTCTATAGGCTATCGCGCATAGTAACGACGTAGAAGTTGATTTTTTTAGGCGGCGCGTTCGAGCAGAGATTCGTTCTGAGAGGCTCGTTTTTGAATACTGACACTCGCGAAGACGACACTGCTTTTTATATAGGTAGGGACGCTCTCGCCGCGTGATTCGTAAACTAGGATTTTTTATTTTTCTACCTTCATTCACAAAAAAGTATTAAATTTTTGAATTCGAGTTCGTTCATCGGTCATATAGCTAATATAATATAATATGCAGATAATATACAGAATTCATAAATATAATTTTCATAATAAACATACTTAATAATGAGATAGAAATTTCTTGTAACAATAATAGGCTACTTGACATATATTTAATTTCATTGAAAAAATTCATATTTCTAGTAGAACTTGGCCTAGGAAACTGTATTTCACCCTTATCGTGAAATAAAAGCTTATGATTGATAAATAAAGTCGATTTTAAAATATGATTTTATAAAAATAGGAATTGTACTGACGAAAACGCTTTTGCGGTACTTCCGATCTGGATGTGACGTCATCCCATTTGTAATTTAATATCTTTTATTTATCGCGCTCGTTATATGTAAGTTTATTTGTACATAAATAATATGAATAAGCCTAGAAGGATTTATAAAATATATTTTCTTGAATAATTCAAATAAAATACTAGTTTTATATAATTATTATCTCCATTTATTGTAGTTAGGAAATGAAATGGCCAAAACTTTTCTACAAAAGTGTTCAACATTACAAATGATTTCTAAATTCTTTTTCAATTTTTTAAGCACTGTTAGACTCGTACGTTTAGCACATAAAACTTTTTTCAATAAAGAAAGTATAAAATACAAAAATATGACGTCACACTATGGCGGCACAATGGCGGACAGTGTTTTCAGCGCCATATATAGGGCATATTTTTCAATCAACATTTTTATGGGTTTCTACTGTTTAAAATATTAAAATATTAGTTTTTTTTAGTGAAAATGAATGATTAAGAAGCGATTAGAATGAAGAAAAAAAATAGGTCAAGTAGCCTAGGAAAAGCAGATAATTTCACCAACCTCAGTTTGGTTCCGTAGCTTCGCTTCGAGGGCCCTCTTCTCTTCTTTTCTTGACACAGATTTACACACACACACACTCATTCACACTTGGCTGATTAAATAGTTCTATAGGCTATCGCGCATAGTAACGACGTAGAAGTTGATTTTTTTTAGGCGGCGCGTTCGAGCAGAGATTCGTTCTGAGAGGCTCGTTTTTGAATACTGACACTCGCGAAGACGACACTGCTTTTTATATAGGTAGGGACGCTCTCGCCGCGTGATTCGTAAACTAGGATTTTTTATTTTTCTACCTTCATTCACAAAAAAGTATTAAATTTTTGAATTCGAGTTCGTTCATCGGTCATATAGCTAATATAATATAATATGCAGATAATATACAGAATTCATAAATATAATTTTCATAATAAACATACTTAATAATGAGATAGAAATTTCTTGTAACAATAATAGGCTACTTGACATATATTTAATTTCATTGAAAAAATTCATATTTCTAGTAGAACTTGGCCTAGGAAACTGTATTTCACCCTTATCGTGAAATAAAAGCTTATGATTGATAAATAAAGTCGATTTTAAAATATGATTTTATAAAAATAGGAATTGTACTGACGAAAACGCTTTTGCGGTACTTCCGATCTGGATGTGACGTCATCCCATTTGTAATTTAATATCTTTTATTTATCGCGCTCGTTATATGTAAGTTTATTTGTACATAAATAATATGAATAAGCCTAGAAGGATTTATAAAATATATTTTCTTGAATAATTCAAATAAAATACCAGTTTTATATAATTATTATCTCCATTTATTGTAGTTAGGAAATGAAATGGCCAAAACTTTTCTACAAAAGTGTTCAACATTACAAATGATTTCTAAATTCTTTTTCAATTTTTTAAGCACTGTTAGACTCGTACGTTTAGCACATAAAACTTTTTTCAATAAAGAAAGTATAAAATACAAAAACATGACGTCACACTATGGCGGCACAATGGCGGACAGTGTTTTCGGCGCCCTAAATAGGGCATATTTTTCAATCAACATTTTTATGGGTTTCTACTGTTTAAAATATTAAAATATTAGTTTTTTTTAGTGAAAATGAATGATTAAGAAGCGATTAGAATGAAGAAAAAAAATAGGTCAAGTAGCCTATTAGAGCTTGATGACCTCAAGGAGCTTATTCTTTTGTAAGAAACATGCCCATTTTTATGGAATCCGAAAGATAACAATAATCCGTCTTGTTTTGCATGCGTTAAGTTTTTAACGCGCATGTGAGTATTATTGCTTCTGCTGCTTTTCTCTTGTAAAAAAAAAAACTTGTACGAGACGATCTTCCTTATATAAAAAAGTACTCTGTGGATGCCATAGTAGCTAGTGTATCTGCCTACTTAGGAGATTGCGGGTTCGATTCCCGTGTACCTAAGTCAATCATTTGTAGGTGTTATGTTATTAATATAGGTTTGTTGTCTGCGGTACCCAAATTACAAGCAAGGAATGCTTTGTTCGGGACAAGATTGCGTTGTGAGAATGTGTGAGGAATATTATTTATAATTTATTCTTATCTTATTTTTGCAGAAAAAGGAATAATCTCCCAAGATGCGCAAAACACCGCAGACGTCATCTTATTTTTTGACCAACTTTTTGACTCAATTAATAGAAGCTTCGGAAAAAGGAAGAAGCACAGTAAACCTCTTCTGGGACCTGCGACGCCAAACTCGCCACATCACAAAACATGGATGGAGGCTAAAATATTTTTAAAAAATATGAAGTTTGTGAATGTAAAAACCTTAAATGTGGAGCATGTTCCCACTTTAAATAACTGGGTATGGACACTAGAAGGAATAGAACTACTATTAAAAAAAATTGCTGTGAAGTACGGAGTGACATCGGTTTGGTTGCGGCATCTGAACCAAGATCCAATCGAAATTTTTTTTGGATCGATAAGGAGCCAAGGATGCCGGAACGTAAACCCTACTCCAGATGGGTTTGAAGCAGCATTTAGCAGCCTTTTAATAAACAGCCTATCTAGTGTCCATGCCCCTGGGGCAAATTGTGAGGTGGATAATTGCCATGCTTTGCATGAAGTTCTCATCACAAGCGGGGCCTGCAAAGAACAAATAAACTGCGAGCTGTCTAAGATTCCGGACATAGAAATTATACCCCTTGAAGACAAAAGTGACCCCCGAATAGTTGGGGGGCTACAATATGTTAGCGGTTATTTTGTTAAAACCGCTAAGAAGAAAGTCTTCAATTCAAGGGTTGTAGTGAATGCAAAAAAAACTTAATGTCCGATCAGGAAGGAGAGTATTTAAAACGTAGAGAGTACGCTAATAAAAAATGGCTTTGCAGTCCCAGCGACTCTCTCTTGAATTGTGTTTCGAATCTGCAGGATATAAATTACACAATAATTAAAAAGTGCTTAGATAAAAAATATTAAAAAAAAATAATTAAAACAGTGATATTTATTCACATACAATTTGATTTCTTAAAATGTGAACTGCATAAAGAAAAATTAATCGATTTTTTAATCAATATATCCTGCAGATTCTTCATTTACAATTACTGTAAGAATATAAATAGAATATTAATGAATAGGAGAGAGTGTGATGATGATACGGATTTGTTTATGCTGAAAGCGAAAAAATTATATATGAAATGTTTTAAAAGAAAAAAATAAATTATATCAATTACGGTTGTCAGTGTTTTATTTATTGAAAAACATCCTATAAAAAGAAACAAAAAGCAACCTAAACCCAGTAACCAATGCTAGTATATATATTGACAAAAAGTTGTCAAAACCTACTTCCAGAGAGCGCCACTTGTCTTACCCTATTTGGCCGTCGAGTTGTACCTCTATTCCTATATATAAAAAAGTACTCTGTGGTACTGACGGTGATAATATTGACCGTATAATAGGCAGGGCTTCATAACGTTATCGAATAACAGAAAAAATATCGTTACGTACCGTTATTTTCATAATGGTAGCCAGATAACGTTATTTTTTTAACGATATCTAGTAAAATAACGTTATATTTACCGTTATTATTATAACGTTATTTTTTCGTTATGGCATAACAAAAAAATAACGTTATAATAATAACGGTAAATATAACGTTATTTTCTGGTATCAGGTATGCGATCGTGCACGGTGCACCAAATCTCACTCATATTTAAAATGTAATAAGCGTTATCTGTGAAAATACAAAGAAAAAATACACCTTTAAAGCGTGATTACGTTTAGAAAATTTTCCCGCCTGTCATGACTTTCTTGACGGACTATAACGTTATCAAAGAACATATATTTACCGTTATAAATCCTATATAACGTTATAACATTTACCGTTATTAAATACATTTATAACGTTATTTCTAGTATCGGTTAAATTTTCATAACGTTATCTATGCCCTTGAAGCAATAACGTTATAAAAAAATAACGTTATTTGAAGCCCTGGATTGCAGTCGCCGTGCCATGCCGTCCGCCTGCTTATGCAGGATAGTAAATGGTGTCGCAGGCCTGCATGGCATTCCGCATTCACTATCCTACAGGCAATAGGCCAGGCATAAATAAGCGGCGGACGGCAAGGCGGACTACCGTGAATGGGCCGCTTAACGCTTTAGTCTAACTTAGAAGTTATAGAATTCATAATAATATTATATATTATTTTAATTAAATGCATGACAAATAAACTGTAATTACCGATCGATCATTAATAAATAATAATTAAATAATATTTTTGTTACAACTTTAGTAAATGTTATTTTTATTAATGGCAATATGAATTCTGTAAAAATAGCAGGCAGCAGCACACGGCTAAAAAAAATTAAAAAAATCTCTCAGGCAAGATGGACGTATATTTTACGTTTTAAATTTATTTTACTGTCCAATTTAGGTAAGTTATTTTATAAGTTTATTTTATATGTTTGTAATAAACGTATATATTTCGCAGTTTCTAATAATCATCAAGATTTTTTGTTTAGTGTTTATAGCCATAACCACTAAGTCGTAAATGTCAGTGGTTTATTTATAATTTTCTTAATTTTTACATTATTTTAGCAATAAAACACACAAATGTATAATGGAATTGGACTAACGACCCCTAGGGGTTCAGGAACAAATGGTTATGTGCAAAGAAACTGGGCATCGGTGCGAAAAACCAAAGACAGCGTTAACTATCGCACCGAGGAAGAAATTGCAAAATTGGATTCGGCATCAAATAAACAACCTAACAGGGAAATATTGGATCACGAGAGGAAGCGTAAGATCGAAGTGAAGTGTGCAGAACTCGAAGACACCTTAGAAGACCAAGGGTGAGTTTGTTTTTTTAATTTGCATAAGATTTACAAATAGCAACAAGATTAAATGTCGTGTTCGCATGTTCATTTTAAGTCTATTATATTTTTATACTTGGAAACAATTCACACATATTACTATGCTTCAATTAATTACTGATTAATGGTCTCCTTATATTTTTCCTTAACGAAACACATACAAGTGTTGTATTGTGTTCAGGTTATACTGCTTTTTAAAAGTATTGTGTTTAAAATCTTGGTTATTAATGGATTTTTGAATTTGTCCATTATCCTCTCCTCTCTTTGACTTTGATTTAGCTATCTTCTTTCACATTAGGCCAAGGTAGACAATGGCCTAAGTATGTGTTAAGTGACCAGTCTATGTAAACTGAAATAATATAAGGTGTAACAAAACTTAGTGATAATACTTTAAATCCATGAACACCTGCAAATAGATACAATAAAGGAAACAGTAAATTCATACACCACTAAATATAAAAGCAGACTTAAAGAACACCAAAACTTACTTGCGCAAAATCGAAATTCTACAGGAGACACTGTTTGCCTTAAAAGGAAACAAATTTTAAACTTGGAATGATGTTCAAGGGAACAACATCCACCTACTCCTATTAAAAGCGACCTCATCAGATTATAGCTTCCATAAAGCTGATTGCTGATAGCACAAAAAGAAAAAAATATACTTTAGGGTGTATATATGGGTCCCCTATACAATAGAGTTTAATGTGAAAGTTTAATTTCAAAGCCTTTTATTACCAAAACTTACAAATATGCTGCATGTCAGCCTCCTTATTGGCGTGTCCTTCTGACACAAAGGCCTCCTCCAGCCTTTTCCATTCGCATCTGTCACAAGCCAGCCGAAGCCACAAAGGGCCAGCAGAAGCCCTGATATCATCTGACCATCTTTTAAGTGGTCGTCCTCTTTTCGTTTTTGTATTGTATTTTGGGAGCCATTCTGTTGTTTTTCTTGACCATTTATCTTGTCCTCTAATGACATGTCCTGTCTATTGCCATTTCAGTTTTTTTTATTTTTAAACATACATCCTCTAATTTAGTAAGTTTCCTTAGGTCAGCTGCTCTTTTCTTGTCTCTTTTTGTAAAGCCTTACTTCTTTCCATGCTTGACAGGATTTGAGCTTTTGGATGTTTTTTGAAGTTATTGCCCAGATTTGACTTCCATAAGTTAGAATCAGTAGAATGCAACTGTTGAATATTATTCTTTTGATTGCCACGAAGTCTTTATTTTTCATCATGTCCTTAAGGCGGGGAACAACCCCAATTTGTTATTCCGTGACTCCCGGTTTACTTAGTTCCAATATAATAACGAAATGTAAAAAATATGAGATGTTAAGCACAATATTTAAAAGACTTTAAACCATAAAACTTTTTATAAAACATAATACTTTGGCTGTAATTAATTTACACACTCACTTCCGACAAAAATCTAATTCATCAAAATATAAGTATGAACTAGGATAATTATACATTTTATTTGAATAAATTGTTAGTAAATCTATATTAAAATATTCTGAACCGAACAATTTTGTTTCTTAATATTTATTTCCAAAGATATTTAAAAAAAACATGAAAAATAGAGAAGATCCGCCCCTAGTAACTACAGTTTTATGCTAAGCTAAAATGAATCTTATTGCGATGCGTATATGCTTGGTCTTTGGTTGTGTGCAAGGTTATCGTTTTGAATTGAGATTGATCCCTGCCTTAAGATACTGGTCTCTTAAGGACATAATGAAAAATATGTTCATATGTTACTGGAACATTTCCACGAGTTTGCAATCCTTCTATCAATTTCAAGTTCCATTTAGTCTTGGAACGCTATAAGCTGCCCCATAAGACTTGACATATTCTATTGTATTGCCCTCCACCAAAATAGGTTTTTCAATGTAGTTCGTCATCAATTTAGACTTGATTTGATTCGATCAAACCACTGTGAAAGTTAAAATGCTAAAAAAGTTAAAAAAAATTCTCATCTGTAAATCATAATCATAAAAAAGTTGCTTACATACTCTAATGTATTATCACTTAGAAAAATACACACATTGTATATTTTTTTACCTCCATGTTCCTAAAAGTAAAAATACAAGTCTAATTTATAGAATGATTTAGTACCCAATTTACTGCGAGCAGAGCCATGAAAAAATATTTTTTTACCTCCATGTTCCTAAAAGTAAAAATATAAGTCTAATTTATAGAATGATTTAGTACCCAATTTGCTGCGAGCAGAGCCATGAAAAAAGATACTGTCTGCCCTATTTACCACAGACCTACATTCTCATGTTTTGATCCTATTACTTCCATGTTGTTCTTATATGTTGCATGATATAAATCACTGAAGCAACATTTAGAGATTTTTTTCTGTATGTAAGTGTTTAGTTTGCTTTTCTGTTTAATTAGTCTCTTTCTAGCAGTAACTAATGAAACTACTCTGCCTAAAGAACTGGTTGGTTTATTTAAATATTGGTACGGCAATCAGAAAAACCGTGTTAAATGGGCTGGAGTGTTTTCTGACGTGTACGGGTTGGAGTGTGGGGTGAGACAGGGGGGGTTAAGCTCGTCCCGCCTCTTCAATCTGTACATGAATCGGCTGATAGGTGAGCTCAACAGCACCTTTGTAGGATGTCATGTAGACGGCGTTTGTATTAATAATATCAGTTACGCAGATGATATGGTTGTTGAATTCAAAGAAAAATAACGTGTTGAGTTTTAGGAAAAATTTTATTGTACGAAGACATTATTTTATATCATTGACATTATGCTTCAAACATATTTTAGATTACGAATACGAACTAAATAGTTCTTATTACAACATGCCCCCATAATCTAAATATATGTTACATTAAAATAAGTACATAACAATTATGAGAAAGAAAAATAAAAGTTAAATTGACAACCCTAAGAATAATAACAAAAATATTTATAAAAATCTATATTATCAACCCTAAATTTTTAACACATCTGACATGCGATGTACGCCTTAAAGCTTTCGTTAAGACATCTGCCAAAAGATTCTCTGACGGAATAAAATGTAAAGAAATTATATTTTCGGCAACTTTCTCTCTTACGAAATGAAATTTCGTATCAATGTGCTTAGTCCGTCTGTGATGGATTGGATTATATGCTAATTTTTGCGCACTCTGACTGTCACCAAAAAGAGAAACAGTATCTATCCTTCCACTTACCTCATAAACGAAGCGTCTAAGAAACACGGCTTCTTTAGCTCCAGAGCATAGAGCCATGTATTCCGCTTCTGTAGAAGATAGCGCAACCGTGGGTTGCTTCTTTGCCTCCCAGGACACAGGACCACCACCTAATATGAATACACATCCTGTGTAAGAACGACGATCGTAAGGATCATTCGCCCAGTCTGCATCTACAAATCCAGACAAATAGTTACCAGTTTTTCTGTAGGTAATACTGTAATCTATTGTACCTTTCAAATACTTCAAAACTCGTTTACCGGCTTCCCAATGTGACTTTCCTGGATTAACATTGAATTGGCTAAGATAGCTCATAACATACGCTATGTCCGGTCGTGTATTTATAGCAATGTACATTAAAGAACCTACTAATGCTTGATACGACCGACAATTTTCAAATGGTTCCGTTTCATTTAAATTCAACTTTTCTACAGCTAAAGGAGTACTAGCGACTTTAACTGAACACAAGTTATACTTTTCTAGCAACGAATTAATCATTGTCTTTTGATTAACACGAATAACACCATATTTCTTAGAGATATTTAAGCCGAGGTAAAAATTCAATTCACCTAGACTTTTAAGAGCCCGGGTTACCCTCGAAATTCTCATACATACGTAATACCAAAATCATTTTCTCATACGAAAATATTTAACATGTTTGAGTTATTTTTCAGCTTAAAATAGTAATTACCTAGGTTCCTGTACAAAAATTAACTTCAAAATATTTAAACACTAAAAAAATTTTTTTGTGTATAATTTTTTTTTGCTAAATTTACTACTAAATATTTAAACACTAAAAAATAGAGTAAAACACTAAAAATATATATACATAAATATTAAATTTACTACAAAATATTTCAACTCTAAAAATATTTTTTAGTACTTAAATATTTTGTAGTAAATTTACTATTTATTTATATATTTTTTAGTGTTTTACTCTATTTTTTAGTGTTTAAATATTTAGTTGTAAATTTAGTATAAAAAATTTATACACAAAAAATTTTTTTTAGTGTTTAAATATTTTGAAGTTAATTTTTGTTCAGGAACCTAGGTAATTACTAATTACTATTTTAAGCTGAAAAATAACTCAAACATGTTAAATATTTTCGTATGACAAAATGATTTTGGTATTACGTATGTATGAGAATTTCGAGGGTAACCCGGGCTCTTAAGACAAAAATATTTATCCAAGTCCGATTTGACAACGTCAAAATGACTCTTGACTCTTGTCTTTGTATAGAACTATAATGTCATCAACATATACGGCCATTATGACAACCTCATTACCAAACTTTTTGTCAAAACAAAAATGAGAATTGATGGCTACACTGCGCCATATCTCTATCTCTATATCTGATATCATCTGCTGCAAAAACTTTTGGCATATATATATATATATATATATATATATATATATATATATACCATTTGCATGGAACTATTTTCTTTTCGGGTCTATCGACCAAAGTCCATGTTTGACGTAATTGTAGCGATTTAAATTCATCCTCCATAGCCGAACACCATTTGCTATTATCTACTGAATCAATAGCTTCTTGATAGCTCTTAGGTTCTTCCGATATACTATCAACCGAGTTAGCTAACCAAGTCATGAAGTCGAAACCAAAAAACTTAGGTATCTTACGTACACGTTCCGAGTAACGCCTCTCTATCTGTACTGGCCCGTGCTCAGGAACATCAGCTTCTGATTCAGATGCATCTAGTTCACTAGGGACAAGTACATCCTCGTGAATGGTAGCAGGAACATTAGGAGCATCAACATCAATTGCTTCTGGTTCAGCTACAACAGATTCACTACACACAGGTACATCGTTATGATCAATAGCAGTAGAATTTTCGAGTTCTATATTGGGTACATTCACCCCTTGAAAACTATTGTCAGAACCTTTTTCAGGCGAAAAATCTGCAGATTTATTAGTCTTCAACCCAGTGAAGCAATCTTCAAAAAATACTACGTCTCTAGATTTAACAAGTCTTCTAGGATTCGCAGCATCACGCAGAAAATATGAATGAGGATCATTTGAATATCCTACAAAAATATGTTCACTTGCTTTACTATCTAACTTATTTCTATGACAGAATGGAATATTTACAAGTGCTCTACAACCAAAAACCTTCAAATGACTTAAGTTAGGCTTCGTATTAAACCTTTCGTAAGGTGTGCCACAACTTAAAGCTCTGTGAGGGCTTCTATTTTTAAGATAGACAGCAACACGAAACGCGTCTTTCCAATAAGCTTTAAGAAGTGAACTCTCAGCCAACATAGAACGTGCCTTTTCTACAATAGACCTATTAGTACGTTCGGCAACGCCGTTTTGTTGAGGACTGTATGGCACAGTTGACTGATGAATTATACCCTTTGTCGCTAAATGTTCCAGAAAGCCTTTATTTACATATTCTGTCCCATTATCGGTTCTTAAGACTTTAATTTGAGCACCTGTCTGCCTTTCAACTAGCGATTGAAACGCGCAGAATTTATCCTTAACTTCTGTCTTCGAAGAGATAAAGTAAGCAAAGATCATACGAGAATAATCATCAATAAATAATAATACATATATATTACCTTGAAATGATGTTGCACTCATGGGTCCACAAATGTCCGAGTGAACCAACTCCAAAATCTCTGTACCCTTTTCGTAAGGAACTTGCTTAAAAGGTTTACGGGCTTGCTTACCTTCCACACAGGCAATAGCAGCTTGTCTTATCGACAACAGTATAGTCGATACCGACGTCGCTATTCTTCAAAAAGCAAAAAAAAAAAGAAAAGAAAGCAAGTTGACATTTAACTTAGGTATATAGGTGACATCATTTATACTATTTACAATATTGGATTTAGTATTAATATTTACATTACCAATAGCCTGACATTGAATCTTATCACCATTAGCAACAGTAACCTTTCCGAAATTCACGTTTTTTGCGTCAGATAGCCAGTCCAACCTCGAAGTTAAATGTGTTGACGCACCCGAGTCAATGAACCAAACATCTTTCTTGTTTTCAGAGACAGCCAGCGCCGTAAGAGCAGTATTTTCTTTAGCTCTTTCTTTTCTCTTACGAAGTGGACACTCCGGTCTCTTATGTCCAGGCTATTTGCAGTCATAACACACTACAGGCTTCTTTTTCGTAATCGCCTTTCGAAACTTAGCTTTTAAAGCATCTTCTGGCTCTTCATTGCGTGACATTTCATTCAAAAGATTAGTTTTGACCAAGTCTGTGGTTATCTCAATATTGCTATTTTCCAGACCCATAATCATTGGATCACACTTCGCTGTGTCCACCTAATAATATTGCTGCCACTGAGGCATCCTCTATCTTTTTACCAATATCATCGAGGTCTTGAATGGTACTCAATACAGCATTAATGTATGTTTCCATATTATCGTAGTCAGAGAGACTCATTCGATATTATAGTCTTCGTTCTAGCGCAAGTCTACGTCCCATTCCACGGTCTTCGTAGGCATTCTTAAGAGAATCCCAAGCCTCTTTCGCACTTTGCGAACTACGGACATGCGTAATGGCCGGACCATCTAAACTAAGGCAAATTTTTGCCAACGCCTTCTGATCATTGCGTTTCTTAGTTATTTCGGGAGTTGCATCACCTTCCGGATAACCATTTATTGTCTCCCAGAGGTCCTCGTGGATTAGGTAGTTCCTCATTTTAAACTTCCATGCCGTGTAATCCTCGCGGCCACACAATTGAATGCATATAGGTAAAGTCATACCTGAGGATTTTCTATTAGTACCAAAATCTCCACTAGATCTTGCCATTATTATGTAGACTTCGACACTTTTCCTATTTCCTTTCTATGAATTTATTCAGAGCCTCGTGCTGATAACGTGTTGAATTCAAGGAAAAATAACGTGTTGAGTTTTAGGAAATTTTTTATTGTACGAAGACATTATTTTATATCATTGACATTATACTTCAAACATATTTTAGATTACGAATACGAACTAAATAGTTCTTATTACAAAAATGGTGCTGTTGAGCCCATCGATCAGTGCGTTACGCAGGCTTCTCCGTATCTGTGAGGAGTATGCGGTGGACCATGGGCTCAGATACAACGCCAACAAGAGCGAATTTATGGTCTTCAGTGCTGGCGCTGACAAGGGTCGCAGAAGTGTACCTCCTGTGACTCTTGGCGGCGTGCAGTTGAAAAGAGTCGACCGATTTAAATATCTGGGTCACTGGGTCACCGCCTCTCTGTCAGATACGGAAGACATAGAGAGGGAGCGTAGAGCGCTATGTGTGCGCGGTAATATGTTGGCACGTAGGTTCGCACGATGTAGCAAGGAAGCCAAAATGACACTGTTCAGAGCATATTGTCAGTCATTCTACACGTGTGGCCTATGGGTCAGATGTACGCAGCGCTCATATAGCGCTCTCAAAGTCTAGTACAACAACATATTCAGGATGCTGTTTGGTCTGTCGCGTTATTGCAGCGCCTCATCTATGTTTGCTGAGGCACATACAGACTGTTTTCAGACAATTATTAGAAAGAGATGTGCCTCGCTCTGGTCGCGTGTGCAAAACAGTCCAAACAGACTCCTGAATGTGTTGGTAGCAGGTGGGATTCCATGTTGTTGAAGCATTGGATGTAGCTCCATGCTCCGATAGCACGGTTCCCATATATTTAATTTTCAAGTTAAACTCCAACTTATTTTTACTTTTACTAACACTAGAATAAGGACCTATTATTGAAACTAACACTATGGATGAAAATCTGAAATAAATAATTTGAATTGAATTGAAGTAACAAAAATTGTTTATTAAAGTGGTTGCAAGCAGTAATTTTTATAATTTATTGAGCAAAAATAACACCTTTTATATGGTAACTAATATTCTTTGAAGTGATACAAGTGCTCTACCTGCAACCGGTTTGCTGAAAAACAATTAAGAGATAGCCAAGACCGACTTCTTCATCTAAGTAGGTCACATGGAGTGCTATTCTGAACTTCACACTGCAGTGTGTCATGTTGCGGACTTGCTAATTACCAAGTGTGAAGTGACTGCTCTGTCTGTTTTTATGTTCAAAAATTGCCATAATTTACAGTTTCATAGTAAGTGCAATAGAGTTGTAAGAAATGAGTTGATTATAAATTCTGCCTAAGCTGTAGACTCTTACTGGCTACTACAGCAGAGATGAACATTAATAATAATAATATCTATGGACGCTTCACACCACGTCAGTCTGGCCCCGTGCTAAGTACCGAAAGGACTTGTGTTACAGGTACCAGACAACGGAAATATATATTTAATACTTTTATACTATACATAATATATTTAAGATTTTTATTATATCATACACATATTTAAGAGACATCCAGACCCGGGAACATTGAAAAACTTTTTGTTCCGTCGGCGGGATTCGAACCCCCGGCTTGAGCTACCAACGCGCTCACCACTGAGCTAGAGAGGTCGTCTATTTTTTTACTTAATTACTTAATTGTATTATTACTTAAATCCTTCTTCCTAAATTAGCAGGTCGATTGTCTGTCAGAGCGAATATCGACGTAAATGACATTAAAATAACATTCATATCAGCGCGCCTTGTACTGTGGCGGTTACGACGCTCGCCGCGTAGGGTTGGCGATCTGAGACTCAATTTTAATTAATTATTGTCAAAATAATACATATTTCAAAAAGTAACCAAACTAAATCATTAACTTTTGTATTGCAAAGCAGTAGATATTTTTTATATATTCTTTTGATAAATAATGAAGAAGTAAAGTGGTTTCATTTCAACGATTTGGAGGCGATTTGGTTTTTTATTTCTTTATTATGTGATACCGATAGAAAAAATATTATAGCAAGACCAAATTACGTATCATATCATGTACATTACTAATTATTTTTTTCAGATATGGGCGAGGCCGCCAATTTTTGCTGATTTTGCAATTATTTTTCTCCGCCCTTTGTATTTTAAAAAGTATTGTGTTTATCTTATGCTCGAAAACTGATTCAAACTAAGAAAACAAAGTACTCAAGCATGCATTAGAATTATTTGAGTTCCAATAATAGTCTAAAAATATATTTACAATTAAACATGAAAAAAGGTAAGAAAATAGCTTAAAATATACAATCCGCCGTGGAAGAGGTTATACCGATTTATTGTTATCGTTGGGTGTTAGGGAAGGCAAAATCGAGAAGTGGCAACGCTGAGTTTTTACGTATTCTATGGAAAATCTCGTAATATCCGCCATTTCTCGACAGTTCACATTTGAACCTCAGTCGGGCTCTGTACACAGTTTTTTCAAAGGAAGTTTTTTGTGACACAAATGTAAGTATTACTGTTTCACATAAAACTATCAATGCATCATGTGAGTAGTCCAAAGGGCCATGTTTGGGGCTATAATAAAAACCACATTGTGTATTATTTACAGAGATAAGTTTGATTTTCTCAACGCTATGATAGCCTCTACGCTATCATTTTGGTGCTCTAACGTCATATTTCTCAACGCTATGATAGCGTAGAGCAGGGGTCACCAAATGGCGGACCGCGGTCCGCATCCGGACCGTCGACCCACTGTGTGCGGACCAAGCATGTTCGAAGATGATCTTCGTTCATCATAAGACTTCAACATCTCCAGCATTTAATGTTAATATCTACAGCTTGCAGTGGCGAAGCGTCCATATAACCCGATTCCCATCGGCTTCCCTTAGGGCTTAGAAAAATCGAATATATGGGCCAACGACATATTTATCTAATAAATATTTTACATACCTACTTAAAAAACTTTGAATTCACAATGTTATATGCAATAAATTTTTCTCTCACTTGAAATACATAGTTTGAATTAATAACTATCGCCTACAAATTTTAAAAGGCAATGCAATGTGCGGGCGCAGAGAATCAAATAAGCCGCAGGATTAGCGGCTTATTTCTCCATACAACGACAGTTCATAGTAAGCATCTGTCCTTTTCATTCCTGTGAACTGGTCGTCATGTTCTGTCTCGTTCTAGCACGCGCGATATATACTTGGAAATAACTCGATGCCCGACGAGTTATTACGGAGAAAGGTTAATTAGCAACGCACAAGTGCAAGCGAGATAGATGAGTCATGAAGTAAAATTGTTATGATTCGAATTTAAGAATGAATGTAGCGACATTATACTTTTGCTGGCGCGTAATACATTTTATTTTGGTAGGATTTTTTGTAATACGACTTTATTAAGAATGCCTTTAGCGGTACTAAATATGACAGGCGCGTAATACATTTTTATTTTGCTGGTTTTTAGATTGACATATTAATATGGCGGATAGTGTGTTTGTAAACAACATGTCGTTTGTTTTGTTTTGTCGAATTTAAATTTTGTTTTAGCGTTAGAACTTAGAAGAGTGTCGTGAATTAAATTAATTTATATTGTGACTTGTGAATTGTGAGTCGTACGACGTAATCGTGTAGTTCGGAAAATATGGCATTAATTCAGAAAGACTGTTGTCTGACAGATTATATTTTGCTGTCGAAGGAAACTTTGTTTTCCAAACTTAGTTTTGAAAATTAAAAGCATGTCATTCAATTATAAATTACCAAAATTGGTAAGTAGATTTTTTACTTCGGCTTCCCTTCTCAAAATATTCACCCCTCGCCACTGACAGCTTGCACCAATATTTCTCTCAAAACTTCAGAGAGATTCATTCTTATCTCATCTCATTGATATCTAAATTAAATACCTTTGCAATTTCCGTAGTTACCTTTGTTTAATAAATTTTTGTTATATAAATGTGTGGACCGCGAAGTTCATTTCATGTCTTAAAACGGACCCCGAAAGAAACTAATTGGTGACCACTGGCGTAGAGGAATAAATTCGCTACAATTTTGGTGCTCCAACGTCATAAGCAGCGTAGATATTCGCCAATTTTCTTTCTCTCACAAAATTTTTCTGCGTCATATCAGCAAAAATTGGCGGCCTCACCCATATTATAATTTCTCTCTTAATGCCGATGAAAAGTTGTTTAATCTGCACGCTTTTTTAAGTTTTTTTCGAGAGAGCAGCCTTAATTGTAATTAAATGTAAATTTTGACATAAGTCTCATACATTATTGTAATGTTACTTAATTGTAATTAAATGTAGATTTTGATATAAGTCTCATACATTATCTGTCAAACTCTTTAATAAATTAAACTTTAATCATCATTAAATGTCTCCGTTAACGTAGTAACTACTCTAGGCTATGAAGGCGTTACCTACTATAGATAATAGAAGAGTACTTATACTATCTAGTAGGTAACAAAACTAAAGTAGTACATACAGAGTACATCTCTCCACAGACTCCACCCTAAAGATTCAAGATACACTGTTGTCAGTAAACAGTAACTGCTTTGCACAATAGGACCGTCTCCCTGTATATAGGTGCTTGCAAATATGTACTTTATGCAATGAATAGGTGGCCTAATTTCCCCTGCTCCACTTGTAAAATAAAGTGTTCAGTGAACATCAGTCATAGGCGAAGCTTGAAGCAAGCGCTAGTACGCATATGACGTAGCAGAAGGTAAAAACATGAAAGTGATACTAAAATCGTAACTATGAAGTGTAACTAAACATCAAAGCCTAAAACCTGAAGAGTGAAAAAGAAAGGTACATACCTTCGCTCTTATCAATTTGCTGAGGTTGTCTCAGTAAATAATCTCAGTAAATGTCTCAAAAATAAAATTACTATTACTACCAATTTGAAAGGTATCTAAGCGCACAGCCGCGGCAGTGCGCAGGCCAAGACGTATCCAGTAATAGACTCTTTTATACAAAAAATTGTAGTTCCAACGTCGTAAAATTGTAGGTCAAGTCCATATTACCTCTATATTTTTTATGGTTTATAATTATATGTTTTACTAGAGCTTTTAGCTACGTGGACTTTACAAGTAACGAAAAATGCTGTTATGGCCGGCATTGCATTTGCAAAAAAAAAATGGTGTTTTTGTGTCCCGGCCCTAATCCAGCGCTGGAATGGAATAATGTAAACCGGCACCAACCCAAAAGCGGAAAGGAAAGCCTATTTACCCTGAAATTTTTATCTCAACTTCGCAGGCTTAATAAAACGCCCCATAAAAGTGTAGCTCTTATCGCCCTTTCCAGATATTTTGAACCTTTGGCACGGCGCGCGGCGCCAGCCACGTGGATAAAATTGAGTAATCAAATATTCAACATAAAAACTGGTAAAGTGCGAGTCAGATTGTACGAACGTTTCCGTAAAAAGTAGAGATTAAAAGTACAGATACACACTTTTTGTATGGAACTTGGAAACCCTTTGAATGTTGTTTTTAACCGACTTCAAAAAAGGAGGTTATCAATTCGACGCGTATGTATGTAATATTTCCATAACTGCCCAGTTTTTGTATATGTTAATCTATGACATCTTCTGAACAAATGTGCCAAATTTCAAAAGTGTATGTATGTATGTTTTTATGTTTGTGCACGCATATCTCCAGAACCACTAGTCCGATTTAAGTGATTCTTTTTTTATTGTACTTGGTATTGTTCAACTTAGGGAACACTGCAAGTTTCATCAAAATCGGTTCAGTAGTTTTTGAGATAGAAAATTTTAATTCTTAATTACGTACAAAAATTTGAAGTCGGTTTTATCTTTTTATTTATGTTTTTACTATTTCTCATTCAAACGGCAATAGAAATACACAATCTTTGAAAATTTTATTTCTCTAACTTTTACAATTTACCAGGCAAAGCATTTGGTATTTGGCAATACAGACAGACAAGTAATGTAATGGTTCCGTTTTTACACTAGGCACGGAATGTCAATCTAGTTAAAATATGTAACGCATTTGTTCATTGATTTGATGTTTCGGGCCTGCAGCCGTTATACGTGGAAGAGCCATGCTTCGGCACGAATGGGCCGGCTCGACCGGAAAAATACCACGTTCTCACAGAAAACCGGCGTGAAACAGGGCTTGCACTGTGTTTCGCCGAGTGAGTGAGTTTACCGGAGGGCCAATCCCCTCCCCTATTCCCTTCCCTTCCCATCCCTACCCTCCCCTATTACCCTATTTCCTCTTAAAAGGCCGGCAACGCACCTACAGCTCTTCTGATGCTGCGAGTGTCC
The DNA here is from genome assembly GCA_905333045.1 of Lysandra bellargus. Lineage (NCBI taxonomy): Eukaryota > Metazoa > Arthropoda > Insecta > Lepidoptera > Lycaenidae > Lysandra > Lysandra bellargus. The sequence continues at coordinate 6,768,896 of HG995345.1, read as the reverse complement.
ATGGGCGACGGAAGTTGCTTTCCATCAGGTGACCCGTTTGCTCGTTTGCCCCCTTATTTCATTTAAAAAAAGCCTGCTTTTAAAATTCTTTGTATGTAGATTCTAAAAAGGTAAAGGTCTGAAATATTGTCCTTGACTAAACCAAAGAAGTTTATAGCACGTAGAACTTAACTAGGCACCTCGTACGAAAACTGTGTAAGTGCCGGTGCCAAGATAATTTCTACGCACCCGGCAGACCGATTCTGTATCGTACATTTGTACATTTGTGAGTTAATCACTGAGTTAGTAACTAAAACGGAGGAGTGAGCAACGAAAAGTGTCACTTTTGTATTCACTTGCATACAAAAGTGAGACTTTCCGTTACTCACTCCTCCGTTTTAGTTACTAACTCAGTGATTAACTCACAAATGTACGATACAGAATCGACCAGCAGGTCCAATTGTCCAACTCGGATTTCGTGACATGTGCAATAAACACGTGACCGTATTTGTTATTCAATAATGCCCCATATCTCACCCCATTTATCCCTTCGATCTTACCCTCGCGGGGTAAACGGCCCCTGCGCACGAGTCAAAAACAAAATCGATAGCGCGCAGTTATTAACTACCCTTCGTACTGAAACGTCGTGACTTAGTCAGTTTAGTTTATAGCAAGTTTAATTGTTTCTTAAACTGGCAACCTAGAATGCACTGGTATGTTCAGGTGTTTGCATTCGGCGTATATTGGCGGCGGCGAGCGGTTTGTTTGCGCGTTCTAAAAAATTTAAAAAAATAATAATGAGTGTGTCTATGGTCTGGTTGCGCAGGTTGCCGAAGGAGGAGATAGCGGCTCGGGTGGCTGCCTTCCGGGCGAAGATCTCCGAGGTTGGAGACAAGGACGTCCCCAAGGACGAGTTCGGTAGAGTGGCGTGAGTTCGAATTTAGAATTTTATTTTTACTTTTTTTTACGGCCAGTATACAGTAAAGAATTTTACGATTTTGCTCTCGTTTATAGATTTAGATTTAACTTTAGATTTGCGTTTATATTTCCTAGTTACGTCAACATGGCGTTTGGCTGCAGTCGTCTAAAAAGAATAATTCGCATCGATTTTTTGCGTTTGATCGATATTTCTGATTTCGGGCACAGACACTGCAGATTGTTAAATTGTTGGTCCATGCTAAGAAAGCCTAAAGGGCCCATTCACTATCCTGCATTGCAGTCCTGCTGCAGTCCGCCGTGCAGGCCTGCAACACCATTCACTATCCTGGGTGTAGTCCGCCGGCTTATGCAGGATAGTGAATGGTGTTGCAGGCCTGCACGGCGGACTGCAGCAGCAGGACTGCAATGCAGGATAGTGAATGGGCCGTTTAATGAATAAGATGAAGAGAAGAAAGATTTTTGAATAAACTTGAGAGTAGGACATTAAAATGACATAAATGAATAATAATGGCACTATTTAACCCTGACGTATAATCATAATTCATAAGTACCACCATTATTTCTTAATGCATGCACAATCCATGTAATAGATGTTGATCATAGCAATATAAGACTAATAATATGTCCCTCAACGCGTACGTTATAGCTTGTATTTTACCATCATGGGCCTACGTCACGGACTACTAAATTGTTACTACATACTACAATATAACCTACGTAGAGGCAGTAATTGACGATATCTAGACTATATGGCTATCTTTTAATTAACATTTTTTAGGCTTTAACTGCAGCAGTCATAGACATTTAATGATGAATTAGACTTTAATAATGAAGAATCAGCTAAAGTAAGCGATGGTTAAAGCTAAAGATTTGAAAATGAAATGTAAATTCAATCATTCAATGCGGAATAATTTCAAATTAGCGTTCAAATGGTTGACTATTGGATTTCCTTGAAAAGTAATCGAAAAGTTATCGCTCTACAGTCATGTGTAGTATTATAAAATATATTTTATAGGCTCTTTTATTGTTGTACCAGTATTAGAAATTATTTAAGGTTGCTTTTATCACTTTAAGGCGCTTGCATACAGGGCTAATATGTTTAAATTTTATAGTCAGGTTCTTCAAATCATGTCTAAAGGTTTGAAATTTGTGGAGTGGGTTATAAAGTTTAATCGACTATTTAATAATCTTATATAAAACGTATCTGGTCAATGGATCTTTAAATATTCGTTAGTCGAACAAAATTGTTTATTTTTCATCAAAGAGGTTAGTAAACACAATATTAATGTACTAACCTTGTTTTACCTCTAACCAGCTGTCTAAAAAACTATAAGATAAAAATATGGATGTATTTTTATATTAGTCCGACTGGACTAAAGACGAAATATTTTCTATTTTCTTCACTCATCCGCCTCTAAATTGCTGCAATGAGTGACGTCCGCGGAATTTTTATTCGAGACTAGATGACGCCCGCAACTTCGTTGTGTGAAAATTTGTTTATCGCATCGCATTTTTCTGGGATAAAAAGTATCCTATGTCCTCTCGGGGCTCAAAGTATCTCCATACCAAATTTCAGCAAAATCGGTTCAGCGGTTTCGGCGTGAGCAGACAGACGGACAGACACAGTTTCGCATTTATAAATTATAATATAAGTATGGATATTTTGTCGACAATACGAAATGGAAAGTATTTATTTTAAATTTTATACGATAGAAGCGTATCGGGCTCGGGCCACGTGCTCTGACTTGTTCTACATTGGGGGTATGTAACTAGGTTGTGGTTACCATTTCACATGTGGAAACGGGAGTAAACCCTTCAAACAGCAGTAAATCAGTGTGCTCTGGGGTAGACGATTTAAAAATTATTTTGTTTATAACTTTTGCGAACTTAACTCTAAAATGTAGAGTAAGTACTTAATAATGTGTCATCGACTGGAACCAACATATTTTTTATATATACAATATTATTTAGTTATACTTAATTATGATATCATTATAATAAATTTCTAAAGGATTTGTGGACTCACTTATCTCTCATCGTGAGAGCCATAATTGGCCAGTTATGGCAGTATCTTTATACCACTAAACTTTTTTCGGATAGAAAAAAGACGATGCTTAGCACAAACCTACGCGTCAGTGACGGAGCGTTAACGTTGTCAAATATGTTTTTCGTATACAAAAAAGTAAAAACACATTTGACAACTTGACCAAAAAACTACAACCAAGCCTAAGATCAAAATCCCATAAGAATTTCTTGGGTGACGATGTAACAGACATAATCATAAACCTCCTTCGCATTTATAAAATAAGCATTAGAGCCATTATCCTCTTCTCTATCGTCAACCATTAAATTCTAAATAAAAACGAACTCATTTAAATCGCTGCACAGAGAACAGGAAAATCGTGAGAAAATATTCGTTATTGAATCTATCAGTCTCTTACTAGCTGTAACAACAAACAGCTAAAAATACTGTGTATACTGACCGAGCGTGGTTTATCCTATTACGCACATATTTATAATCCTAGGTTATACGGAAAATCGATAGGGAGCGGGGGATGATGTGAACACCCTTTTGTATACGATGCCATAACAAGAATCGATTTTGGTAGTGGCGTTTTTGCATGGATTTGGGCTGCCATACATGGGCTTATTAAAACATAAAAGGAAACTTAAAGACTTTAGAGCTGTTAAAGGCAATATAATATTAATTTAAGTTTGAAATTGGCGTAGATATTGCATTTTTGTTGAATAAATATTTTTTCTGTCGAATATAGGAAGGGTCGGCTTATCCTAAAAAAATATTCCAACCTTTGTATATTTTGTGATGTGGAAATAAATAATTTTGTTTTTCATTCTTATATTGTGGAAGAATTCGTATTTTAACCGACTTCCAATAAACGAGGAGGTTATATGTTCGGCTGTGGATATAATATATATTTTTTTTTGTATGTTCAACGATTACTCCGCCGTTTGTGAACCGATTTTCGAAATTTTTGTTTTGTTGTATTAGGTTTCATTCCAATTTGGTACCATGTTCACAAAAGTGGTGACCTGATGATGGGATCCATGAGTAATCGAGGGAACTCCTCGAAATTTATATGGAAACATATGGTGATTTTGGTTTTATGAGAAGCATCCTAAGCTATGCTACCAAAACGCAAGATTCTGCACCAAGGTATACTATGGCTCCGAAGATACTAAGAGAACTCCTTATAGATACAAGTTTGGGGGCTTAGGCGCTGTTTTAAGAACTGAAAGCATATGCTACTATACACATTACATTCATCATCATCATCATCATCATCATCATTACCACGTCAGGGTCACCAATGTCACCAAAATTGAACATAACAAAATATTCAACCTTATCTCCAGAGCGTAAGGCACACATTTGACATTACTTCTGCGAAGTAAGTTGCTTCGATAATACAAATAACATGCTAGAGTGCACAGCTATCACACTTACCAATCGCGGCCACGGGGGGCCGTAGACTTCTCAAGCGATACTATGTATTACAATAATAAAGATAAAGTTTAAAATCATATGACACTGAAAGCCTCGCCGCTGCTAGAATTCCGGTTTGGCGCAGCCCTAGCACGTGTCCACTTCGATTTTTTTTAAATGTATTGTTTAAAATTATCTGCAGCTGATATTATATTTTGTAAGTGTGACTGTTAACAAATTGTAATAAGATACGTAGAATAGTATACAGGTGTATTAGGGCCGATTCACACCGGAATGGCGGAGGCGAGGCGAGCAGTTTCAGTGGCATATGATTTTAAACTTTATCTTCATTGTTGTAATACATAGTATCGCTTGAGAAATCTACGGCCGCCCGTGGACGCTCGTGGCCTCTTGCGGCCGCCGGCGGCGTCGATTTCTCAAGCGATACTATGTATTACAATAATAAAGATAAAGTTTAAAATCATATGACACTGAAACTGCTCGCCTCGCATCTGCCATTCGGCGTGAATCGGCCCTAATCTACGTATAGTACGCGATGATTTTACTAGGTAACTAAAAAGAGTGAAATTATTATTTTTAACAAAAAATTAAAACCGACTTCCAAGGTAAAAACAATAATAACATCCTTATAATATGAACTAAAAAGTATTAAATGATTTATCCTATCTCATCGTGCTGAAATGCTTTAGCCGAATTCGGCTAAAACTCAACTATTTCTGTACTCAATCTTCATAATTTTGAAGTCGGTGCCAATTACAAATGTTTCAAATATTCTGGCATCTGGATTCAGCTATATCTGGTACCGACTTCAAAATTATGAAGATTGAGTACAGAAATAGTTGAGTTTTAGCCGAATTCGAAAAAAGGCACGATGAGATAGGATAAATTATTTAATACTTTTTAGTTCATATTATAAGGATGTTATTATTGTTATTACCTTGGAAGTCGGTTTTAATTTTTTGTTAAAAATAATAATGTCCCTTCATATGGATCGATTGGCATGAGTTCACTTTGATATGTTGTTGGAGCTACGTGCCAAAGAAAATAAGATCGATTGCGACATTTACCCATCTCTGTCAAAAGTAGGGCTATGTTTGTCGTATGCGTGTTTGTATATATTTTCTTGGCACTCTCTAGAGCCTAAACTCACTGCATTCGAAATTGAGATAGTTGAGAGGTATCTTTAGATTTGTCGTGAGAGAGACACTATAGTTAAAATAAAATAAAATGGCACCAGCCGTCATTGACCTTTCTAGTCAGAGAGTAAAATGCTCGCACTGTATTGCGTTAGCTTTAGCAAGCAATTTGACTATAGATTTATCGGAAAACGCTAAGTTGTACAAGCCCTATGAAGGCATACTTCAACATTGGTATACATAACCATTCATAGACAAGTATGATAGCGAGGGACACGGTCAGGTCACGTACTCCGTAGGCACTCCGGTTATGAAGGGCCCGGAACAACAGGAGGGTCGGTATCGATCCCTGGGGTAACCCCGATCGCCCGAGGTGCCACTTGTAATTAGCTGAGCTAGCTCAATATGTATTGAGATTTGAGGCTATACAGAGGGACGTAGGGGTTTTACGCTGAGCATAGGTTTTACTGTCAGAGCGTAGATTTTTTGCTCGGATTGCATAGGTTTTATTTAAAGTGCATATGCACTTTAAATTCTTTACTGCCAGTCGCCAGAGCGTAGGTTTTACTACTAGAGCATCGGTTTTACTGCCAGAGCATAGATTTTACTCCTAGAGCATAGGTTTTACTGCCAGAGCATAGGTTTTACTGCTAGAGCATTTTTTTACCGACAGAGCATGGGTTTTACTGCCAGAGCATAGATTTTACTGCCAGAGCATAGATTTTACTGACAGAGCATAAGTTTTTCTGCCAGAGCATGGGTTTTACTGCCAGAGCATAGGTTTTACTGACAGAGCATAGGTTTTTCTGCCAGAGCATGGGTTTTACTGCCAGAGCATAGATTTTACTGACAGAGCGTAGGTCTTTCCACCCAGCGCATAGTTTTTACTCTCAAAGCATAGGTTTTACTCGCTGCGCATAGTTTTTACTCGTAACAAATGTGTTGTGTGTACCATCTACAGGCAACGCAGTTTAAGAAATTGACGAACTGAGTTGACGAGACGGAAATTGCTATCGAATATTTTTATTGCTGTTTCCACTTTCCAATCAGTACTGAAGTTTAAAAACGCTTTCAACTACAACAGAAGAACAGAATTACAACACCAGAAGGTACAATCTCTGAATCGAAATCAAAATATTTAAAACTGACACATTAAGCTCTGATTTCCACACCACCAGAGTTTCCACGAGACACTTCGTAAATCAACTAGCACGCGATCATAATATTATGAAAATACTTAACTAATAAGTAATAACCCAAGGGCAAGCGACAGCCATTTCGTCGTTTTATCAAAGCTGAAAGTTTACCTGTTTATGACCCCTATAGAGGTAAGCCGTTAGAACGACCAGCAAGTATGAAGTTTCGGTTGCGGTTACTTTAGGAAGTTTTCAGTTCTGAAGGTCTAAGTTGACCTTCAGAACCTTCGATAAAGTAAGCTTAATTTTTTATCTTACTTTCTATGGATACGGATTATTTTGACTGCTAGACACCCCTAATTATACTTAGAGGTTGTCTGGCAGTGGGAAGCAACTGCCGTATCAGCTTTTATAAAATGAAGGAGTCTATCTGCCGCTGGCTCTTGGGTTATAGGGCTATAGGCGTCAAACCGCGCCTACCTATGTTGTACATAATTTCCTTGTTTTGATTTCATTTACCTAATGAACCTTTCTAATTAAGGAAGCCCGACGATTTAACCGTTTAAGGTAACCCAAGCTTATTTGGTGTTATGGCATTTACCTAACCCACCCACCCTATTAAGTTTTATGGTATATTTTGTATGATTTTGATTAAAAATGTACCTCCTTTTTTTCTTTTTTTTTTCAAATATTAATTTGAAATGAAAAGTATCATTAGGTGATATTAATAGGCTAATGTAAAATAATCTTAATTTTTTTTATAACCAAATGGTACCAAAAAAGATAGAGGTTTTAAAAGATAAAGGAATTAAGGATTACCTAAGTTAAAGTAATGAATATAATGTGTTATGCGAATGAGGGTGCAAAATGTATGTCATGCTAAAACCCACCCCACACGCTGCCCCTTATGAAAATCCGGGTAGATATTTACATTTTGAATATCTCTCATTTGCGATTCAGTTCCCTTTGGCCCTTTCACCCTCGGCTACTCGTATAGTATGTTCGAGTTGAAATGGCAAATGTCGAAAAAGCGATTGATCTATCAACAAGCCACGATAACCAATCGATACATCCCAATCCCCAATAATGTAGTCCACGCTTTATATAGGTGTAACAAAACTAAGCGATAGTGCTTTAGGTTGTGTATGTCACATATAATATAATATTATAGAGCTTTATCGAGAAAGTAAAAGCGTTGAAGGAGTAATATATTATATTTTACTTATGAATGGGAAGGCTTATGACGCATTATGACGCTGGGGCGCTTGCCCATATAAATCACAATTTGCTCTTTCAGCGCTGCAACATACTATTACAATAAACTCTATAGGTACCATCGCGGAAATTGATTCCTAGGCAACTGACAGACCAATGTCATTTGATCGGATCAAGTCAACTCAATGCTAAGGGTTGGACCTCATCTGGCAGCACAGAATCGCCTTCTTCCGTCGCCCTTTCTCTTTCTGTCGCTTAGAACTGCCATTTGCTAGACTGAGACAGAAAGCATAATGCGATAGCACGCGGCGGAATCCTCGAGGCTATCGCATTATGCTTTCTGTCTCGGTCTAGCAAATCGCAGTTCTAAGCGATAGAAAGAGAAAGGGCAACGGAAAAAGGCGATTCCGTGCTGCCAGATGAGGCCCAACCCTAATTATTGTGATCTGTTGGCTGGGTTTGACGTAACCCGACCAAACTACGTAGGTCCCCATCTGCCTAGGAATCAACTTCTTGATAGTACATGCGACATACACACAAAGTATCACTAAGGCCGGTATAAATAGTCAGTACTCAAGATGCATCTCGGTCTCAAGTCGCGGTTCGGTTCTATGATTGGTCCAAATTTTGACAGCCAACCAATCACAGAGCCTGAACCGTCTCTTGAGACCGAGACGCATCTTGAGTACCGACTATTTATACCGGCCTGTTTTGTTACACTCTGTATGGACGTGATAATTATACAAGTTTTGCTTTATCTGATACGTCAGTGAATTGCCTCTGAGATACATGGTATAACTGTCAATTAATTATTATTGTAGTCTACTAAATGCCGCCCGCGACTCCGTTGCGCCAAAATTCGTTTTTCGTTCATCCCGAGAACCATACAATTTTCCGAGATAAAAAAATCCTATGTCCTTCCTCAGGACTCAAAGTATCTCCATACCAAATTTCAGCGAAGTCGGTTCAATGGTTTGGGCGTGAAGAGATAACAAACACATTTTCGCGTTTATAATATTAGTATCGGATAACGTCAGTACTCAGTAATCACTATACTTGAATATATTTTTGTAAGCAGATTTTTTCACCGTGTTATAAAATATTCAACTCGCTACGTGCGAGTTTTCTGGCCAATTTACCAGCTTTGATGTTGTTAATAGGGCACTACACGCGGTCACGCTTAGTTAGAACTGACTGCGAAATTAAAAACTCTATTGACATGAAAAATGGAATCTAGTTGAAAAGAAAGTAATAGAAGACGTGAGTGAGAAGTAGGTTAAAACAATTTGGAAATTGACGCTTTTTTGCATAAAATATGGAGGAAGGACCGAAATAATGATTTGAAATCAAAAGAATGTGGATTTTATGTATAGCCAGATAGATATATTAGATGATGAAGTAGTTACAAGGGTTGTTCAAATTGGGGAAAAATGAGTAAGTTATACGTGGGATAGGAGAGCCATGCTTCGGCACTAATGGGCCGGCTCGACCGGAGAAATACCACGCTCTCACAGAAAACCGGCGTGAAACAGCGCTTTCGCTGTGTTTCGCCGAGTGAGTGAGTTTACCGGAGGCCCAGTCCCCTGCCCTATTCCCTTCCCTTCCCATCCTTACCCTCCCCTATTACCCTATTCCTTCTTAAAAGGCCGGCAACGCACCTGCAGCTCTTCTGATGCTGTGAGTGTCCATGGGCGACGGAAGTTGCTTTCCATCAGGTGACCCGTTTGCTCGTTTGCCCTTTATTTCATTTAAAAAAAAAATGCCCTTATGATATAAAACTTTAGTTATCAACTTTATCCACTCATGTCTTCAATTACGTTAAAACAAGAAATAGAATAAAAATGATATCTACGAATCCCATAGAATGAACGGTCTTAATGATGACGAAAAAGTTGGCACAACGTAATAAATAAATATCTAATATTAGAGGAAAAATAATGTAGCTTTTCCTGAGATATTATTTTTGAACATTATGTCGACAAAGGATAGTCTTACGGGAAATGGGTTGCTTTCCGGACGCTAGAATCCTCGCCAGATTTTCTTTCATTCATTTCCATGAGAATATTGTAATAAATATTACAGCAGATAAATCGTATTAGATTTATCTATCGTAATATTTATTACATTGTAATATTAGTACAACAAGATAACATACCTTTTATGTTTTTTTATTTAATTAAAAAGTTCTTAATGTACACCAAAAACCTTTTTGGCAATTTCCTTAACTATTTCGTATGTGTATACTGTACAGTTTTAACAATATTTCCTTGGGTGAAATTTTGTAAGGAAAACGTTGAAAGTGTGACACAATGGCAACCACACAACTGTAAAAGCCATTGAAATATTGCATACTTTCAGACCAAAACGACTGACTTTCTAGAGACCACATAGATATGATAAGTTACATAACAAGAAAAGCTGTCAAACCATTTTTCGTGATTGCGGACACATCTGCATCAATATCATTGCTTAGAAATAGCCCATCGGCTTTATTTAGGCCTTATTGATTATTCTATTACATTTGTCATAGTATTTTGATCGAAGGTCAGAAGCCTTTTAAAATAGGGCATTATACTCTAATGATTGTAGATAAGTGTTAAATTGCGTGCGGCTTATAATTTGTAGATATTGATCGTGTTATTATTAATTAAATAATTAACATGAAAGTATTTAGAAATGAGCAAATCTATGCAGCAGTTATATTTAATTGATGAAAGTTTAAAATAGTAATAATAGTCGTAGACAGAATGCATAATATAAAAAAAAATACTTCTTAAATCTTGCAAAATAAAAATTTTCAAATTAACAATCGACGCTCAAAATGTGTCACGTCGCGAATTGCGAATAATAGGTAGAGAATACAAGAGCGAGTGTGTCTCGTTGGGGTCCGGAAAGCTCTGTTTGCGCAGGGTGCGCGCGGCTGCGTACATCCTGTTGTGTCGCCAGTAGCGCCGCCGGCCCGCGCCCGGCCGCTACCATGTAGCACGCCCCACGATGTCCGCCACGTAGTCTTCCAGCGGCCAGCCGCACTAGTTTTAAGAAACGAAGTCTTCCATTAGGTTAAGTTTAGATAAGATGCACCGTGGACGAGCGGCGCGCCGCGAGAACGATAGGGTCGTGTTCGAACGCCTCTGGCGCGGCTCCTTCCAAACGGTGGTGGGGCAGCGACAGCCCCGAGCCTCCTCCCACGATCCGATCATGCAGCCCACGGTGGCGGACGCATTAGAGCCGGCCATCAGGACGCTCCTGTCCGGGCTCCGCGGCTGCTGCTGCAGGTGCAGTTGCGCCCAGAGGCAGCACGATAACGATTTGCAGGTCTGTCTCCCCGACGATCGGAGGAAAGCGATGCGGTCCGTGATCAGGTGCGAGTTTGTTATCTACTCTATGACGCTAGCCGTAACTTTTTCTAATCAAACACCATGTTGACTCCGATTGGTCGATAATCGATTTTACGTGCGGAGGTAACGCCGATTTACCGTTTACAGTATGGTTTTAATTGCTTTCGTTTCTTTATTGCTGTGAACATAAAAATTAATTTGGAATTTCCCTATTTTTAGCGCACTTAAGTGCTTAACAGGTAAATATGAGCCGTGTCTTGTTTTGGGCTTAGTTGAGCTTTGAACGATCTATTTTGACCACCTTAGTTGACTTAGTTCTGTCTCAATTCGTTGTTTTGTCCTTTAACTTGAGTAAAACATTAAAGTGTAAATTGACGTTGCAGCGTACGCGAAACGCACGCAGTGGCCGAAGCTCAGCAGGAGAAGAATGCGAGGCTCAGAGACGCTTTCGGGATATCCCCGAGATTCGTGGAGGGCACCAGCTTGGACCCCGAGCGAAGGGCAAGGGAGGAGGCGCAGCGATATCCGTTGGTGAGGACGCCCAGCCACGAGCGGGAGGAACGGGAAACGCATGTCGCCAAGAAGAAGAAGAAGCGAAGGTAACTGACAGCTGTCAAACCGACAGTTGTTTTTTTTTCAATGTCATAAGGCTTTGACTATGCTAATAACTTTTGACCCAATACTTGTATGTTTTATTTCCAGCTCTACTGAAATATTACAGAGTTCTACTTTTTTAATAAAGATAAAATCATTTGTTTTTCGTGAAAACGTAAGACGTATGCATACTCTTGAATCGTCAATAAAAGAACAAAGAATATTAATTCTAATAATGTTATTTCTTTTTTCAGTGCTTCTCCAGAAGCAAAGAAATCAAAGAAGAAAAAGTCTAAGAAGAATAAGAAAGAGAAGTAAGTTTTAATTTATTCATTTGTTTTAAATTTAGGTTCCCGAGTTAGAAGAAAGGTAAGTGGTAAATAATAAATTAGAATTCCGTCTATTCATATTTTAGTTATTTGTTACTTTGAGAAATTTTTTCATAAATTTTCTTTTTTAAATAGAATGCTGACTCTACAATTATCCAAAAGGCAAGTATAAGAAATGTTTTGAATATCTTGGTTATTAAGACGATATATCCAAATATTTAATTCATTATGTTGAATATTTCAGTCAAAGAAAAATTTTATGGAGTTACCTACATAGGTATGCATGCTTAGTGTTATTTTTTCTGTCTCTTCAGTATTTTATAAATATTCTGGGTCTTTTAATAAAAACATTTACTTCACACTTAATATTCTATGATGCTATCTTTTTGTTATGCATTGGAAAAAATCATTTGACAGATAATGATAGCCATAATTTATATAGATTTATTTTAAACGTGGAGTAAGTATTTTTTAAAATAAGGTCTTCTTGTACTCTTATAACCTCTTTGGTTGAAATAATATTTGGCCCACTTTGTCTTTAGACAGCAATAACAATATTGTATAATGTCACATTGAAATTTTTGTTTGAACAAGTGATCCTACTTCTAAAGTTATTTAAACTACAAGGAAAATTTTGCGTTCGCTAACAAAGTGGTGTTTAGTTTAAACAAGTTTCAGATATTGATGCAAATTAGCCTTTTCTTTTAATCCAAGTTAGTAGTAATAAGATATTTTTAATTATCCATAGGCTATATAATTTTTGTCCTGTCTGTACCATTGGAAAATGCGTTTGATAAACAAGGACAAAGTATTGTATAACGTATCCATTGTATAAATATCTATTTCTATTAGTAAGGGGATAAAACTTTAAGACTAATCACACGGTCAGTCTGACATCAGTTCAGTCCACCAGTCTGGTCCAGACTGATGGAAGAATGATCGTGTAACCATGTGATTGACGGACTGATCATTTTCTTATTATATACTTTCCGGCCATCATTCTGACATCAGTCTGAGACTGATGGACTGAACCGACGTCAAACTGACCGTGTAACCTTACCGCCGTACTCAGAGACATTTAATTATGATTAACCTTCAATTTAATTAAGAGTTTGACAGATAATATTATGTAAAAATTTTGAATTAATTACATTTAAGTAATTAATGATTCACTCTGAGTGCGCCAGTCAGACTAAGAGATGATATCCTGTTCAAAGTCAGGTCAACTTATACCTCATGTCTATTGCAGGCAAGAATCCAGCAAGAAGAAGAAAAAGCGGTCAAGGTCACCCAACACGGATGGTTCCAGCAGCTCAGAAGACAGCGATTCGGGCAGCTCCGACGATGAGAAGGCAAAGAAGAAGAAAAAGGTAGATAATCCTCATTCCTTCTCGCTCTAACACCTCAGTTATGTAAGGGTTTGGGTTTCAAAGATTGGGTTTGGATGCAACCAAGCTTAAGATTTTGATTTTGCGTCAGTGTGGGTTAAAGTTCGCTTATCATATTCTCTCTTTCTTTTTTCGTGTGTATGAAAGAGAAGGCATAATGTTTATGACGTTTAGGCTAGCACTACCCCAGATTGTCATACTGATTTAATACTTCAGTCGGAATTTCCAGGAATTGCTCTTGTATTCTATTGTTGTCGCGATCACCGGTGCTCGCGCGGGGCCTGAAGGATTAATATGATAGAATGCCACAAAGATAAAAATGATTCAATATTTTAAAAGTCATAAAAATTGTTATACATTTGTCATTGTTCAATTTTTTTATTAAATACCTGTTTTTTAATCTCTTAGTCATTTTAGAAATGGTGCTAGCAGATTGTTTTGTTACCTAAGAAAGAATGGTAAAAATGCAATCAAACCCAATCTTTGATGGGTGATGGGTGGTGTTGGGTTTTGTTTATGTCATTCGTTTAGTTTGGGAAGTCACAGTGAGACCGAGCGAGGCGACACGGTGGACCTAGCGACGTAGCACACCGCTTCCTTATTATTTTGTTTGACGATTCTCTACACATCGCGCCACACGGGAAGTTCGGACCGACGTTCCGATCTGATATGATCGATGCGCGGAATTAGCAGATCAATGCTAACTCAAGGTACAAGTGGGTAAAGAGTTAAGGTTTCAGCAAACTAGGTGTCAAAATTGCAGATTTCTAAGAAAGTTTACGAAATTTGCTCTGTAGTTAGCGACATGAAGCTAGCAGCAGCTACACAGCTAGCAAATTAATTTTAAAGAATTTCATAAAAACTAGTAGTAGATGAAACATATTTTATTGAAACTTAAGGTTCTTTACCAACTTGACTTTTTTTCCTCACATGTATTACGCTGATAGTCTTAAAATAGTTGCAGTCCTAATCGCACCAGCTGCGATTTGGAACGCAGTCCGATCCGCGATCCGAACTTCACGTGTGCCGGCGCTCCTGGCCGTCACACCTCTGCCTACTGACATGTCTCCGACTTGATACATAGTAGATTCCATTTTTATTTCCGCCACATCTCATACGTTCCCCCGCTTAAAGGTTTTATTGCTTAAACGATTCCGATTGTGTTCGACCAAATTTAGCGTATCATGAACCAGTCTCAAATGTGATTTTTGTCCTATGTTTTATTATTTTTCTGTAAATACAAGAAATAGACAGTAAAAATTATCTGTTTAACTGTGCATCATTTCATAGGATAGCCATCTATATCTGAAGAAATAACGTGTACTGTAAGTATATCACAAAACAATAACACTCGTAAGACACTGTTAGGTCAGACTAAACGTGAATTTGCCAAAGTATTTTGTGACTAACGTCATCCGACATTGTGGAAACGGTTAGGGGTTTAATTTGTGCACAGTTTAAATGCATGGTGTTTAGTAGTCCTCTAAGATGGTGGTATGGCTAAATCGCGTGAGATGCAGAGATGCGCTTAAATCCGTGGACTAAAGACTGAGCATCTGAGTAACAGATTTTAGAAAGATTTCTGAGTCTTATTTTTTCCTAGTAGTGTTTTATTTCATCTGTATCCCAAATATACAATTTTGATGCAACTTTAATGTAGCTCCTTGCTCGATCGTTTCTTATCGAACTACAAAACGTTAATATCATTAAATATCAAATCAATTTTTGTAAGTAGGTGTGTCATAATCATAAATCATAATCTCCTTAATTTGTTATGTTGATGACTATGTCGAACAAGCAACGAAACTGCATTAATATTGCTTAAAAAATACAGGTTTTTCTAATTCCCTATAACATTATCTTTGCTGCTCAAAGTCTTAAAAAAAAAATATTGGCTATGGTCGTCTCAACCGGATTTAAGCGCGATTCTGTCAAATCGATTTAAGGCGTCTTTGCTGTGTATAATGAACTAATCCATAACATTCTCCCTCTTCTCATTGACTCAAAACTATTTAAAGGATCCACGACATGTATAAACGGTTTGTTATATAAGGTACGTCCCCTTATATTTGACTATGTTTTGTGTTATTTATTTATCTATAACGATATCAAATTTCTATAGCGTTTGGCATAATCAATTACAAAAAAAAATGGCATATTATTTACTGCTTATGTAAAGATGTTTAGAAACAAAATGATAATAATAAAAAATAAAATAGAAAAGAGAATCTTTGCCACTGAGCCAATTAACTCACATAGTTTGAAGTCTCAACGTAAGTTTTATATTTAAAAAATGCTTTTATAAATCAGCCGTAAATTAAATTATGATTTACGGCTTTTTTTTGAATTTTTCCATTTTAATATTTTTTCTTCCTAAATGTCTTTACTTAAGCAGTAAATCACATGTTCAAAATTTCTGTAATTGATTTTACCAAACGTTATAAGCGATGCTAACATTTGTGCTACTTGAGTAATGATCAGGACTTTAAGACATTTCTGCGCTAGTGCCATCAATATAATACCCAGATCTTTATTTTATTTGATAGATTTTGTATTGCGTAGGTATTTAAGTCATGAGGATGTTATGGATAATATTAGAGTACATATAATATGTATTTGTCAGAAAGTTTTATTCAAATAAATATATTGCTTTCGTGACTAGCTTATTATATTTAAAGTATTTTAACGCCTAACGTAAAAGATTCCTGTTAGTATTGCATGCATACTAATTTAATAATTCAATTTTGTTTATTTTTAATGTTTATTTGTACCGAAATACTTTAGTCTCTTCGACTGAGGGATTTCTCTGAACGGTTTAGATTTCTTTTAATTTATTTGCCGTTACCACTAGTCTTATTGTATTGGCACTGGTGTTATGTAAACTTGTTTTACACGGATAATAACATTGTAATATTTTTATACAGAAAAAATCAAGAAGCCGACGACGTACAAGCAGCCAGCCATCAAGTCGGGAGAGGTAAGAAAAAAATGATTATAAATAATTTAAATAAATGAATAATAAATAAAAAATAATGAATAAACTAAAAATATATATTTAAACTATTTATTACATTTCAGCTCTCCAGTAAACAGAAATAAAACCAAACAAGCACAGCGTCGTACCGAAGTAAGTAATGATGAAGACCCGAAAAGGAATAAAGATAAAGACATAAGAAACAGAAGACAGGAAGAAGATGCTAGAGATTCACATCGCGGAAATGACAGAAGGCGAGATGATCGTAGTCGCTCCGTCGATAGAAGATCACCGAGTTATAGAAGAAGAGACGATAGAAGGTCGCCAGAATATAAACAAAAATCATACGTAACTAAAGTCGATAAAAGAAGGGATTCCCCTAGAGACGATGAGAACGCTTCTAAACGGTCAAAACGAGACCGCCCTCGATCCGCATCCGAATCTTCAGACGAACCCCCGAGAAAATTTGACAAAAGAGATAAAATCTCCAAAAGACCAGCCAGCTTATCGCCCCCACCTGAAAAACGAAGACGTAGGAGTCCGACACCTCAAGATAATAGAAAGAAGGATAGCTACTACAACAGAAGAGATACTTCGGAAGAACGAGGACGACAAAATAGAAGAACTCATAGATCACGAAGCGCATCTCCTAATGTTAGAAGTAGACATGAGGATGACAGAAGAGACTACGACAAATATAGTCAAAGAGATAATTCAAGCAACGATCGCTACAGGGATAGCAGGCGCAGAGAACAAGAGGACAAACGTAGAAGAAATAGAAGCTCCTCGCGCGAAAGACGAGATACTTCCCCTGAACAAAGAGAGAGATCCTCAGCGTCTAAATACAACAAAACAGACTCGCGTCAAGGCCCCGAAAGATACTATAAAAGCACAAAAATGCCGCAAAGATCGTCCTCGTCTGAACCCGAATCTGATTCACAGGCAAAACGCAAAGATAACAAAAGCAAAACGAAGTCTAATAAAGATAAGGAGTCCCCTATAAAAGAAAAACGGAAACGCAGCCCAGAAGTTGTAGAAACTAGAAATCACCATCATAGCAGGAGCGATAAAAAAACTACTCAAAAACCTATAGAAGACAAACGTGAATCTAGTCGATCGAGGCGCAAATCACAGACTCCCGAAAAGTCCAGGCGCAGATCGCGCGGTAGATCCAAATCTTCAAGTCCCGAGAGAACTTCACGGAGGGACAAACAAAAGAGCGTATCTCCGAAATCCAAGAAGAAACCTGAGCGAAGAACTTCCTCGCCTAAAGCGTCCAGACACGATAAAGACCGGAACGACCACCGAGAATCTCATAAAGATAGATCGAGGTCGCGATCCAACCGCCGCAGCCGAAGCACCTCCAGCCTAAGCTACTCCCCCGCTAGACGAAGCCCCGAAAGATATAAAGACATCATAGAAAAGTTACCGGAAAAAGATAAACGGAAATATATCAAGTCACCGTCGGATCTCAATCCAAAAAAGAAGAAAACCAAGGAGTTGGTTGAGAACTACAAACCGAAGACGGTCTGCATGAGAAGTTCGTCCAGCGAAAACGACGATTCCGAAGATGAGACGGAATTTCTCAGATTGGACGAACGCAATCGTCAGGAGAAGCTAGATATTAAATATCTGGCGAAACTCAGGGAAGAGATGACACAAATAGCGAAGAGCGAGGCTGCAGAGAAAGAGACGAACGGACCGTCTACATCCAGCGCGGCGAAAGTAAAAGAAAGCCCGAAGAAAGATAACAAAGATAAAGACAGTCCCATAGTGATCAACGACAAATCCAAATCTCCCGTTCAAAAGCCGGAGTCGCCGAAGAAGAGTCCGGTTAATGTGGAGAGCTCGCCGGAAGTGAGGAAGCGTGCACGCAGCGGGTCGCGCCGCAGTTGGTCGCGGTCGTCGTCGCGACGGTCGCGGTCGCGCAGCAAGACGCGTGGCAAGTCGCGTAGCAATTCTCGCGGCAAATCACGCAGCAAATCACGCAGCAAGTCTCGCGACAAATCGCGCAGCAAGTCGCGCGGCAAGTTGCGCAGCAAGTCTCGCGGCAAGTCGCGAAGCAAGTCGCGTGGCAAATCGCGCTCACGGTCGAGATCACGGTCCCATACGTCGCGCTCCAGATCCAGATCGTACTCGTCGTCAAGGTAAATAATATAATTACTTATTATATAATATTATTTATTTATATCAGGCTACGTAGGCCCATACAATATATACCTTAATGACTAGCATACATATTATATCATATAAATTATGTATTACTTGTTACAGTTGACCATAGATAACGTCAATTTTTTCATATAACGTTTTGGAAATATTTGTCGTCCCTATTTGTTATTAAAATATTACTGATTTTTCATAAATTCTCGAAATTCTCACTCTAAACAATATTTATATTTTACCCTTTGACTAACAAACATTATGTCCAATTATATAAACAAAAGCTTGTGGGTGTGTACTGTGAACAGTAAAGAACGGATGTGACATGGTGGAGACTCAGGTAAACTTGAAAAAGAAGATAATCATATATTATGTACTATCAGAGAAGTTGATTCTTAGGCAGATAGCGGACCTTGGATCATGTCAGTTCAATGTAATTCGTGATCTGTCGGCTGAGTTTGACAGATCTCGTCTCTCGACCAAATTACGTAGGTTCGTCATCAATGAATCAATTTCTAAAGCCTATGAATCAATTTCTCTCATAGTACAAAACAGAATGGTGGAGACTCGGGAAACCTAATAAAAACTTGAGAGGTGTCAAGGGACACCCGGGTGGAACGAATTTATAAAAAAAACGCTATCTAGTTGACGACCAGGCTAACTAACAACGTCACTTTTGTGAAATTGTAATAAGATTTATTTAAACGTCCGGTAGATGTCGCTGTTTATTCTCAAAATACGCCATATAGTTGACGCCCAGGAATACAATAGGGAAGATGCGATATTTTTATTTTTGTGTTTATTTTAAAGAACTTCACGTAGAATAGACAACAAGTATATTTAAAAAAATTAAAACACTGTAATTTACTGCAAAAAATGCGGTTTAAAATTGTCAATTTAAATTTTGGCGCAAAAACGGATCTATAGTCTGTATGACGTCACTACTGTTTGACACATGTTTGACATTGCTTTGACAATTATTATTGACAAATGACAATGGCCCCACGATCGTAATTCGTACGCGCGTACTTGTCCTCAGTGCAGGGCTTCAAATAACGTTATTTTTTCATAACGTTATTGCTTCAAGGGCATAGATAACGTTATGAAAATTTAACCGATACTAGAAATAACGCTATAAATGTATTTAATAACGGTAAATGTTATAACGTTATATAGGATTTATAACGGTAAATATATGTTCTTAGATAACGTTATAGTCTGTCAAGAAAGTCATGACAGGCGGGAAAAGTTTCTAAACGTAATCACGCTTTTAAGGTGTATTTTTTTCTTTGTATTTTCACAGAGAACGCTTATTACATTTTAAATATGAGTGAGATTTGATGCACCGTGCACGATCGCATACCTGATACCAGATAATAACGTTATATTTACCGTTATTATTATAACGTTATTTTTTTGTTATGCCATAACGAAAAAATAACGTTATAATAATAACGGTAAATATAACGTTATTTTACTAGATATCGTTAAAAAAATAAGGTTATCTGGCTACCATTACGAAAATAACGGTACGAAACGATATTTTTTCTGTTATTCGATAACGTTATGAAGCCCTGCCTCAGTGACTTTCCTATTTTGCGTAAACAGAGGATAGATAGAATAGGGTTTCTCTTTCTAAGCTATTTTGCATTGCTTTTCGGCTTTTTTGTGAAGAATTATAATGGGGTGTCATAGGATGATATCTATCATCCTATGATACTCCATAGTCACTGAGGAAAGTCACTGAGGACAAGCACGCGCGTACGAATTACGATCGTGGGGCCATTGTCATTTGTCGATAATAATTGTCAAACCAATGTCAAACATGTGTCAAACAGTAGTGACGTCATACAGACTATATATCCGTTTTTGCGCCAAAATTTAAATTGACAGTTTTAAACCGCATTTTTTGCAGTAAATTACAGTGTTTTAATTTTTTTTAATATACTTGTGGTCTATTCTACGTGAAGTTCTTTAAAATAAACACAAAAATAAAAATGTCTCATCTTCCCTATTGTATTCCTGGGCGTCAACTATATGGCGTATTGTGAGAATAAACGGCGACATCTACTATACTATCGGACGTTTAAATAAATCTTATTACAATTCCACAAAAGTGTCGTTGTTAGTTAGCCTGGTCGTCAACTAGATAGCGTTTTTTTTATCGCTTTCATAAAGCCAGCTTCCATTTTTATTGGAAAAATAGGGAAAAACGCAAATACACTTTCGTTTGTTGATAAACAACCTTAACCACAGATCAACCACAGATGAGGTAAAAAGTTGTCATTGAGTTGTCATGAGCAGGTGTGACGTCACTGAACGCTGATTGGTGTTTTGAAATGCAGTGGCCCTTCTTCTATATTTTTTTAACGTTTTAATAGCGAAATTTTCATAAATATTATATTTGCATGTTCCCTATTAACGCTCTTTGCGTTATTATGCAGTTACTAATAAAAAAGTGTCGTTACAACTTTTTCCGTCTAGCCCCCATTCGCAACGCGCGATAAGGAACTTCGTTCCAAATAAAAAGAAGATAGTCGTTTACATTCAATAAAAAATCACTTTCCAGGCGTTCCCGGTCGTCGCGATCCATCTCGTACAGCAGCCGCAGCTCCTCCCGCTCGTCGCGCAGCTCGTCGCGATCCACACGCTCCTCGAGGTGAATAAACTAACATAAAATATGTAGACAGAGAGTTTAAAGTGTATTGAATTATATGTGGTCGTGTTTATGTTCACAAACACAAATTATACAGTATACAATCAGGCCTTGTACCATGAAACTGTTTTGAGACTCAAATAATCGGACGAGAATCGTCCTACTCTAACGAACGTGAAATGACGTTGTTAGAGCAGGACGCGGCGTTCTCGGCCGATTGCTTGAGTCTCAAAACAGTTTCGTAGTAGGCCTACAGTTTACAGGTTACTACGTTTTGAACTTAACGTGAAGACTAGTCAGAGTGTACGCCGTATGTAGACAGTATGAGCGTTCATACTAACGTAGGGACTTGCATAATGTCGTATGTGCGTACAGACTGACATACTAGCGTGCACACTAACGTATAAACTGACGTACAAGCGTACATACTGACGGTATAAGCGTACATACTGATTCTCCAGCGCACATCCTGAAGTATGAGCGTACACGTATGAACGTGCATACTGTCACTTACATGCGAGCGTGCGTACTAACGTCTTAATATACAAATTGTTACGTGAGCGTACAAACTGACGGTGTAAGCGTACATAGGACCATAACGGGCGTGTACGGCGAGTACCGGTCGCGGTCTCCGTCGATCCCGCGCCGCGCCGGCTCGCCGAGCTTCCTCGACCGGCGACGCATCACGAGGTAGACTCGTGTGATGTGCTTTAGGCGTTTTTTTTTTTTTTAATTTAACCTGTGTGATGCGTAGTAACCTTTTTTCGGTGGGTGCAAACGGACGATCGACCGTATTACGTATAGCTTGGCAAAATAGAGTAGACGCCGAACATAGTTTTTCAATCATATAAAAAGTACAAAAACCTTCTTTTCTTGACAGACTTTATTCAGATAGTATAACATCGACCAGTCGATGCTACTGAAACACATTTGTATAGTTCATAGTTGTCACAAGTAACGGTAATGAGCTACACTATACTATCGCTGTATTCGGTCGCCCGTTTGAGACTGCTGTTATTTAGATGTTGTATTTACTAGGATTTTTATTTAACCTGTGTGCGCCACGTAGTTACTTATTGATGTTTTCGATAGATTAAATTATTTTTAATTATTTTTTGCTTCAGTTTTTATATTAACACAATATCACTTTGGGTTCATTAACAATTAACATAGATCGTCCCAATATTTTACTTTCATACCAAATATGTCTTCAGTTTCTTATTTTGTGTTGAAATGTTAAAAAAAAAAATTCCCATCAAATGCCGCTTCCAAAGAAAAACGATCCTTCAAAAAATATACTTAACAATATTTTGAATGATTTTAAATTAATTTTTTCATAATATGTCAATTTGCACATTTACATTCAACGATTTCAATAGTAATTTGTTTGAATATTGTGTGTGTGAGACACCTAATATTTTTTATAATTTCGCTTTCTTACATAGTGATGCATTTGTTTAATATCCGTTGGGCCACGTATAGCTGAACATGACCATACAAACAAATAATTCCTCATTTTACCAAGAAAATATCTACTCTTACTAACGTTACATGTAATGATATAAATGCATCGCTATCATCATATTTCATTTGCTTGTATTATATGTATATTTTTCTTTTGTTTATAGAAAAAAATCACGAAAGTATAGCACGAGTTCAGAAGACACGAGTAGTAGCTCCGATTAGTGAAGCTTAGGTTTAAGTTTGACACCCGCTATTATACATATTGTATAGACTTTCTTATTACATTCACTCTAATAAAAAATTAAAATCACATTGCGTTTGTTGTACCAAATAATTCCATAGTTTGTGCTTAACTAATTAACTGGGACGCATGAGTGAGGCCGCGGCTTCGAATTTTGCGGCGTTGTGGCGGCAAATTTGAAGCTTCGGCCTTAGTGTTCAGTATTAACACATAACAAGGAATTGTCACCAATTTTAATTTGTAAAATTGTAATTTTTCCCATCATAGAAGATAAATTAATGTTTCTTAATAATTATATTGCAGTCTTGATAAGTAAGCCTAAACTTCATTATATTTAATTTACGTACGCAAAATGCGTGCACGCATGGCGTATACGCACGCTATAACGTCACTAGTGCTTATAAAGGTGCGTTGATAACACTCAATCCTTAAGACTGTTAAAACTTAACATAAGAGCATTTATTATTAATTACAAATAAATATATATTAAATATTTATTTTTCCGTAGCGCTCCCATTATAGATCTTACGTATCCATCAAAGAAATACAAGTTTAGAAGACGATAAATGGAATAAGAAATACGAAAAACCCGTACTGTGTGATGTAAAATGACTCTAGTGTGTTTTTAATTATAGTTTTGTGTTATTAAATTTTAATTTTACATTTTGTTTTTTTTTCTCGCATGGTAGATATTTTAGTGCTATTTGAATTTGGGTAAGTATTTGTGTAAGTTTTTAATAGTAATGCACCCCTTTATTTATTCATATTTTTGCTACTTTATTATTCGTAGCATCTTTGTAATAAATATTTAACTATTACTAAGAAGCTAGAATTTTTTCATAAATTACATAAATATTGAAAACATAAAAAACAAGACAAATTGTAAATAGTTTTGAATCTGAAGGTTGGAACTTATTGATAACATGCAAGTATTTTGCATATATTTACCACAAGGCCCACTTGAGCCAGTTTGGAATATTTCTAATCGATTGTCAAATTATAATGCCTTCTCTTTCATTAACACTAAGATCATGAGATAACATGAGATTTAATTCCTAACTTAGTCTAGGTAATTAAGTTTTGATTATTGATCATTATCTAACAATGTAACATACTAATCCATACTCATCAACTAACGTGTCCCAACTAACAATTAACAGTGCACGCAAAAGACCGATCCCCTATCGAAGACCGACGCCGTCGTCGGTATCCAGCGGAAGTTACTCCAGCCGGTCTTCTCACAAGAGTTGGAGCCGATCACCGCGACATGAAGAAGAATAAATGGTCTTCTTTACACAGTAAGACCAATCCAGGATTTTGGGAGTCGTCTGTAAGCGGGCCCCTAGACGAGCAATTTTATTGCGCAATATCACGTATTTACGCAATATGTATTATTGACTGCCTAGTATCAAAATTGAACATCGCGCGTCTTCAATCGAATTGTCAAATAAACTGTCCAATAAAATTAAAACGTGATATTGCACTACAAATAATCGTCTAGGAGCTGGCTTACGTCTATAGAAAATGAAGATTCTGAGAATCAAAATGCGATAAGCATTAGTTTTATCTGCTTTGATTTATAGTCTCAGCGACTGACGGAAATCGTGCTGTCCCCATCTACGTGACTAAAGAGGTTTTTTTTTTTTACATTTTATGGGCATTACCTTAGGACATAATATGCCAGCATTTAGAGATTATAAATCAAAGTACACTACCAGATAACGGTTGTTCTATACAGAATAGGATAAAATACTCAACAGTTGTATTAGTGAGATATTAGTGAATACTCAGTCATGTAGCACCTTCGATGACCAACGATGAAAATGTTTAAGATATTAACTTCGATACAAAGCGATAGAGGGCGCGCGCGCTAGTCACAGCTGACTTTAATTTTAGCTAAGTATTTATTTAACTTATTTCATATTTATTTAGCTATTAATTTATTTATATAAACTGAAGGATATTTTACATGTTCTTTGTCGGTTTAAGTATATTCTTGTAAATAAGTTTTAAGTAGTGGGTATGTTTTTATACCTGCGAGTTACTATCAAAATCAAGGATAGCGCCAAATAATAGTACAATTTTATAGAACATCTCAAAAGAAGAATCGGTAGCCCACC
Source organism: Lysandra bellargus (assembly GCA_905333045.1). Classification (NCBI taxonomy): domain Eukaryota; kingdom Metazoa; phylum Arthropoda; class Insecta; order Lepidoptera; family Lycaenidae; genus Lysandra; species Lysandra bellargus. The sequence goes on along the minus strand of HG995345.1, from coordinate 6,743,758 downwards.
TAATACTCATTTTGCATTAGATTGCGTAGGTAAATCTTATTTCATGCTACCTAGTCGTATACTCTAGTCAACTTAGTCGTAAGGTAGTCTTAATCATAAATTTTATAAGTTTTATTTTACAATTCCAAAGAAATATTGACATTCCAAAACCTTTGTGATTTTTTGTTTAATTTTAATGTTGTTGATAATTTATTTTTACACTTTAATTTCTAGTCGTTTTAAGTTAATGTGCAATATATTTATTTTTCCTAGTCGCGATTCTAGTAGTTTTATACTCAATATTTATTTTACACGTGTAACAATTTTTATTAATCCTTATATTTTTAAGGAGACTAAATCTTATCTTTTGTTTAGGTACTTAATGGTTAAAAGGACCGTAAAGCTAGATTATTTTTATTACTTTAGTTGAAACAAAATAAAGCAATAAGTTTAACAATAATATTAATATGTACCAATACTTATCTTAGAATAATACTCCCTGATTAACCAAAAAATATTTTATTATTGAAATAAAAAAACAATAAAAATAGTCAAAATTTTAGTCTTTTAAGTCAGACTTGATTTTTAAATGCTATACAATCAAACGTAAAACATTATAACAATATTATGGTTTCTTGCTGTTGTTAAATAAATGTATACTTTAAGACAATTACATGACTTTCTTTTTAAAAATACCCCCATATATTACTTATAATATCTAGAACAGAAAAACATAAAAAAGCGAGAAAATAAACGTTTACATTTCTATTATAGATTGCACAGTAAGACGTCTTAGGCCAGTATAAATAGTACTCAAGATGCATCTCGGTCTCAAGACGCGGTTCGGCTCTATGATTGGTCCAAATTTTGACAGCCAACCAATCACAGAGCCTGAACCGTGTCTTGAGACCGAGATGCATTTTGAGTACTGACTTACATGCATCAATCGATAAAGACATTTGTCTGCCTCTATTACATATTTTTTAATCTTGAAGTATTTGCCACAATATATTATTGATACTTTACTACTATAATGTGTTACCAACATGATAAAGATAAGCCGTAGTTACGTCACGACTGCGAATATTTTAATGATAACAGAATTAACGCAAGATATTAATATCAATAAAGTAGATAATTCATTGGGGCCAAATGCCAAGTTGCATAACAATAGCTAACAATGCAGTGATTGTTAACCCAAACAGGGAATGTTGTCTAGTCTTTAGGCCGCGTTTCCACTGAAACAGAGAGGAGCGGAGCTTAGCGGTACCATGCTCGAAATCTTCACTCCGCCTTGCTGTCATTCCGCTGGAATAGCACGTTTGGTCAATTCGGTCACCGCTAAGCTCCGCTCCGCTTCAGTGGAAACGCACCCTTAGGCTGGATTTATATACGTACGCGCGAACGAACGGTTTGGCCGCTACACTGCGAAATCAGAAGCAATAGTAAGTATCGATTTATTTAAATGGCGGCCGGCGCAGTCGCGCTGTCAGATACATGTGATCTAGCATGGAGCTGCTAAACTGAACGTTTGGGTGGACGCATAAAATTCAAATAGAAAAAGGGCAGCTAAAATAAAGCAACAAAATATTATTAAATAGCATGAACATCTTTTTCAAGGAACCTGAAATACGGTTATAATTATTTACTAATGTAAAGAGAAAAGTCTTAAAAAATTGGTGGTTAAAAAATCTTATGCTAATCATGGATGTATAAAAAAAGGCGGACGGAGTACCACCATACAGAAAACTGTGTCCTTCAGAGTCAGCCAGCTGACTGCATGTACACGGTCCACACGCACACATTGTTACGCTAGTCCATACCATTTGACAGGTGTAAGAATATGTGCGTGGCCAACTCTGAAGACACAGTTACTGTGTATAATAAGACTCCGTCCGCCTTTTTTCTACGTTCATAATGCTGATATTATTTAGTTCCTAGCAAAATTTACAATATATGATACAGAATGTTGTATTATAACCGTCACCTATATATGCCTATATTGCTAAAGTCTTTTAATTCTTCTTTTGATTTTGTCTTCTTTTCGATGCAACATACATAGCCCAGCCAAATCCAACAAGATTCATGAAAAGAACTCGTAGCTGAAAAAAAAATTACTATTATATGTACACAAACTATAAATAGAATAAGATTCTTGTTAAATAGTAGATATCAAGAAATTGTACGAGTAGTTTTTTTAACAAATCACATGTTTTTATCAACATTAACAGTAGCCTACTGACTTTTGACATCATTCTTTTACTTTATTATCTACATGTCAATAAAACATGTTGTTTAAGTTTTAGTCAGTCTTTAAAAGCACTTATTATGTTATACAACTTAATAATTGTTATGCTAAGTACTTACATACAGTTTCTGCCTGATAGTTTTAATCCAAATCAAGCAATAACCACCGTGTGGACCGCAAAACTCACATCTCGAAGGCTCGCTTCGAGCTAGTTCGATGGAATTAAATATGTCCAAATATGTAATTTCCTTCGATTTGGAGTAAAACTATTGAGCAAAACCGTATATGAGTACTTAGAATTATGTCTTGAATGGTACTTGCCGTAAGAAAAGTTTAAATCACTATGTAATAAGGAAAACATCAGTTGTTGAGTGCTGACACATAGGAAAATGAGTAATTCATAATATTATTATTGCACTATTGGGTAAAGCCTAAACTCTTCATGAACTTTATAATCTACTAGTCAACAACACATGAAAAATAATACTTTAATTCTTCAATTGTGGATTTTTGGAAATCTATTGTTATTCTATTGCGGTTCGGGTGCCGGTCTCCTTATGGGGGTTGATAGGTTAACTTTTGGAGTACACAATTCTATTTCATACTATGACTGTTAAAACTATGACCTTAGTTCATAAACAATAAAAAATGTAAGACTTACCATTGGTGGCACAAATGCTAGATTCACAACTTGGAACAATGTTAACCACTTCCAATTGGCCTCCAGAACAGTTTGGTACAAAGATATGAGCTGTTTCATAGCAGCTCTGTGATTCTTGCCTTCCAGACGTGCCAATGTGTATAGTGAGAATGCTTGCATAAACGGTGCAAATATCAGCCTCTCAAATAATAATTTCTTTGCCAATGGGAAAGCAGTTGTTCGGTAGGGGAAGAGTCTATCAAGGAACTCATAAAAGTAATGTGGTATTGAGCCTCCAAATAGCAGCCTAAAAAGAAACATTTGTAAGTACCATGAACAATATAATTTTTATTATTGGTATATTATGTAAGTAATCACAACTTAGCCCTTTATAAGAGAGTATTCATAAAAATTATCCTGTGATTTTATTAACTGTTCTAAGATCTTACCCATATAAACCGAATGCCAAAATAGGGTCCAACTTCAAAGAATCTCCGGCTACAACTTGTGAGGCTATGCTACCAGCGGTTCCGACGACACAGCTGAAAAAGTTAATCATAAGAAATTGGTTTCTGTTTGTCCATAACGACTTATTATAGCAATTTTGTTGTGCAGTCACAGGATGCCTGGACCACGGAGCTAATACAAAGGCCTGGACATTATAAACTTGTAGTAGCAAATGTTTAAAAGGCACAGAATTAAAACAAGTAGGTACTTGCCCCATAATTACGACTTAAGCTGCGGTTAGCAACGTTAATGTGATCAAATTAGGCCTTCGAATCCACAATCTTAAACTTATTTACACTATTTACCTGGTTATGGATTTCGTTCTTACTGGATGTAAATACAGATTTTGCAAGTAGGAGGCCACAAGATTCATAATAGGTTTCGAGAGCGCCATTGTATAATGAATATAAACTAAATTAATTCGTAGACTTTAAACTTTGGAACTTAGAAATAAACAGAGCATCACGAGTCACGACCGATCACTGCAATATTTGACAACTGCGAAACTGACACTTGACAGATAAATAAAGGAAGTGTCTAAAGAGGGTGGGTGACAGACACGCGAGTAATGGCTGGTTTACACGTATTATGGATGTATAATAAGGCAGGGCTTCAAATAACGTTATTTTTTGATAACGTTATTGCTTCAAGGGCATAGATAACGTTATGAAAATTTAACCGATACTAGAAATAACGTTATAAATGTATTTAATAACGGTAAATGTTATAACGTTATATAGGATTTATAACGGTAAATATATGTTCTTTGATAACGTTATAGTCCGTCAAGAAAGTCATGGCAGGCGGGAAAATTTTCTAAACGTAATCACGCTTTTAAGGTGTATTTTTTTCTTTGTATTATCACAGAGAACGCTTATTACATTTTAAATATGAGTGAGATTTGGTGACCGTGCACGATCGCATACCTGATACCAGAAAATAACGTTATATTTACCGTTATTATTATAACGTTATTTTTTGTTATGCCATAACGAAAAAATAACGTTATAATAATAACGGTAAATATAACGTGATTTTACTAGATATCGTTAAAAAAATAACGTTATCTGGCTACCATTATGAAAATAACGGTACGTAACGATATTTTTTCTGTTATTCGATAACGTTATGAAGCCCTGATATAAGGTCAAATTCCGTAGTACATCCAATTAAATTATGAAAGTACTAAATATGTAAAAAATTGGACACCCAGACACTTATTATTAATTATAATGATTATTTTTAATAGATTCATAAGGAATTTAATAGATTCATTCGATATTTAATTATTATTGAAAAAAATCACGATTATGTATTCAAAAATATCTATAACAATTAATGTTATTTAAATGAAAATGTGAGATCTTAAACAATAATAATTCTTAATAAGTGTATTATTACATATAGTAGGGATAAATCTACGAATAATAAAAAACCTTAAAATACTCTATAAATAAAATATACAAACATATACAAACTTAGAATATAAAATTATAAAAAGAAAAACTTCCCCGTGTCGTCCCCATCTGGCAGAGTGCCCAGCAAGCTGACAGCATTTGAAATATTTCCTCAACACTGTTTTTAGGCTTAAAAAATCGCAAATCGTACAAAGAAACTGATAGCAGTTTTTTAGCTCTTTCTCTTCTTGATACAAAGCTCCCAATTTTGACGAATTCTCAAAAATTATAACACTTCCGGCAAAAATTACGTACGATGCATAGAAATTTTAAAATTAATTATTTCATTTATCTTGTCGGTAAGGTATTGATTTTTTGGTATCAATCGATGCAGGGTGTTTTATTCTACTATATTATATATCTAATTTAGCTTAAAATCTTTGAATTTATAAATGTTATATACATCCTTAAGTAGATAAGTAATAACTAAATTCTAATTATCATCTAGCTTAGGACTTACTAAATTTTAACTTGCTACTTGCTACTAAATTTTGTGTTTACACGCAATTAACAACATAAAATTAAGTTAATTACTTATCTACTTAATACTTCAGTCGGAATTTCCAGGAATTGCTATTGTATTCTATTGTTGTCGCGATCACCGGTGCTCGCGCGGGGCCTGAAGGATTGGGTGAAATGCAGAATAAATGTACCGTAACCAATGATATTCAATATATAATATATCATTGACCATAACGAAATTGTAAGTAAACTGACGTTTAAAAATCCGTAACGAAATTGTATCGAAACTGATAAGTAAGGCGTAGACCACATGTTCTAAAAAACTGAGGACTATATTATAATACTTTACTTACATGAATATACAAATTAAAATTATTTCATAAAATGGATTACCTATGTCCTATAAGATAAAATTTTGCAAAATGAAATGTTAGACTTATGCAGAGCAGTATTACATTTTAATTTTCTTATATTTTAGGACTCGTGCTAGTTATTTTATGTATTGATTTCAGAATGCAATAAACTATATTGTATTATATGGGTTTTTTTATTTGTAACAGAGTATAGGTACCAATAAAGTAAAACAATTTTTTAAATAATTATTTTTAAGTGAAATGTAATAAAAATCAACAAAATAACAAAAATTATAAATCCTAATTATAGATTTAATGGGTTTTTTTTTTAAACGGACCATTGCTAAACATAAGTAAACGTTTCTTCATAAAAATAATTCATATTATTTTGCTTCACTTTTTCCAGGTGAGCCTTACTTTTCAAACTTTTCTGGATTATTTTGTTTCAGGCGTTCTCTATACTTCTTCTGCCTTTCGGCATTAAACAGCGGCACCATCTGTTAATTAGGATAGCTAAATTTAGTATTCTCTCAAATGTATCTTTATTCTTTATCAAATAAATAAACTTAAAATAATAAAAAGGTCAAATGACATTAACTTTGCGTATGATTAATGCAACTTTTTTCGATGACTGCATAAAGCTTAAAAAACGATGAGCTGTCTGACCCTTATGAACTAGGCCTTAGGTTCTCAGTTCAGTAACGTAACAGAATAATAACAAAACTGAGTTACGAAACGCAACGAATCTGAGTAACGAAACGCAACGAAACTGATAACAAAATCTGAGAAAATCTAACTTCAAATTAATCTCGTGTTGATACCACTCACGAAATCGAGAGTTAATCGTGTTCGAAAGCACATTTATCTAACTTCCAAAAGAAATTAATAAAGAACAGTTAAATAAACTTACCAATAATGACACAGATGAGCGCACAGACTAAGAAGAGATACTACGAAGAGCGTAAGTAAAACTGATAATTTTTTTGCACAAAAATCGGCACTGCGTAAAGGCCTGTATTCACTTTGATTAGTGCAAGTGCAAGTGACTAGTAATTGAGGCAGTGGAGTGCAGGTGTGTAGTGCAAGTAGTGTCCAATTCTTGTTTAGTGGCTCTTTAGTAATTTAATTTAGTAAATTCAGTAGTAGCTGTCAACACGAGCGTCCAAGTTTCAAAAATAAAACTGCCATTTTGACATGTCCTTCATTTTTAATATTGGTTTTATTAAAAACTATTTGACCATGAAGTATTTTATATGTCCTTTCCCAGGACTCAAAGTATCTCCATACCAAATTTCAGCAAAATCGGTTCTGACTTCTGAGGTATAAACGTGAAGAGGTAACAGACAGACAGACATACATTCGCATTTATAATATTATTAGTATATTAGTAAGTAATAAGTATGGATTAGTATGGCAGTAATTGAAAGGGTGTCCTTTTGTATTTTTAATAGGTATATATAATAATGATATACTATATCTATGGACGCTTCACACGGCACACCACGTCAGTCTGGCCCATAAAGTTAATATGCCTAGCGGAATAATATTAACAATCTCGAGCTATCAAACGAAACCAAAATTGGTTTTCATCTGTCACACACTTGCACTCGCAAAAAATAGAACACGCTTTTAATCACGTTACTACGCAGCCGACTAGTCACTTGCACTAATCAGTCGCTGTCCACACTTACTTTCTACTAATCACTCATCACCTGTACTAGTCACCTGCACTTAATCACTAATCAAAGTGAATACAGAACTAATCACGTTACTACGCAGCCGGCTAATCACTTGCACTAAACAGTCGCTGTCCACACTTACTTTTTCCTAATAACTAATCACTTGCCCTAATCACTTGCACTTATTACTAATGAAAGTGAATACGGGCCTTAGGATCCGTGAATATTGCAAAACAAAACGGCTGTACATTGAAGTCTGTTTGATACTGACATACGACTATCAGTGTTCACAATTTTGAAGCGGCGTTTAAGCAGAATAATGTATATTTTCAGCATAAACGTCGTTACTAAACTTGATGTTACGAAACTAAAAAAATATGATGTTAGATTTAAAATATGTCGAATTCATAATAAATTCATAATAACTGAAATGAAACCTATTACAATGTAATGTAAGGGTTTTTTCCTATAAAGTTTTATGGAATACAAAGAAATAGATATATTTATAAAATATATTTTATTATTTTTCAATATCCAACTAATGGTCGGACATAGACAAGGTACATTCATTCTGCATTTCACCCTAATACGTGTGAACCAGCCCTAAGGCCGGTATAAATAGTCAGTACTCAAGATGCACCTCGATCTCAAGACGCGGTTCGGCTCTATGATTGGTCCAAATTTTGACAGCCAACCAATCACAGAGCCTGAACCGTGTCTTGAGACCGGGTCGCATCTTAAATACTGACTATTTATACGGGCCTTAGTACGCGGACTTATGAGTTAAAGCTCGAGTGCTCGACGATCTTAATCGCCTGTGTGTCAGCAAAGAGCCGCGAGCCTGAGGGCATGGTAATCCAGTGTGAGCGATTCTCGTGTCACCGACGCGAGCCGAGTAAGTTCGCGAACTTAAAACCCGCGTACTTTACGTTCGTACGTCTGTCACCCCTTTAACGTGCCTCTACCCTCTAGCGGTCGTTTAGCGATGTCTAAGGGCTTAGGTTGGGTTGCACCAGAGGCGTGGTTAAAGTTATGGTTATAGTCAAATATGGCGTCCTTTAGCTTTAACTTTAACCGGGGAAAATCCTAAAAGCGCCATCTAGTGCTCAAAAGACGAGACTTTACAGAACGTGATTAATTAACTTGAAAAAATTGTTTTCAAGAAGCTTAACTATTTCAAATTTCAATCCTTTATCCTTTATAGAAACAAATAATATTTATATAACTGCAATACACAAAACTACAGTATTTTTACCGAATTTAAGAAAACGATACAGCTTTAGTTTCGAATTTTGAAAAGTTTCATATACTAAGCACTAGATGGCGCTTCTAGAACGCTGCATCAGATTATGTTGGTTTAAATTTTAAGGGTGAGGGTATTGAGGGTATAAAAAATTGAATTAGCCGTAAAAATCGTCAGGAAAAATATAACACTGTAAAACATAGTAAATTTTCACGAAAAATCTAGATATAAAACGTATGAGCATATTATGGCGTCCTTGGACGCCATATTTAACTTTAACCAGAGATTCGACATTTTGCACTGTAATGTCAAATCTCTGGTTATAGTTAAAGTTACAGTTAAAGTCAAAGTTAGTTGGTGCAACCCAGAGGAAATCGCTAGTATGCCGCTAGTGGTATTTTAGAAGGAAGTGGCTAGCGTGCCACTAGTGGTCGTTTAGCGATGCCCACTAAAATACCGTTGTCGGCATCGCTAGTATGCCGCTAGTGGTATTTTAGAAGGAAGTGGCTAGCGTGCCGCTAGTGGTCGTTTAGCTATGCCCACTAAAATACCGTAATTGTCGGCATAATAAGGAGGAAATCGCTAGTATGCCGCTAGTGGTATTTTAGAAGGAAGTGGCTAGCGTGCCGCTAATGGTATTTTAGAAGGAAGTGGCTAGCGTACCGCTAGTGGTCGTTTAGCTATGCCCACTAAAATACCGTTGTCGGCATCGCTAGCATGCCGCTAGTGGTATTTTAGAAGGAAGTGGCTAGCGTGCCGCTAGTGGTCGTTTAGCTATGCCCATTAAAATACCGTAATTGTTGATGAGCCTGAACTTAGCAGACAGCAGACAAAAAATATATTTGGATAGGGATATCTGCGAGCCCACGTAAGTTTTTAGAGTTAACTAAAGTGATAATTGTGTGTTGTCAAATTATCTAAACATGACAATAAATATATATTTATGTTGTAAACATACGAAAAAAAATTGAAACAAAAAAAATTTTTTTTGGGAAGCTCTCACGCAATTTCCTATTGTTGAAAATTTATAAAAATTTGTAAATATGCTCAATTTTAGGTTCTTTAAAGATGATATCGATTAATTTTTTGATTTTTTATTTTGATCATTCTGGGGCTCATAACTCTGTAAATAATCAGTAAAAAAAGAAAAAACATTTATCATGTATTTCCCTGTCAACATTCTAAACATGATATTTTTTTGTTTTTTTTATTTTGTCACTGAGTTGATAGATATCCGTATTTTTGTTTTTTTTTATTTTTTTTTGGCGACGGATATCAAGGTTAAAAAAAAAACCAAATGAAAAAAAATATTCTCGTATCTTCATTTTCAAAAGATCTAAACATGATATTTTTCCGAATTTTGATTTTTTTATTTGTTCATTCATTATCTTTATTTTGTTTTTTTTTTTTTAATTTTGTTCCAAAGATCGTCAAAAACTCAAAAAAAAAAACATTGTTTTGTATTTGTTTGTACTCCATACTCCATAAAAAACATTTTTTTTTTTTAGTTTTTAACGATTTTTGGGACAAAAAAAAAACAAACTAAAAAATCAAAATTCTGAAAAATGTCATGTTTAGATCTTTTGAAAATGAAGATATGAGAATATTTTTTTTTCATTTGGTTTTTTTTTAACCTTGATATCCGTCGCCAAAAAAAATAAAAAAACAAAAATAAGGATATCCATCAACTCAGTGACAAAATAAAAAAACAAAAAAATATCATGTTTAGAATGTTGACAGGGAAATACATGATAAATGTTTTTTTTCTTTTTTTACTGATTATTTACAGAGTTATGAGCCCCAGAATGATCAAAATAAAAAATCAAAAAAATAATCGATATCATCTTTAAAGAACCTAAAATTGAGCATATTGACAAATTTTTATAAATTTTCTACAATAGGGAATTGCGTGAGAGCTTCCCAAAAACTTTTTTTTTGTTTAAATTTTTTTTCGTATGTTGTAAAAAAATATATTTATTATCATGTTTAAATAATTTGACAACACACAATTATCACTTTAGTTTTGCATGTAAACACAAAATTAAGTAGCAAGTTAAAATTTAGTAAGCCCTAAACATTGTCCATCTAGGACAACTAGAATTTAGTTTACTACTAATTATCTACTTAATACGTGTAAACTGGCCCTTATAGTGTAAACCAGTCCAGTGATTAGGAGAAATTATAGGACTTGCACAAATCAGTTGCTGTCCACACTTACTTTCTCCTGATTATATTTACTACCTGCACTTGTCAGTTGTCACTAATCAAAGTGAGTTTGGATTTTCCTTGAACTGTTGATACCAGTTGATACCCTCTATGTGTAGAGCCATCTATTAAATTTTATAGCAATATTATTGGAGATGTACTAAAAATAAACAGAGAACTTTACCCAAATTATACTTTAATTTATTAAATTTATCAATATTAATAAAATATTCAATTGTTTATATTATTATAATAGAGAAAAAAATTACACCTAAAAATATACTATTACAATATATTCAAAATATAATATAAATCCATACAAGTCTTTGAATCTTAGCTACAGTTGAAAAGTTTGTCTAGTTGTCTCTGTAAATTATGTGAGGTTATCGCTGGAGTATCGGCCTGCTCCAGTGCTCGGTACTTGACTACTGGGGTGTTTAGGAAGTTCATGTTTTGTTTCATCTGCAAATACATGTCTAACGCTTTGTCTGCTTCCTTAGTAGGAGTTCTACAGGCAACATTTGGCATTGACTTATGAAAAACTTTTTTTCTCATACACATATTCTTTTTCGGTATTTTGTATGATGGTGACTTCATTTTGATAACAGACGGTCGACAAACGGGACTCATTTCTGGACTTAATCTCTCTTGATTCATGGTATCTGAGTTCTGATTTACTTCAACCAAAGTTTTATCCATATCTTCAATTTCTTTATTGTCAATCTTTATTTCTACAACATCAACATTGTTGTTCTTCTTTTCATTAATTAATCTTTGTACATGCTCAAGTGACTTCAAATGTGATTCCTTTATGTTTATCAACATAGTTATGCCGCTGTCTATCATTTTAATGTTTTCTTGAGTCTGTTTTTCAAATTCCAGCAAGTCATTCAACTCTGTATTAATTGAATCAGTTTTCTTCTGAGTATCGTTTACAGAAGCTTTATTTAGTAAGTTGCATAGGGAGACGATCACACTTTCATCCCTTTTATTTTCCTTTGGTATGTTATCAAATGACATTATCGTATTGTCGTTGTAAATATTTGAATTATCCATTTCATTTTCATTTGAATTATTAAAGAACTGTTGTAAATTTCTGTACTCTTTAAAGGGTGTTGAGACGAGTGGTGAAACCTCTGCTATATTTTCCAATATTCTTTCTTCTGTGACAGCCCTGGATTTTCCCTCAATTTTATTGATTTCTGCCTCTTTTTGTAGAAAACTATCATCATTTGATTTGAAAGATACATTAGTTTGTGGTGTAATAGCTGTCATAATTTTCTTTTGTATAAAAGTTTTTGGAGTTTCATCAACTTTTTTTCCATTAACTTTCTGATTCATCCTGTTAAAATTATATTCTTTGTTTGCAATACTCATTCTGTTTTTGATCAGTTTGTTGTTTAGTACAGGAGTCTCTTGAATTTTGTATATTCCACTTATCATTGCATAGTTTGCTGAAATAAGTATGACAGATTTTTTTAAATATTAAATGTCTAATAATCTATATATATAAAAGAAAGTGGTGTTAGTTACACTACTTATAACTCAAGAACGAATGAACAGAATTGGCTGAAAACTGGTGGAGAGATACTTTGAGTCCCGGAAAAGAACATAGGATACATTTTGTCCCGGAAAAATGTACGGTTACTGCACAATATACTTTTGTGATTTGCGCGTAAGCTATTCAATAGATTTTGATAAAATTTGGTATGGAGATACTTTGAGTCTCGGGAAAGGACGGGATACTTTTTGTCCCGGAAAATATATGGTTGCCGCGAAATAAACTTTTATGATTTTCGCCTAAGCTATTCAATATATTTGGATGAAATTTGGTATAGAGATACTTTGAGTCTATAGAAAGAACAAGGGATACTTTTTGTCCCGGACACTTCCCGCACAATAAACTTTTGTGATTTTCGCCTAAACTATTCTTGGGAAAGGACAAGGGATACTTTTTGTTCCGGAAAATGTACGGTTCCCGCACAATAAACTTTTATGATTTTTCGTCTAAACTATTCAGTCTATTTTTATGAAATTTGGTATGGAGATAGGTACTTTGAGTCTCGGGAAAGGACAAGGGATACTTTTTGTCCCGGAAAATGTACAGTTCCCGCACAATAAACTGATTTTCGCTTAAACTATTTAATCTATTTTGATGAAAGGCATGGAGATACTACATTTTAATCTATTGTTCTCTTAATTATACCAATTCGAATTTAATAATCATCGCTAAGACAGGACAACGTCTGTCGGGTCAGCTAGTTTTAAATAATTTTAAAGAGAGTCAAGATAGTACTATTACAGAAATTGATTCTTCAAGCAAATGGCTGATCTACATTAATTAGTTGGGTTTTGGGTTGGGTTCATCCTTTTTCCCTACAACATTTTTAGTTCTAGTTCTCAGACAAAGAAAAAAAATAAAGTTACTTACGTTGTGTAACAGCAGCTTTCTTTGGTCTTGCCTCTGGTTTTTGAAACTTTACTGTTTCAGATACATGATTGATCATGGTCTGCCGTGTCTTGGGTGTGACCTAAACAAAAAATCTGATTAGTATGATATATTTTTCACAATGTTGCATACATATGTTTTTTTTAATGAAATAAGGGGGCAAACGAGCAAACGGGTCACCTGATGGAAAGCAACTTCCGTCGCCCATGGACACTCCCAGCATCAGAAGAGCTGCAAGTGCGTTGCCGGCCTTTTAAGAGGGAATAGGGTAATAGGGGAGGGTAGGGAAGGGAAGGGAATAGGGGAGGGTAGGGAAAGGAATAGGGTAGGGGATTGGGCCTCCAGTAAACTCACTCACTTGGCGAAACACAGCGCAAGCGCTGTTTCACGCCGGTTTTCTGTGAGAACCTGGTATTTCTCCGGTCGAGCCGGCCCATTCGTGCCGCAGCATGGCTCACCCACATTATGAATGATGAAAGAAAACATTTTGGGAGTCAAAACGGAAAACCTACACAAAAATTCACAGTAATGATTATAAAATAGTATTAATCCTTTGATTCAATTTGGTTTGGATTTGATTTGGATTCTTATAAATATATTGTTCTCGCGGCCACATGTGGCGGCTTGGGTGTTGAAGCGTTAATTATCATTAAACTACCTTAGCTTGAAAATTTAAAGTTTTTCTGACTGGATTTTCTTTTAGCTGTCCCACGCCAGTACAACTTTTAGTTTTGCAGTCTATTTTCACAGAAGAGTTCCAATTTCTTTTCTTAGTAGAATTTTCTGGCTTAGCAAACATTTTAGGTGGCCTCACTTTTAATGCTGAAATTAAAAATATGAAATTAATGTACCACCCAATCAAAATATTATTGATTTGGTGAAGTAATTCATCAAAGCAGTCGAGTCACAACTCACAATAAATATTATAAATGCAAATCTCTAAAGTCAGGTTAGGCTTAGTGTTTATAACTAGTAATTCTTACATGGTATGAATTGATTCAAAATTACGATTACTAAAATATAAATTTAGTATCATATATCTATGTATATATGTTACGGGTAATGACAGAAGGTGGAGTAAACCTAGGTTTACCCAGGTTGACTTAGTATTAACCAAGTCTTTTGGGTAAAGTCCGAATAATAAGAAAAATAAATTTTAACTCGGGGTTTACCCATGCTCACCTAGGTCTACCCAATTCTGGCTGGATAATGTTAAAAATTTGTCCAATTAATTACTAAAATGAATATCCAAGGGTATTTTAAACATTTATTATTTAAAAAACATACAAAGGCAAACGCAATTTCTCGAAGATAGCTTCAATGGCAAAAACTATATTTTAGCGGTTGTAGTAATTTAAATTGAAATTATTTATTTGAGCAAGATAAACTGCTGTGACATTTTGAATTGCACAAGTTTTCTGCAGCTTTCCATGAACATTTCTTTGTAGCACATTTTGTTTTGCAGCCTCCTGAAAGCGACTGTTATTTGCAAGCTGTCGTAAACTTTTTTTCGGGAGATATATTTTCTATATCAATCAGTTTATCATGACAAATGGAAAACTGATTCCTTGAGAACATTTCCTTAAAGCGGGGAATTCACTACCGGGCTGCCCGCAGGCCGCCTGGTCTGGCACAAGTCTGCTTGGCACTGGCTTGCAGTCTTGGCGCTACACCTAACATTACCCAGTCAGAGTTGGGTAGACCTAGGTGAGTATGGGTGAACCCCGAATTAAAATGTATTTTTCTTATTATTCGGACTTTACCCAAAAGACTTGGGTAATACTAAGTCAATCCGGGTAAACCTAGGTTTACTCCACATTCTAGCATTACCCGTAACATATATATGTTTATACAAACTAACTCACCGATAAGGTCAGCTCTCATCTCCGCTATAGTTAAAGGTTTCACCACGGCTTTCTCTGTAGTCCTAGTTATAGCCATAGTTGGTCGAGGTGCCTTCTTTGCAGTGAGTGTTTGCATGGCATCTTTAGATAGAATGCCTGTAAGTTAACGTAAAAATAGATTTGGTAACACTCACCAATTTCAGTTAAAGCGGTTTTTTATGTAATTATTTATTGTAACGATAACTAATCATGATTGTACAGATCTAAATAACACAAAAATCACAACATTGTAATTACCACTCAAACTTGGCAACAACTCCGCTATCGTTTTCGGCTGCATGAAGGATTTTGTACTGGCCGTCTCCTCCATGTTAACTAGTTGAAGTAAAATCACAATTCTCATAAAATAATAACGAAAACAAATCCTTCAAAACAAATCCACCGAACATTCCAAAATTCCAAGTTTGATTCTGTTTATTTTCCGTCCATTCAACTTGTATTCAACTGTTGACCGTTATATTTTTTTTATATTTTAAAAATTTGTACATGTTACAGACACATGCCAAAATCATTCTTCTTGTCCAATGTCCATAAGCCTTTTATATGGCTTTGTCCTTGTTTTGCCCTTTGAGGAGCTAAATAAAGACAGTTTCGGTTTTTCTAGATCTCACAAGGTTTGAATTTTATCTAATAGTTGTATCTCACTAGTATTAACTATTATATAATTTTATTTGAAATTAATAAAAAAAATATTGGTAAATTACTCAGGCTTATGTTAAAAATTATAGAAGAAAATGAAGAAACGTCACGTCAAATTTATCATTTAGTGAGTGTCATCATGGTGTCATCTGTCAAAAATCCAGTAAAAATTAAAATGTCATTTGTGTTGTCATCAATTGTGGTCGGCGTTTTTAATTTTTATCAAATCCTGTCTATGTGTCTAATGGTTATTACAATTACGATTAAAAATAAAAATTAAGCTATTTTACGTGATACGAAAGAAAAGCTAAAGTTTTTAATTTACGAGATTTAAGAAGAAAAATGGTTACGTACGTAAATTTGAAGGGATTTGAAGAGTTTGATCATTACACAAATGATCTCGAAAATACAAATTACGCTTTACCAGTGTTTTTCTACTTTACTGGCACTAAACTGCCCAACGGTGATAGCTGGTGTCCCGATTGTGTTGTAGGTAAGGCTAAGTAAACAGTTCAATTGGTTTGTTGTATTAAAATTGATTGATAAATGATAAACCCTATGTTTACACTTCGTCTACAAATACGCCTCTAAAAGTGTAGCTAACAGCTTCTTCAAAGTGAATACGATTACGATTTTGTATTTCTAAATTCTTCTAACAATATTCATACTTTTTAGCTGAACCGGTGGTAAAAGCATTTCTTAATGAATACAAGAAGCCAGTTACTTTTGTGTCGGTAGATGTTGGTGTAAGAGATGCGTAAGTGATTAATTATTTAAACAATTTTATTAAAAAAGTAAGTTAGAAACAATTTCATAGCTATCAGCAATCATGAAATAGTTTTGAGTGCTAACTTTCTGTTTATCATTGTCCATGTGTGATTGTGATAATCCCCATATAGATATTTGTTATCAATATAAAACTTCATTATCATGTATATCCATCAAATGATTTACTCAAAAGCAACGAATCTGCATCAGAAATCAGAAAATCTAAAATATCTAGTGGCTTAATGTTTCTAAATATTTGATTATATTGTATAAAGCCACCTAAAATTTACTTTGTATAGATATTTTTAGTAAAAACATTTAAATCAGCTCTTCAAATTGAGAAATGTAGTCATTGACTTAAAGCTGCGAGTTTGTTTCGTATGAGCACAAAAATATTGGCATTTGGCCTATGAATAATAAAAACCAAGGAAGAGTAACTCAAAAATTTTGTTCCGATTCTGCAAAATGTGACCAGGCTGCAAAAAGCGGCCTGAATACATGCAAAATGGCGCATTTTCACTGGTCGACAGGGCCTGCTGGGTGCGGGGGATTTCTGAAACGCATGCCACGACCAATCAAAATGCGCCATTAGTTGTCATAGACTCCCCGTATGCTGTATACCGCACAAGTTAACAACTAATGAAAATGCACCCAAAATTTTGTGTAATTATAGAAGTGACAATTATTGTCTACGGCTTTATTTTGTCAATTTGAATGTAGTGTTTTGTAGCTATTGCCATATTATTTTAGTGTGCGAAAAGAACCCTGAGAACCAAGTTCAAAACAATTGAAGTACGGAGTTATATTTCCTTAGATTTTATTATTCGTAGCATTCGGCTCACATGTGTGAGCCAAGATACCAATATTGTTGCAAAGCAATAATGGGTAGACAAAATAGTCCCGCCACCAGACAAATTACATTACATTATCCATAAAATATAATAAATATTTAGCTGGTGTATAAAATGATGTTGTTTTCAGATGGAAAGATGTCAATTGCTTGTTCAGAACTGACTACAGATCAAGACTGATGGTTATCCCGACTATTATTAAGTGGAAAGGCGTTCAGAGGCTCGAAGGAACACAGTGTGCTGATGCGGAACTGCTGCAGATGATATTCGAGGAAGACGAGTAAAGAAAAACCTATTTAATCCCGAAGATATACCAAAATGTATGTACTTAACAAATATATACATTTTATTCTGTCAACTTTATCATTATCAGTTAATTTTTGACAAGGTTTTCATAAGATGTAAATATTTTTAATCACTGTAATAAATATTTTTATCACCTATGTCCTTTTAGTACACTCATTGTTATTATTTAATCCGAAATGTGCTTATGTATGAACTATAATTGAGGTTTTAAAGTAAACACGCTTGTCTAATCATTACAATTTAATACAAATCATTTTTACAATTTTTTTTTGGTAATTTTTAAGTACATATTTACAAATAACATCACCATAAAAACCTAAGTACATAAATGTCATATTATCGAATTATTTGCCCCTTATTAAAATATTACAAATACATACATACAAGGTTATAGGTGTAATTTTGTAACTGTAAAATTATATTTTTTCATAACAGTTAAAACTTTATCTGACATCTATTTTACTAAAATAAAATATGAATTTATAACTAGACCTACTGCATCCAGTAGTATTTTATTTTGGACTATTTGTACAAATTTGTATTGAATTTATTAAATTAATTTATCCACAAAATATTATGAAATTGAAATTAAAGGTGAGGAACACAACTAAAATATTATAGGAATTAAAATTTAGGAACAATTTATTTTCATACAACCAACTTAAGGCTTAAACTAACAAGAGAAAGTTAAGAACACAACTACAATAATAATTACTAGCTATATGACCGAGCTTCGCTCGGTATTCAAAAAATTCAAAAGGCTCGTTTAAAGATATAAGATAATATTTCACCTAAGACCCAAATTATTATTAGAAATTATTTATTTCTTTATTATTATTATTATTGAATGAGCAATTGAAGTACTAGAGATAATATACCTATAGACTATAGAGGTACATTGGAAAAACATTTCAGATACTTAATTTAGTTTAGCAGTAGTCACATGAAACAAAAGTTATATTGAAGATATTAATATATAATCAGCCTGCCTAGCATACGCCAACGAAATATCTCACTCTACATGTTTCTCGATGTTTGATAGTTTGTAACTATCTTCATCTCTATTGACCCTAGCATGACACATTTTTTCTCGCGTAGATCTATCATCGAAATAACACATTTTTATAGAGTTTTGTCGAGACTCGAGATAATGTCGAGATTTTGACATTATGAGACGAGTAGTTTTTAATTATCTCGAGAGTGAGATATCTCGTTGGCGTATGCTAGGCAGGATGCAGAATACATGTGAGTCTAAAACCAAAATATACATACTTTGATATCACAGATGTCACTTCATTCATAACAAACAACCTCTTAAAGTAAGTTAAAAAAATAACTTGCCTTTTTCATTACTTATATAATAATTAAGAATATAACAAGTCTCCCATATTATTGTGCGTTTTCAATCGTGAAATTTAGTACAATCTATAATATTATAGTATAG
This sequence comes from Lysandra bellargus, assembly GCA_905333045.1. Lineage (NCBI taxonomy): Eukaryota > Metazoa > Arthropoda > Insecta > Lepidoptera > Lycaenidae > Lysandra > Lysandra bellargus. Next base: position 6,724,624 of record HG995345.1, on the reverse strand, counting down.
ATCAGTTAACTAAAGCCGGCACGTTAACAGTGCTCACACTTATGCAATTTCACTATACAGTATGTTTAAAAATATAATATGTTTGCATCATGATACAAATTATCGTATAATCTGCGTACGATAATAATATGCTATCGTACATCGTACACGTACGCACAAAATTATCGTATGTGTACGATAATTATCGTACGCTTCCGAACGCTGGCCGCGAGCCGATCACACGTTACCGAGTTGTAACATCACGCTGTATTTATAAACAGTAGCATAAGGGGGGTATTACATTATCATTTATATTGGATCATTTATATGATCATATATTATAGGATCCAATCAAAAATGATTATTTGATCAAATAATCATTTTTGATTGGATAAATGATCCAATATAAATGATAATGTAATACCCCCCTAAGAAAAACAATAACTGTCCCCTTCACGCTCATAAGATAGACCGCGCGCGAGAGAGACGGGCAGACTTTTTATGATGCGTATGCAGTACGACGTCACACCACGCGCTCATTCACAGACACTACACAAGCGCAATGTTTAAATGTGTTGATCGTGCCAGCTCTTGTTGACTGACCTGTACATTTGCTAATGTCGTCAACTTACAAAAACAAACACAATATTAATATATGACGACCTATTTTATATTATTTATGAACTATATTTAATATTTCTCTATTATCATAAAAAATATGATCGCCATGCTACATAGCTTCAGACATGCTTCAGACTGTTAAGCACTTGTTTCCTCGAATGTACTATCAAAGAAGTAGTGATTCATAGGTAGTTGGCGGACCTACGTTTGGTCGCATTATATCAAACCCAGTGGCGTAACTATACGGTGGCAGGGCTGGCAAAATGCCACGGGCCCCCGACCCAAAGGGGCCCCGGACAAAGAGGCCGGGAGGTCAGAATTTTTTTATACATTGTTTTATTTTTAACGTGAAGATTTTTACTAATGGGGCCCCATCAATTTTCCGCGGGCTCCGGATGTTATAGTTACGCCACTGGTCAAACCTATCCGACAGATCCCGACCAAATGACGTAGGTCTGTCAACTGTATGAATCAACTTCTCTGTTAGTACCTACATATAGTGCGTTTCATCGAATAGTTCCTTTGCCGCCTTTGGCAACCCGACTTTTTTCAGTTTTTTTCTTGACAGTCATCAACATGGATTTGGTCGAGACGGCTGTGGTCGTTGCACTAGCTATAAAAAACCGAAGAAAGCGTCGAAAAATAGAATAATATAGTGGTCTCCTTTCTACTTCTTCAATTAGTCTACTATTTTCGATATCTTCTTCGACCGGCATTTTACTTAGCATCTCGGAACATAGAATGTTTGTGATAGAATGCGCGCGCACGTCCGTCCGTACACTGCAAGTCAATGATATTCTATGTTACTAATGTAACTAGATTGGCAGTTTACGGCAGCAACGCGTTGCCACTTCGAAGATGCCTGCAGGCATATCTGACCTACATAATGACACAATAACATTATGAATTGACATTGTCTTTTGAGCTATCAAGTGGTTACGCATTTCTGAGAATATTTTGTAAGACTTTGCTATTGCTACTCTAGTATTTTAGAAACTCATTGCTGCAAGTACACACAAACTCACGCAGCGGCGGTCGAGTGAAAACTGGCCGGTCGGCAACTTTTTTGTTGCCCGTGCGCGAACTTGCATAGAAACCAATAGGGAAGGAGACAGTTGCGTCGCGGGCTCTGGGCAACGAAAAAGTTGCCCAGAGTTGCGTCGCTACGTGCGCGCACTTTCATACTAGCACCTAGACTTCATCAAGAGACAAATAAATCGCCGAGCAACTAAGTGGCCCGTGCGCGCACCACCTAAATGTGTTATCATCAATCAGTGAAGGTGTGATGACGCGAGCCCTCACAAAGCTCGGCTTATAGCTAGTAAATGCGAAAGTGACTTTGCTGGTTACGCCTTCACACATAAAGTACTAAGCGGATCATCATAAAACTTTCATAGGTACACGTTGTCTGGAACTCTGGAGTATGGAGAAGGACATAGGGTACCTTTTATCCCGGGAAAAAGAACGGTCCCCGAGGGATAGACGTTAACGTAGGCAGAGCCACGGGCGAAAGCTGTTAGAATTATGTACAATTTTCTTTAAGTGCATTTTGTGATAGCATATTATCTCCCCAAATTTAAGGTAGCACAGTAAGGGTAATGTGGCAACATTAATTTGCATTAGTGCCAACATGACGGCAAAGGAACTATTTGATGAAACGCACTATAACTTATATACAACTATAATATTATCACAGTGCAGTGTTGTCTTCCGGTGTGTCTGTGGCCAACTCTGTGAGGTTGGTGGTCACAGCCACATCATAGTAAATCTTCTTACTCCTCAAGTAAGAACTCTTGTTGTCGAATATCACAGATACTGAAAAAAAAGTAAAAATTAGGCAAGGACCCTTGGATTTTAACGGTTTTTATCCATTTAATTTTTTTGATATAAATGCTACGAACAATAAAACCTAAGGAAACGTAACTCCCATACTAATACAGTTTTAAATTTGGTTCCATTCGAACTGTCTGTAACGTCAGCCTTTATACCGCTCAAGGTCACCTAAATATTGCAAATGTATGAAAAGTGAACCTAAAGGGCTCCCGAGACGATCAAACGGTTTGATTCAAACCTTACGTGTTTGATGCAACCGTTTGATGTCGGTTTGAACGGTTTGTCAAACGACACTGCGCAGTTTGGTTCAATACGCGCTGTCGAGTACACGTCTTGTGACGAATAAATAGTATTTTTTAAAAGATAAAACTGACTCAAAAATTGTACGAAATTGAGAATTAAAATTCCCTATCTCAAAAACTACTAAATCTATTTTGATGAAACTTGCAGAAGTCTCCCAAGTTAAACAATACCTAGTACAACAAAAAATATTTAAACCGGACTTGTACTTCCGGAGATATTATATGAACACAAACATAAAAACATATATGTAGTGTAACTAGTCAACTACTAACTACCTCTTATAAAATAAATTATTAGCTGTTGTACTTATAGCTAAATATACATTAAATATAAATAACAGCTGATAAAATATGTATTTACATTGTTGAAATCATTTAATACTTCAGTCGGAATTTCCAGGAATTGTATTCTATTGTTGTCGCGATCACCGGTGCTCGCGCGGGGCCTGAAGGATTAAATAAGTAAATAACATAAGCTACATAAATACTGTTACATAAGTTATATTTTAAGATTACATTATTCTAAAATTATCTTAACATCTAAAACCTTACAACTAAATAATAATTTAAGTAAAACATTTCATTTTGTATATTTATTAGACGTGCGACGGACAATCACATTTCATTATAATATATAGTTGCGGCCGGACGGCCCCCCTCCGCCGCGTCTCCTGCGACGCGCTCGAACCGGTCTGGTTACTGGATAGCGCGAGCGCAGGGCGCGAGGGACGGGGACCGGCCGCCGCAACCGGCCACCGATCGCCAGTCAAAAAATATTTTCTTGACGCGGAACGCGTGTCGCTCGATACGCGTCCGACTCCTTACGCTCTCGATTTAATGGTACTTAAAATTAAGTCTTCCTTGTCTCAGTAATTATAGCGAACGTATTGTGCTTTTCTGGCTTTCGCATCAATTGTATGCTTGCTTTAGCCTGTGCTTTAACCGTCCCTCTCCTTCAAATACACTTTAAATAGAACTGCTGTGGTTTAAGTGCTCCCTACCACTATCTCATTTCCACACATACATACAATTTTGCACATTTGTTCAAATGCGGATATAGACTAACATATACGAAAACTGAGCCCTGGAAATATTACATAAGTACATATTACATACGCATTGAATTGATAACCCCTTCTTTTTTAGTCGGTTAAAAATAATATACTCCAAAGAATGGTACAAAGTTTGTTCAAACGCATCGGAACACGATCAAACAGCGCGTCAAACACAACAAAAATATGAAATTTCATCAAACGAGCTTCAAACACGTAAATGTTTGACAAACCGTTCAAACTAGCTTTGTAAACGATCAAAATGGTTTGAGTCAAACCAAAATTTACGTGTTTGAGTCAAACCGTTTGATCGTCTCGGGGGCCCTTAAGGTACACTTTTTTGACAAGTATTCTGGAGCATGTTTTTTGACGGAGATACTCTTCCTTAGTTTTTATTATTCGTAGTATAAATGCGACAAAGGGGTATAAATATTGTTATGATTAACAGCCGCTCTAGACACTTAACGATTGATTAACTTTAATGACTACTTAACTGAAATGAAGCAATCAATAAATCAATCATATAATGTATTAATTCTGACTATTATAAAGGCAACTACCGTAGAAGTAGTGCCAGTCGTTTTTTGTTTCTATAACTAACTAGAATCAGTTCGAACTGACCAGCTATTAGTGATGGCTCTTCTATATCTATTCTATATCTAGGGTGTCTTGCCATAGCCCTAGTCTGCTAGGCTTAAGGCCGTTACTCACTAGTAGCGGGTCCAGTGACCGGTAGCACGCCGATCTCCGCCGGTCCCTCCTGCAGCTTCACGGGGCCGTAGATGACGTTCTCAGCTCCACTCTGCTCCCGCTTCTTGATCACAAACTTGATGTCGTGGCTGTCTATGCCGACGTCCCATCTGAAATGTGATGTTTGTTAGTTATGCGGATCTCTGGCAGGATCTTATTGTTTTAATAATTGGGTAAATACTCCGATATAGTAAGGTTTTGTCTTCCACTAGAGCTGCGTCGCGGGGAATGTTTTTTTTTTAAAGATCCAATAGAATCGTTACGCTGAGTGAACTCAGGCAAATGAAGAGATTCTATTGGATTTTTAACCGACTTCCAAAAAGGAGGAGGTTATACGTTCGTCTGTTTATATTTTTTTGTATGTTCAACCATAACATCGCCGTTTATGGACCGATTTTCATGATTCTTTTGTTGTTGTACAGGGTTAAATCCGAGGTTGGTACCATGTTCACAAAAGTGGTGATCTGATGATGGGATCCATGAGGAATCGATTCACTCATTGAAATTTATGTGGGAATATATGGTGATTTCGATTTTTTCTGAAGTATTTCAGGCATATACTACCAAAAAGTAAGATTTTGCACCAGGATATACCCTGGTTCTGAAGGCACCCAACAGAACTTTTGAATCCTTATAGATACAAGTTTGAGGATTTTGGCTTTATTTAAACTACTCCAAGCAAATCCTACATTATTTGTGCTGAACATAGGCTAAATTGTATTTTGGAAAAAATAGGGTTTCGTAAGATATTTGGGTTTTTCGGACGCCAGGTGAAAAAATCAACCAGAAAAGTTACTTATTTTGCGTACGCTGCCGAAACTATAAAAGATAGAACCATAAAATCTTCTAAGTATTGTAGATCTTATAAATATCTACAAAAAAGTCCGCGACACACTATACTTATCTATGTCGAGTGAGGCACAATAACCATTTTTTTATTTAAAAATCTTCAATTTTTTTGTACAACTATTAAACGTGTTTATTTTACTCATGCCATTTATCCTTATCAAAATAAATTATTTCATCACTAAGTACAGTTTATGTAGATAAAATTTGGTCTTTGAATGATTAAAATTGGGCGTTTAATTTTGAAATTATGGCGAAATTAAAATATTACGATAGTGGGCGTCACCAAGCGGGATGCGCTTGCGGGAAGACAATCCATGTGCAGTGTGCACTGTTATACACCCTTCGGATAATGACTGCGTCCGCGTCGTAGATGTCAGTGTCGGAGTCTGTGAATTGACCTGGGAATCATTTTGCTGACCGAGTCTTTCCTTGGTAGGCTTTTTGCAGCCGTAACCGACATCCACGCGGGCAGAGCCGCAGGCGACCGCTAGTAATATGTACAACTCTAAGACAAAAAGCTATAATATTATAGCCTTGTCGTCTCATATTATGTACCTAACTAAAAAGGGTAAAATTATAATTTTTTAACAAAAAATTAAAACCGACTTCCAAGATAAAAACAAAAGTAATACTTATTGTTAATCTAAAAAGAATCAAATAATTCTTATTCCTTATTATAGTGGCGTCTTCAGACTTCGCCTAAACCTCAACTATTTCTGTACTCAATCTTCATGCTTTTGAAGTCGGTACCAGCTTACCTTAGCGTAATTGCTATGTCAAGGATCTCAGAACTTTTCCGGGCTGGCACCGACTTCAAAAGTACGAAGATTGAGTACAGAAATAGTTGAGGTTTAGGCGAAGTCTGAAGACGCCACTATAATAAGGAATAAGAATTATTTGATTCTTTTTAGATTAACAATAAGTATTACTTTTGTTTTTATCTTGGAAGTCGGTTTTAATTTTTTGTTAATAAAACACATTCTTCACAACGCAACTTAGCTTCGCGTACATAGAAATTAGAAATGCATTCTGAACCCCCGGGCCCTGGCTCAGACCGAGACAAAGATGGAAACTCCAAATTCCAATGCAAAATGATTCTGACTGGTTTTTATAACCAATAACCATTCCATGTTTTACCCATCTGTAGCATACCTACACAGCGATCTGCTCAATAATACTCACTGTAACGCGCTCTCGCCGTCCCCACACAGCAGGTCTACCACCAGCTTGTCCCCGGTCTTGACGGTGGCGTGCGTGTACTCCTTCTCGCTCTCCTGCTGGATGTTCTTCAGGTATAGCGACTTCGGCACTTTGCCACCGAGGTTGATCTGAAAAATATGTGTTGAAATGTAGGTTGTGTTCTTTATGTGGGGTGACTTTTGCTTCTTGATAGATTGATTATATTTTCACCCAATAAAATAAAATGCTGGACAGTATTTTGTTTCTCAGTCAAAGCCTAAAAATGCTTAGCTTGATGTCGATGTGCACTAAGTGAAGACTAGCGAAGCCAACTATAAACTTGTTGACTTGCATTTACCTGATATCTACATGCTATTTAAAAGTATGCTTGATATTCTTTATGCCTTACAGCGATTCTTTTCGCCGGGTGAGTTCCCGAACCGGTTGCATATCGTGTAGACGCTTAAAAACCGTTAAGGATATTAGTGTCAATACATAGTGTACACGTCAATACTATGTTATAGTTCGTCACTCACAATAGTCGGACACCTCGGGTCCCCTGTCTCATCCACCAATGTCCCGCCGTAGTAGACCGGCAACTGGTCCTTGTCGACTTTGCTCAGCACCTTCGCCTGCCACTTGCGCGCGTCATTTCCGTAGATCTGGATCTTCTCTATCGTCTGCTCTCGTATGAACTTCTTGACGATGGCGAACGCGAGGGAGAATACCGCTGGCGCTGGAATATTAAAGGTTTTTAGTTGTTTGCTGTACAACTATATGATTGTGAAGAAGTGTATATGGAAGGTCGTCTGGAAGGAACTGCTGTTTCTTTCAGATTCTGTATTGTGTTTTTAGGGTTCCGTAGCCAACAAAGAAGCCTTATGGTTTCGGTCTTTCCGTTTGTCTATCTGTCCGTGGTTTTGCTCAGAGACTATAGGGCCTACAAAGCCGTAATTCGGCATGTTTAATTTTTAAGTTTAGTTTTTAGTTACAAAAAATGCGTTTTCTATTCTATATCCTTAGATACAATTTTATAAAGAAAGGAAAGGTATGTATTTCGTTTGCCATATATGAATCATAGATTCAGGACATTCAATTAGTCTGTCATCTATCAGCAAGTTGTCTTCATTATTTCCAGCGACCAGATTTTAGATAACCATACCGCGCTGCGCCCGCGCCATACGTGCTAGTTCATTAGTAGATTACCTACTAATGAACTAGCACGTATGGCAAAACTTTAGGTACGTACGTAAAAAAACTTTAGGTTGTAACAATTATGTTACAACCTAAAGTTTTTTTTTAATTTACAACTCATGGTGAACGCTACATACTAATTTACAGACTAGCTTTAGAACAGTAATTATTTGTAAACAAGTTTTATCTCAAGGTAGGGCGTGTTTTCTTGTCTTTGTAAAGAACAACGTAAACGCCGTAAAAGCTTTTTAATGTCAGATGTTTTAGCACCTCTGTTTTATTGCTGGGCATTGAAGATAACTAGTTACTGTGATTACGCAATGGTTTATCTGTTAGATAATAGGTAACTATTAAGTAGGCATGCCTCTCTGAGATGTGAGTTTTGAAAATCAAAGAGGTTAAGAGTTTGGTATTTTATGGCTGATATTTTAATCTTACGCTCTCCAACGATGTCAATACATTAGATAAGGCATACGCCATCAAAACTGTAGCAATGTTTTTGCATGCAAAATGTGTATCGAGAAAATATTGTCGTCCTTTTTTGTCTTACAGTAATACACTGACCTCCATTATACACTGGATCGGCGGGCGGCGATTGCTATCAATAAAATGTTCCTATTTGAAAGTCGCCATATTGGCGCTGATAGCAGTGGTGAGTGTACTGGGAACTAATACTAGTGATGTACAACTGTCTTTTCGGTTATCGATTATATGTTTCCAGATTCAGATAATGTCGACCAATAGGACAAAAATATTACGCTATTTGTATTAATACAGACTTCCTCTCGGTAATTTAGTAAAAGTTAGCACTACTTTTACTAAATTACCGAGTAGAAGTTTAATCGAGAAAATATTGTCGTCCTTTTTTGTCTTACACTAACAGCATATACTACTTTCTCTTTCGCTCATTTTACGCTTCGCTTTGATTTTTCTCGTAAAATGGAAGACAATAATTTAAATATTATGTTGGCTTTATTTGTATACCTCGTGTTGTTACTGCACTGTCGGAAGGCACACGACGGCATTCTGGAGCGAAATGTAGGAAAAAACAACGCGGTAATCAATGAATTATACACGTCCGACTGTCACCGCGTCCTAGAGCGCACTGCTCTCAGATGAGTGAGGCTCACTCATCTGAATGATTGTATGGAATGCCTTTTCTAACGTTCTAGTTCTATGACGCTCTCATAAAAGTAGGTAGGTCCACCACAATAAGCGATTTAACGTGTAAAAATCGTTTATTTGGAAAATAATGGAAAACTGGCGTAAACATTTTGAACATCTTGGAGTTTTGGACACACAAGATCAATATTGTTCATTGTCCTGTCTTACCATTTTGACTATAGATAGCTCGACTTACAGACATAAAACTATTATTATCTTTAACTTAACATTGGAAAATCGCGGCCACGGGCGGCCGCTGACTTCTCAAGCAAAACTAATGAGTAATGTATATTATTATTTATTACAATAATGAAGATAAAGTTTAAAATCATATGACACTGAAAGTGCTCGCCGTGCCGCTGCTATTCCAGTGTGCCGCGGCCCTTATTGTCAAATAAATTGTTCAATAATATTGTTCAATGATATAGCACAATAAAATTAATCGTCTAGGGGTCCACATAGAAAATGTAAATATGAAGTTTACTTTAAAATCTTCATTTAAATTAAAGTCATCCCAAAATCTCTTTGATGGTAACTTACCATTAACAACATAGCAGACTTTCAGTATCTCAGGGTAGTTGGCCTCGTACATCTGCAGGCAGGAGAACACCAGCTGCGTGGCCGGCTTCCACGCGAACTCGCGGATGTTGAAGCCGTCCAGGTCGAATATCACGGTCACCTGGAAGGCAAAAGATAAGTTTAGGGAAAGATAAGTATCAAGGGAAACTGGATATCTCCTATACTCCTACCTTTCTTCTGATTAATTTCGTTGCGGGTCTCAAGACAGCTTTCAGGGGTCAAAGGGTTTTCATGGTTGGTTACCACTGTTGATCCTGGCGACACAGGAGTTGCAGTCCCCTGCAACTCCTGTGTGGCCCACCACGCATTCCCACGTGTGGTGGGCTAATTGCCCGTTTAAAAAAATACAAAGTTATGTCACATCTCTGATGAGTGACGGATTATAACCCTTGACTAAGTAATTGCCTAGGACATCACGTCTGAGAACCAGAAGAGTAATTAGGTTCAAAGACTGATTCTAGCTTAGATACATACGGAAAGAAGTACCAAGCTTATGGCATCAATTTAATCCGCCACTGTCTCTGACAACGGTTTCCAAGTTGACAAGAGAAAATCTGAACATTTCTCTGGCACATGTTTTCGAGCATTGTCTAAATACACTATGCCGAAGTTCCATGGTGGAAGTTCGGCATGATTCCGTCTGTAATGTATTTTAAATTAGGTACAGATGGGCGATGACACACCATGCTGAAATTCCGTCGCGTTGTACTGTGTGTGTTTGACATTGCTGACGTATTAATCATTCCGAACTTCCGCCGCAGAGGGAGCAGTTGGTATTTTGGCGCCCCTGCCCAGAGATGAGAACAATATTCCATATGAGGCCGAACCTGCGCCTTGTAGAGTTGTAGGCGTTGGTCCGGACTGAAGTACTGTCTTACTCTGTTAAGAACACCAAGCTTCTTCGAGGCTAATTTGGCCTTACCCTCTAGATGATATCGGAACTGGACTTCGCTAGATATGTTGACGCCAAGTATCTCAATGCTAGGTGAGATGGTTAAAGATGTGCCCTCGAAACGAGGATATTTTGACTTTTTAGTGGTGAACGCGCAGACTAATTGTGTTTTGGCGGGGTTGAATTGTACCAAGTTACGTCTACCCCATTCAGAGACCTTCTCCAATGAATTCTCCACCTTAGACACAAGTTCGTTTCGACTCTCAGTGACATTTTGCCGAGAAATATTGGGGGAGCCGGTATATACAGCATCACCTGTACGGTCATACTGCATATTATTCTTTTGATTATTATTATGCAATATGCAGTTATGGTCGAGCATTCAACTAACTTATAGTTGAAACTTTCACATGTGTCTTGCGTTCTCCGTGACAAATGATGCTATAAGGGATACAAACAGCCAATCTATCACAACTTTTACATTTACTTTCACCTAACCCTACTCCTAAAATATTTCATAGGAAGATAAAAAAAAATTTGACACTCTGTTGCGCCATAATAGTCGCGCGGGAACCGTACTTTTCCGAGACAAAAAATATCCTATCCTTTGTCTTTTTGCGGGACTCAAAATATCTGTATACCAAATTTTAAGCAAATATGGTTCAGCGGTTTGGACCTGAAGAGGTAACAGACAGACAGACCGACAGACAGACACACTTTTACTAATATGAATTATGATGGGATACTATACCCAAGGAGTGCGATAGTCGGTAAAACATCAAAATGCTATTTTTAATCTAGGCAGCCATAAACTATATATTATGTTAATTGTATGTATTTAAAATATACTAAACATTTACGTTTTTTTGTTAACTGTTCCGCCTGTTTAAGAGTCAGTCAAGATATTAACGAAATATTTGGAAACATATTCGATCTATAAGTGGCTAATAAATTTGAAAAGATATGATTAATTATTATGAGAGGTGATCAGTCCCAAGGTAACTTAATCGCTAAACAAATTAGACAGCTGATAATTATTTATCTATTAAGAGTTAATGAACCTTGTGGCGTACGGTTATTTATGAAATATTTCATACTAGATGACGCCCGCAACTCCGTTGCACCAGAACTCATTTATCAAGCGGGAACCGTACGTTTTTCCGGGACAAAAAGTATCCTATGTCGTATGTCCTTTCCCGGGACTCAAAGTATCTCCATGCCTTTCAGCAAAATCGGTTCAGCGGTTTGAGCGTGAAGAAGTAACAGACAGTTGAGACAGACAGACAGACCCACTTTCGCATTTATAATATTAGTATCTATTTATTACACTGAGATGGAAGTATGGATTGCAATAATATTTGAACTTTGATCTTTTTGGGAACATGCGTCTGTGTGTGCACTGATTGTGTTATCTATGTATTAAATATTAATTAACTCTGATAAGCGCGCTATGTATGTGTGAGAGAGTTCTCTCTCTGTCTCTCTCTCTCATTTTATTAATCTCTTTTATCTATCAACAACAAAACTTAGGGTTTCTATTTGCAGTAAACTGATAAAATATTATGTTGTAAAAAGTCGTGGTTGGTCAAGTTTCAGTCGTCATTTTAACACCAAAATTAGGAACAAAAATGCCCGATGCTTTCTAGACTCTATGTCGACCATAATGTAGGTACTTTTTTCTGAGGCTCTCCTATGTGCTGATACTAACAATCAGAGAGGTTTCAGTGGGTATCCGTCATCCGAGGTTATTCCACCCACAAATCTTTTTGAAGGTTTCCCCTGTTTCAACTAAAACATGATGATGAAAGCACCGATAATGATGAAACGAAAGGGCAAGGAAATTTCCACGCAGGATTGGCAGACAAACAGGTATCGGTCTGGTACAGTAGCCTTATATAGCGAACGCGAGGCCAGACAAACATTGCAGGCGCAGTTTCTGGGTCAAGCGCCGCTGTCACGGCCGCAAGGAATCGGATCATATCGGACACGTTTTATGAGTTTCTGATCGTTAATACGTGTGGCACTCGGGGACTGGACTAAAGCTATTTCATAGCATTTTTTATCAACTTATTCAATTATAATGCGCATACGTCCAGTCGCACGCACACAAACACCATGCAGAAGTCTACCGAACAACGACGCGCCGCACCGCTGTGCCGGTCGGAGTGGAGGTGTTAGGTTTATTTTCGTTACGGATTTTCTTGATTCGGTCGCCTCGCTTAAAAGCCCGCGATAAAAGCTATAAGTATAGCAGTCTAAAATAATCTAAATAAAAATTAATTTTAAATTTTCTTAGTCTCGAGAACGGATGAACCGATTTGGCTAATTTTAGTCTTGAAATGTTCGTGGAAGTCCAGGGAAGGCTTAGGAGGAAAATAATACGAATTTCATCCGGTCATCTAGTAACATAAGTACCTACCAGGTGCAGTTATTATTATGATTGCTAACGGAACGTACGTAACGGTACATTGGTATAAATTGGATTGAATAAATCATAATCGCCGAAATCAATGATGGTGATGATTTTTTATGTGTTCAAATAAGGGGGAAATTAACAGATAAATCCATATAAATCTTTGAAGTGAGCGTAGTAGATTGTTTCGTCTCAGCTATGTTGCGGAAATATCCGCTATGGTTATTTTATGGTAGAAAGTATAAACTACAGTTAATAATTTTGTTTGTACTATCAGAGAAGTTGATTCATAGACAGATGGGGGATATACAACACGGTCAAATTAACTTGACGCATCGAAATGTCAAATTAACATGCGAGCTCCATAATGACGTCATCAAACCGTGCGTCTAGTTAATTTGACCGTGTTGTATATAGCTTGGTCGAGTTATGTCGAACCCAGCCGGCAGATCACAGCTAACATTGAAATGGTGAAGCCTGACGACAAACCACTATGTGGTTTGGCGCCCGCCAAACCACATAGTTAGAAAGTAGCCCTGTTAGAATAAGTTTTTTTTAATACTTCTAATAAAGGATTTTATTATTATTATTATTGACATACATAGAGAGAAACTACGATAACGTGGCGCGCCCGTCCAAAATTCAAAACGTTTGAAGTGCGTTGCCTTGCGCGGTCGGCTAGTTATGATTAGTTGACCAACAAATCTTGGTAATAAGTGACATTAAGTGAAATATTACGAGTACTGGTTGATTGGTTGAATACTTACTACATAGTTACTACATACAAACTCTTTCATAAGGTCTGATGTGCGGCCGAAAAATCGGCACCGGCGACACTGGCGCCATCGGCCATCCTACGCCACTACGTCCTCCCCACGCTGGCCCATCGTAATGGCCCACTACGGTGGCCCATCGTGGGGAGCCGCAATAAGGATGTGACTACATACACACATTGAAACAGTAATTTGGAGGGGCGCGCCATGTTATCGTAGTTTATCTCTATCTAATCCGACCAAATGACAACGGTCCGCATTCTGCCTATAAATCAATTTTTTCGATGTTACAATGGTGTAGCCTCCAAATACAATGGTCGTCTTCGGAACACGAACCTTATAAAGGGCTAATGGAGCCCAATAATATTTGAAAGTGGGCTATGGACGCAAGGTCGTCTTTCAAGGTAAAGACGTTTAATGACTGTCACGATTTTTGTTGTATGTGTTTCGGTGTCTTAACCATGTTTTTTTTTAATAAAATGAGGGAGCTAGCGAGCAAACGGGTCATCTGATAAAAAGCAACTACCGTCGCCCATGGACACTCGCAACATCAGAAGAGCTGCAGGTACGTTGTTGGTCTTGGAACAGAGCAAGCTGATTTTAATAATAAAAGTTGCTTATATACCAGAGAACATTAATTTTTGAATGTTGGGCATTGAAAATCATCATTGATATGACTATACTCTACGCAACTACAAATTCATACCTGCCCATCTCTGCTCTTCTCTTTCACTGGCACGTTTTTCTATCGTGATGAAACAGGCAAGAGATAGGGGGCGATATTAATATTTGTGTTGATTTTTATTATGTATATTTTGCGCTATTGGAAGACAAGCTGACAATTAGGCATAAGGGCTGGTTTACACGTATTAAGTAGATAAGTAATTAACTAAATTTTAACCTAATTTTAAGTTGTTGATTGCGTGTAAACACAAAATTTAGTAGCAAGTAGCAAGTTAAAATTTAGTAAGTTCTAAGCTAGATGACAATTAGAATTTAGTTACTACTTATCTACTTAATACGTGTAAACCAGCCATAAATCAATGTACCATCGAAGAAATGTATATAGGCAGATGGAGGATCAATGTAAAGGGCCCCCGAGACGATTAAACGGTTTGACTCAAACCATTTTGATCGTTTACAAAGCTAGTTTGAACGGTTTGTCAAACATTTACGTGTTTGAAGCTCGTTTGATGAAATTTCATATTTTTGTTGTGTTTGACGCGCCGTTTGATCGTGTTCCGATGCGTTTGAACAAACTTTGTACCACTCTTTGGAATACATTATTTTTAACCGACTAAAAAAGAGGAGGTTATCAGTAATTCGACGCGTATACAGCTGTATGTAATATTTCCAGAACTGCCCAGTTTTTGTATATTATGTTAGTCTGTATCAGCATCTGAACCATATCTGAACAAATGTGCAAAATTTTAAAAGTGTATGTATGTTTTAGTTCACATATCTTCGGAACTAGAAGTCCGACTTAAATATTTTTTTGTTGTACTATATACATAGGTATTGTTTAACTTAGGAGACTTCTGCAAGTATCATCAAAATAGGTTTAGTAGTTTTTGAGATAGGGAATTTAATTCTCAATTTCGTACAATTTTTATAAAAGTCGGTTTTATCTTTTAAAAAATAATATTTATTCGTCACAAGACGTGTGCTCCATAGCGCGTATTGAACCAAACTGCGCAGTGCCGTTTGACAAACCGTTCAAACCGACATCAAACGGTTGCATCAAACACGTAAGGTTTGAATCAAACCGTTTGATCGTCTCGGGGGCCCTTAAGTCGAGAGAGGTTTCACGTGATGTGACCAAAACTAGGTAGGTGTGCAATCTGCCTATCTACGGACCAACTTCTCTGATAGTACAAACTAGAAGACGCCGCAACTCCGTTTAACGCCAATATTCGTTCATCGTACCGTACATTTTTCCGGGACAAAAAGTATCCTATGTCCTTTCCCGGGACTTAAGGTATCTCCATCGGCGTTGCCAGATGTCCCGATTTTGGCGGGACGTCCCGATTTTTTCGTCAAAATTAAAATATGTCCCGCGCGGGACAGGCTCAGTCCCGCTTTTCGGGGAAAGCCCGAACGTAGCGTGCTGAGAAAGAGAGGTTCGTAACGAAGATAAGTGTGTGAGGTAGGGTGGATTTTCTTTGGCTACTTCAGCTATCTATTGTCACGTAAACGTTATTTTAAGGCAAATAAAAAGATAAAAATTAAAAAAAAAACTTTTGATTTTATACCTTTTCTCACTTTGTCCCGCTTTTGACTAAAGAATCCTGCTTTTTCACTCAAAAAGTTCCAAAGTCCCGACTTGGCACAAAAAATCTGGCAACGCTGATCTCCATACCCAGCAAAATCGGTTCAGCGGTTTGGGCGTGAAGAGGTTACAGACATACTTTCCCATTTATTAGTATGGATATGGATTTGCAGCAGCCATACCTTCAACGCAGCCGGTCCATGCGTCTCCGCCTGCTTCCTGGCGATGGCGAGGTTGATCTCCAGCACTCTGATGATGATGCGGATCATGTCTGTCTTGGTGGCGGCGTGCAGCAAACCCACTATGTCCAGACTTATGAACGGCACGATCACCACTGGAATACGATAAATAACAATTATTAAACAACAATATTATATGTAGATGTCGCAGCCAACTGGTTAAAATAGCCGTTCAATCAAACAGCTAGCTAGCCCTTTGACTGAACAACGCCACTCAATCTCACGGCTAGCTTTTTAATTGAATATTTCAGTCGCTCGAAACGTTCAACACTACAGCTGATTCAAGCCGCCGCCGTTGCGTTGCGCCGGTGCGTTTTGTTTACAATATGGCGTCAACTAACCGGTGTTTTGTGATTGTATTAAGATATATTTTTTCGTAAATATACGTTACAAGTGTTATTAAAGTGACAGAAATTATGGGGGCACATACGAGTGAATCAAAATTTAAATAAATATTCGAATTTCGAGGAGAAATTACGGAATTATGAAATGCATCACGAAGGTATTAATTGCAATTGTGTTCAAAATGAGTTCGAATACAATTTATTCTGCTCATTATCATTGCGCTTGTGTAATCATGAAACTAAACTAATGGTCAGCTTAGTTAGTTTGCCATTTAACCAGTTAGCTAAGCGTCGTCTAGCTGTAGATAGTGTTTAACGTTGCAGTCAACAATTCGGCTAAGCGATGTGTAGCCGTGTGATTGAATGGCGTTGTTCAGTCAAAGGGCTAGCTGTTTGATTGATCGGCTATTTAAACCAGTTGGCTGCGACATAGATATAGGTGAGACTTATCTCAATGGGATGATGATACGACATAACATTATTATTGAACTGGTACGATATATTTTTTCCAAGAATGTAGACATTCTAGTTTTTATTAGACGTTAATAGTACATATCTATAGATTCAGTAAATCAGCAAGCGAGTATAAGATCCTCTTCGACCCCTGGCGGTGTAATTTTTTTAAAGCTTACGTCAGGATGCACGTAAGTTTGAAGGCTATTTGGGGCCTGTTACCTGTAAGCTATTAGCTATGGACATTGGACAACCCTTATACATATATGTAGAAATCAACTACGATAACATGGCGCGCCACTCCAAATGACTGTTTCAATGTGTGTAGTCACATCCTTATGAAAGAGTTTGTATGTAGTAAGTATTCAACCAATCACAGTACACGTAATATTTCAGTTAATGTCACTTATTACCAAGATTTGTTGGTCAACTAATCATAACTAGCCTACCGCGCAAGACAACGCACTTCAAAGGTTTTGAATTTTGGAGGGGCGCGCCATGTTATCGTAGTTGATCTCTATATACCTACGCTATTCTGTGGTATAGACTATAGTAGATAGCACTGGGCCGTGGGCGATATATTGAGCTGTACTTGCCTGGTGAGCCCTCCTTGTCGAAGCCCGTTTGGCCGCACGGAACGTATTTCTCCATCTCCGGCGGTTGCCAAGAGTCTAAGAGGGAATCCACTGCCCATTTTTCCCGCCACTTCATTGACTGCATAAACCAATTATTTCAATTGCATACCTACTATTATTCTTTTAGCATCAAAGTTGGCTTATAGAGAAAGCCGGAAGGCATAATATTATGTGACCACAGCCTTTGCGTCCAATATAATGTTATACGCTTTACCATTTGAAACTCAACCTTATTAATGAGAGACAAAGTAAAAAAGTAAAATCTAAAGGGCCTATTTCACCACTTTCTGATAAAGTACCGAATAGGCTATTCACAACTTTTTTGATAGATTCTCCATACTTTATTTGTCAAGTTATGTGGTGGATAGCCTATTAGGCACTTATCAAGACGTGGTGCAACAGGCCCTAAAATTATAGGCCAATGATTTTACCACAGTTAACTCTCCCATCTACCTCATATGGAATTTGGTAGACCCAACTCTTTCCATAAGTTAGTTTCACGGAATAATAATAATAATGATGATAGACTCACAGCTCTCAGCATTTTCTCTGCAGCATCAGCATCCCATTGTCTGGCTGAAATAAAATAATACAATAAGAAAATAGGCAAACATGGAGCCTATACTTTATTGAAAGTTGGTTAGAAAAGTGCAAGCATTCAAAATATTATCCAGCTAAATTATGTTGATTTGATGCATGTTTAGAGGACCGGTTGGTCTCTCTAAGAGTTCACTAGAGGTCGGAGGAGTAAAGAGTAAAACTCGATTTACTGTGGTGAACTGAAGTGCTTTATTGAACAATCTGTGCTGTTTATATACAAAAATTTGAGTTAATTATTATTATTACAAGTCTGTACAAAGGTAAAAAGGTTATTTGTGATTGGTTAACTAGATTAGACAGAGATGTAAAGAGAGAGACAAAAATATTTACAAAACAAGAAAGAGAAAAAAATCGAATAAGAAATATTTACAAGTTGGAAAAATTAGCCGCGCGGGAAACTGGCCGTCCCGCGATACCTACGTGGCGCTGGTATCGCGCGAGTATAAATATAGGCTCGCGTGCCGCGGCGAATTCAGTCCGCGCGCGAATTTCATACCGACGTCGTCACTCTGTCGCTCGGCGCCGCGCCGGTAATAATAGTAGTTGTGCCGCCATTTTGTGAAGATCTGGAACTCGCGCAATGCCATGAAGACTGCAGCTATGTTGTGAAGATTCCTCTCTCGATGCAGGCACGACGTGGAGACGCGTAGTGAAGTGTTGCGAAGAATTCTTATTAGAAAAAGTCCTTTTCAGGGCTGGGTCACGTCCGGTATTATTACACGGACGGTTTCTTTCGTTATTGCGAACGTACGTTCTTTGCAGAACGATTTTCTTCTCTGTTTCAATCTTCTACGACGGACGTATACAAAGACGGCGGGTGTTCCTTTCGGAGCACGTTGTTTTCTTTGTTTCAATCGGCGAACGAACGTGTAGGTACTGCTACAGTGCTCCCCCTCAAGCGAAGCGCACCGGCAGTCTGACGGCACGGCCCGTTCTTGTTATCTTCTGTGTTAGACTTGCTTGTGTCTTCTGCTTGACTGGTGTTGCACTTGGTAATGGTTGTGAGGTAACAGGTAACGGTAATGAGGTAACGGGTAAAGGTAATGAGGTATTTTGAGGTAAATTATTGGTATGTGAAGGTAAGGTAACAGGTACATTGGTATTAGGTAAGTTGGTAATTACCGGTGACTGTTGTACATTGCTCGTTGACTCGCCGAGGTAATCTTCACTCAGTATGTAGGCGGGCTTCAAACGATCGATGGATACTGTTGCTGTGCGATCGGGTAGCTGTATTACGTAGTATTTTTCTTCTCGTCGAAGAACTTTGTACGGCCCGTCATACGGACTTTGAAGTGGTTTTCTTACAGCGTCTATACGTAAAAATACGTATTCGCACGTAAGTAGATCACGATGTATGAAGATGTTGCGTTGATTACCGTGGCGATGTACATTGTTTTTCGGTTTGATAGAGTTGATGTTTTTTCGTAATTGCTCGATGTAGGTATGATCTAGGCTCGATGACGATGTTGTTTCGAAGAAGTCGGCCGGTAATCGTAAGTTACGGCCGTAGGTTAATTCGGCGGCGCTGACTCCGGTGTCCTCTCGTATGGCGGCGCGAAGTCCGAGTAAAACTGTAGGTAGCTCGTCGATCCACGATGTATTACTATTGATGAGTCTTGATTTCAGTGAATTCTTGAGACTTCGATGCCAGCGTTCGATCATGCCGTTAGATTGCGGGTGATACGGCGTTGTACGGGTTTTATCGATTCCCATACAACGTGTTAAGTTGACGAACAGCTGACTCTCGAACTGGCGTCCTTGGTCGGTTGTTATTGTAGTCGGACAACCGAATCTCGCGATCCATTGTTCGTAGAATGTTCTTGCGACGGTTTCGGCGGTGATCTCGGTGAGTGGTACAGCTTCAGGCCATTTTGTCGAGCGATCGATCATAGTAAGTAGGTACCTATGACCACTCGCTGTTGTACTTAGCGGTCCGATTATGTCGATGTGCGTATGTGAAAAACGATCGACTTGCGGGAAAGTCGATACGGCGCTCGATGTATGTCGTTGTATTTTGCTTCGCTGACATTGTATGCAGGTTTTCGTCCACTCGCTAATGTCGGAGTTCATAGACGGCCAGAAGAATTTTTGCGCGATGAGTTTTCTTGTTGCCTTTGTTCCAGGATGACTTATGTTGTGAATAGAGTTGAAAATGGCGCGTCGAAAATCTTGCGGAATGTACGGGCGAACGTATTTTGTTGAAGTTTCGCATATAATCTTGATATCGGAGTTAGGTAGCGTTGTTGTTTTGAAACTTAAGTTTTCTTGACCGTACAGTGTAGGTAGCGTGCTATCTCGCTCTTGCGCGCGAGATATTTCTTCATAGTTTACAGCTGACGGCGTGTTGATTGTTTCTATGCGGCTGAATGTGTCGGCGACGATGTTATCTTTTCCGCTGATATGACGAATGTCGTGCGTGAACTCGGAGATGAAAAGTAGTTGCCGAGTTCTTCTCGGAGTTTCGGATGTCGATGTTTTCTTCTGTAGGGCGAATGTCAATGGTTTGTGGTCGGTGAATATGATGAGTTCTCGGCCTTCGAATATTTTTCTGAAGTATTTTACTGCCATGTAGATAGCTTGAAGTTCGCGATCGTAGGTGCTGTACTTCGTTTGCGCTGTAGTAAATTTCTTCGAGAAGTAGCCGAGTGGTTGCCATTTGTTATTGTAATATTGTTGTATTACAGCTCCCGCTGCAGTGTCCGAGGCGTCGGAGAAAATAGCGATCGATGCTTTGTGATTCGGGTGGGCGAGCAAAACAGCGTTTTTGATGCTATTTTTGCAAGCCGTGAATGCTTGTTTCGATGTCTCGTTCCATTCGATCGGTGTTTTATCTCGCTTTTTCGCATTATGTAGGTATGCGTGTAGCGGGGCTTGAATAGTAGCGGCGTTCGGAATGCTGTCTCGGTAGAAGTTTAGCATGCCGAGAAAACGACGTAACTCTTCTATGTTTTTCGGTAGCGGGAAATGTTCAATAGCTTGTACTTTGTCTTGTGGTGGCTTGATTCCGTCGCTGTTTACGCTAAAGCCGAGGAATTTAACTTCTTGCTTGCCGAGTACACATTTAGCTGGGTTGATTGTGATCCCGTTTTCTTCTAGGCGTTGAAGAACACACCGTAGATGTTGGCGATGTTCTTCTTCGCTGCTGGATGCTATTAGCAAGTCGTCGATGAAGGAAAACACGAAATCGTATCCTTGCAGTATTTCGTGTATAAAACGTTGGAATGTCTGGCCTGCGTTTCTTAGGCCGGGACACATTCTCGGAAACTCGAATAATCCGAATGGTGTGATGATTGCTGTCTTCTCTATATCTTCTTTATGGACTGGTAATTGTTGGTAGGCTCGGTTTAAGTCGATCGTCGAGAAGATAGTTTTTCCGGCGAGTTGGAAAGTGAAATCTCGAAGTCGTGGTATAGGGTAGCGGTCGGGCTTCGTTACTGCGTTGAGTCGTCGGTAGTCGCCGCACACCCTTATGTCGCCGTTCTTTTTTGGTACGACGTGAAGCGGAGAAGACCAGGCGCTCTTGCTGGGGCGACAGAGACCTTGTTGCATCATATTCTCGAATTCTTTTTTTACTTGATTGTAGCGATGTGGTTGTAGCGGTCGGGCGCGACAGTGTAGCGGTGGCCCAGACGTTTCGATGTAATGTTCGACGCTGTGTTTCGGCGTGATGTTCATCGCTGTCAATCGTGTGATTCCAGGGAAATCTGCTAGTATGTCGTGATACGACTGCGTGCTGTCGACACTACGGACAGTAGGTACGTCCATGTAGCGTCCAGGAGCATTAATATGTAGACTGGTTCTTCCGTCGATGAGTCTTCTGTTTTTCAGGTCGACGATGAGTTCGTGGTGTTGCAGGAAGTCGGCACCGAGTATTGGTTTCGATACTGCTGCGACGATAAACTTCCATTTGTACGGTCGGCGAAGTCCGATGTTGAGCTCTAGTGTTTTTTCGCCTTACGTCGGTATTACGGTGTTGTTGGCGGCGTAGAGTTGAAAAGGTAGCGGCTGGAGATGAATGCCTTTCTTTTTCGGTATGACGGATATATTAGCACCCGTGTCTACCAAAAAAGTTAAATTCGTGGTCTTGTCCGTGACGAATAGGCGGTATTGTTTGCTGTGAACGCCGGATTCCGCCGCTGCCAACGTTCTGTCTAGTTTTCCGGGTTGTTGAACGTACACGGCTGTGTACATTTTCGCGCTTCTTTCCCGAATTTGCTGTGGTAGTAGCAAAATGGTGATGGTGATGTAGACCGTGGACGCGAAGTTGATCGTTGCCGGAATCTTGATGATGATCTGTGTCTTGACCTTGGGTGATGATAATAATTTTCTCTTCGATAGTAATTATTATTATTGAACTGTTGTTCTTTCAGTTCGGCGACCTCTAGGGAGAGTTTTCTAATTTCTTCTATGAGAAGGCACTCGATGTTCGATGATGGTGATGCGGAGCTATTTACACGATGAGATGATGATGAAATGCTATTTACAGTATTTACATTTTGCTCCATTATCTTGTCGGCTAGTGCAGCTTGCTCGTCGAGTGTGGTCTTCGTCTTGAATGTTTCGCTGACGGCCAGGACGGAGCGGATACTTGTCGGGAGGAGATTGGCCCACATGAGCTGTAGGGTGGAATCGGGGACCTTGTTGCGAGCCAGGTTTCGCATACGTCTGAGTAGTTGCGACGGTTTTTGGTCTCCCAATTCCATGTCTGACAGCAGCTGTTGAAACTGCCGGCTGTCAGATTCCTCGTATGCGGAGATGAGCCGGTCCTTCAGAGCTTGGTATTCGTTGGTCTCTGGCGGGTTGTATAGCAGGTCGGCTATCTGTTCGATGTCCTCCTTCTCCAGGCGAGCGATGACCATCTGGGAGAGCTGGCTTTGGTTTTTCTGTAGACTGCTGGTGGCTGCCTCGAACGTGACAAACCAGAGCCTGGGTTTGTCCCTCCAGAAAGGCGGGATTCTCATGGAGAGTGCGATGCCGGCGATCTCTTGTGATGATGACGTAGCCGGGTTGCTGGTAAGTGCCGAGGTTTCGGGCAGGGATTCGCCTCTGGATTCCATTGTGTAGAGAAATTTGAGCAGCGTTTCGTGGTGCAGCGTTTCGTCCGAGCAGCGTTTCGTCGTGCAGCGTTTTGTCCAAGCAGAGTTTTCTTCTTGCAGAGTTTTTTCCTCCAGGTTGCTTGTTGTTCACGGGGTCACCAGTTTAGAGGACCGGTTGGTCTCTCTAAGAGTTCACTAGAGGTCGGAGGAGTAAAGAGTAAAACTCGATTTACTGTGGTGAACTGAAGTGCTTTATTGAACAATCTGTGCTGTTTATATACAAAAATTTGAGTTAATTATTATTATTACAAGTCTGTACAAAGGTAAAAAGGTTATTTGTGATTGGTTAACTAGATTAGACAGAGATGTAAAGAGAGAGACAAAAATATTTACAAAACAAGAAAGAGAAAAAAATCGAATAAGAAATATTTACAAGTTGGAAAAATTAGCCGCGCGGGAAACTGGCCGTCCCGCGATACGTGGCGCTGGTATCGCGCGAGTATAAATATAGGCTCGCGTGCCGCGGCGAATTTCACACACATTCTGCTCTCGGATTCCGTCCGATGAACAGGCCTCCCACCTTCCTACTTACCCGTAACGCACAGGTTACGCATCAACAGTGTTGTGATCTCGCTCTCTCTCTCTCGGCAACGGGCCTTCTACTCGGGACTGCCGGCATCGAGTCCCTAGTTTCGCGTTTTCTCCGCTTGGGCCACCCAGCGCGATCGTCGCGTCATTAGTCGTGTTCGTTGCGGATAACTTATTGTCGCGACCGTTAATAACCGCCGCGACCGTTATCGTATCGTTCCGCCGTCCGTGTATAGTGTTTCACTTTTCCACCGATAAGTGTCGAGTGTCTGTGCTAGTGTTTTCAGTGCGTTCCTGCGTCCGAGGAACGGATTGTGGAAACTGTAAGTAAAGTGAACGACAGTAGGCACACATATCTGCGCTTTCCCGCGCAAACACACCTCCCCTCCCGTGATGCGGGCGGGGTTGTAATAAAACTAAGATTAAAATTGATTTAATATAAAAGCAGAGCAGAGCCCCAGCCAGGGTTTTTTAATAATGGAGAAATCCATTATTAAACAATTCCTGGCCTTTCTAGAGACCGAGTTCCCGGGAGCCTCAGAGGCCTGGAACAAATTTAAAGCCAGCGTCACCGAGTCCCCGGCTTCACCGGATGGCTCGGAAAACGCAACGTCCGAACCGGCCTCACCGGCAACCGAGGTCACCGCCTCATCCGCTGAAAGCGACACCTCGGAGATGGAATGCTCCGAGGTAGACGACAGCGAAGGAGACTTCACGGAAGTGAAGTCGAAGAAGTCCAAAAAGAGGAAGCGCTCGGACGGCGCCTCCTCTGAGGATAGTTCCCCGCCGGCCACCACACCGGCAAAACGCAAGTCGAAAAAGGAAGGCCCGGTCCCCAAACCGGTAGCACCCCGCGCGGTCCCCATGCAGACCGACAGCAAGACCGACACCCCCCCGTCTTCCCAGACGGCCCCAAAGACCCCCAAATTGCCTCCCCCGCTCATCATACAGGAGAAGGCAAAATGGAATCAAATTAGTGCTGCGACTAATGAGAAGCGTATCAGCTTCACGTCTGCGCACTCCACCCCCACCGGCATCGTAATTCAGGTGGCTACCCCCGCGGACCACCGCAAACTATCCAAGTTTCTCCAAGAGAGGAAAATAGGCTACCATACCTATGCTCTCGAGGAAGAGCGCGTCCTACGCGCCGTCATCAAGGGGATCGATAAGGAAATCGACCCCAGCCTAGTAAAGGAAGACCTCCTCAATCAGGGGCTCCCCGTCCAAGCGGTACACCGAATGTACCACCCAATCAAGAAACACGAGTACAATATGGTACTCGTTACCCTCCCCCTCACCCCCGAGGGGAAAGCCATATTTGACGTAAAATCCGTGTGCCACCTCGTTGGCATACGAGTCGAGCCCCCCCAAAAAAGGGCAATGCCCGGCCAATGCCACCGTTGCCAACTGTACGGGCACTCAGCGCGGAACTGCTTCGCCAGACCGCGCTGCGTAAAGTGCCTAGGCGACCACGGCACAGCCGAGTGCACCAGAAAAAGCCCGGCCGAGGAGAAGGAACCTCCCAGCTGCGTCCTATGCAGGACTTCTGGCCATACGGCCAATTACAGAGGGTGCAGATGCGCCCCTAAGCAAAAGAGGCGCGGTGCACCCAGACAAAAGAGGGCCCCACCTCCCCCACGGCAGAACTACGTTCCTGCCCCCCCTCCCACCAAAAATGCATGGAGCAGCAGGGGACCTCCCCCGCCGAAACCGGAGACACTCCCAGTCCCCCGGACCAAGGCGGCCCCCCCTCCCCCACCAGCCAAGGTGGCACCTCCCCCTCCCCCGCCCCAACGGGCGGCGAAGGCGATGCCTCCTCCCAATCCAAACCCAGAGGATAGTTACGCCGAAAACCTCCTCTTCGCGGCGAACTTCCTCAGGGACATCGATCCCGTTGAACTTGGAATATTCAACGCGAAAATAAAATCTGCCCGCTCCTTCAACGATACTGTAGCAGCAATGGCTACTCACTCTCGCCTTATCAATGCAATTAAGGCAAAAACCGCCGAACATTATTAATGGCTTTCCCGGGCAGAATAAAACCTCATTCCCTACGCGTAGTGTCGTTCAATGCGAACGGCATTAAAGACTCTGGTGACGAAATCCGTGAATTCGTCAAAAACTTCGAAGTCGACATCCTACTGGTACAGGAGACGTTCCTAAAACCTAGCATGAAAACTCCGAAAATTGCTAATTACAGAGTTGTAAGAAACGACAGAAGTCGAGCCCGGAAAGGCGGCACTCTTATCTATTATAAGAATTGCCTCCACTGCGTCCCTCTCGAGCCGCCTCCCTTAGAGGCACTCGAGGTTTCATTATGTCATATTAGCATGACAGGCCATGAGCCAATCATATTAGCCAGTACCTACCTAAGGTCCAAAAGTAGGTTATCTTCTAGCGATCTACAAACGCTATTCAACCTAGGCAACGCCGTGTTCATAGCCGGTGACCTAAATTGTAAAAACACAGAGTGGGGTAACGTACTCAACAATGCTAACGGTCAGGCTCTGGCGGAACTCGCCGACTCACTTAACTTCGCCATTATCGCTCCCGAGAACCCCACTCGCTACGATACCTGCAACCGCCAAAGTGGCATAATTCATAACCCCAGCACACTAGATATAGCGCTGTGCAAAAATGTTTCTCTCGACATCTCTGCCGAGACACTCTCCGAGCTTAACTCAGACCACAGACCGGTTAAGTTTACAATAGGTAACCCTAACCGTTTCAATAACGCAAAGAAAAAGATTATCGACTACAAAACGCTAGCCGATAACATCCAAAATCTTCAATCGATTCACCTCGATAAAATCCCAGATACCATTGACAGTAGCGAAGCCGCCCTAGCGGCCGCATCCGACTTGACCAACCATCTGGTGGCGACCATAGAAAAGTCGTCCCGGGAGATGTCAGTGAACCATGAAGGTCACTGGCCCCTACCGGACGACATAAAGGAGTCCATCAGACTCCGAAACGCGGCTAAACGCACCTATGATCGCTACCCGTCGGAGGACTGTCGGGTAACCCTCCGTCGTCTCGAAAGAGAAGTAAAGTCCAAAGTTAAAGAACATAAAGCAGAAAGATGGGACCGACTTCTGAGCGAAATAAAACCCTCACACGTGGCCTACTGGCCTCTCGCGAAAGCCTTAAAAAAGAACACGGAGAGCGACATGCCTCCACTTGTCAGACCAAATCGTCCTCCTGCACTGGTAGATGAAGACAAAGCCGAAGTTATGGCCGACACGATCGAACAACAGTGTAGGCCCAGCACCCTCCCGATTGACCCTACGCACCTTAGGCTTGTCGAAAGTGAAGTAGAGGACCGACTCTCGAGACCACCAACGGAGATGTTGAGACCGGTGGACTCAGAGGAGGTCAAAGACATAATAAAAGGCTTACATGCCAAAAAAGCCCCCGGACAGGACGGCATCTCAAATAAAGTTCTTAAAATGCTTCCCTCCGAAATTATCCAACTCCTAGTGAACATCTTTAACGCCCTTTTAATAGGATGTTCATTCCCCGACATCTGGAAGGTAGCTATCGTAATAGGCATACACAAACCTGGAAAACCCCGGGTGGAGCCCAGTAGCTACCGACCAATTAGTCTCATTAGCTCCCTTGGTAAAGTATACGAAAGAATAATTCTCAAACGTCTCAAAGACGTCATCCAAGAGAAAAATCTCCTCCCAGATGAGCAGTACGCCTTCCGCGAACGCCACAGCTGCCCTGCCCAAGTGCACCGCCTAACGGAGTACATTCTTCAGAGTAAAAACAATAGACAGAAGACTTGCGCCGTATTCTTCGATATCGCAAAAGCCTTCGATAAAATCTGGCATAAAGGCCTAATTTTCAAACTATACCAGTTAGGATTACCCGATAGTCTAGTGCTGATTATCAGCAACTATCTAAAAAATCGCAAATTTCGCTTCCGAGTCGAAGGCGCACTGTCCTCTCTAAGAGACTTAGAGGCCGGAGTCCCTCAGGGCTCGGTCCTCTCGCCCTCCCTGTACAATCTGTACACCTCTGACATCCCCCGACACCCTAGGGTGCATAGGGCCATGTTCGCTGACGACACAGCCCTGTTCTGTGCCAGCAGCAATATCCGCCTCGCTCAAAAATGGCTCCAAGAGGCCGTCACCCAGCTGGGTGAATGGTTCTCTAAATGGAGAATCGAAGTAAATCCCGAAAAAAGCAAAGCAATCCAGTTTTGCAGAACAAATATCCCAATGACGCCTATCGGTCTGCACGGGAACCGCATCCCGGAAGTCACCTACGTCAAGTACCTCGGGGTAACTCTGGACAGGTCGATGTCCTTCAGTAGACACATTAGTATCACAATCCGAAAAGCGAAATTTGTACTCTACAAATTATACGCATTATTAAACGCGCGCAGCAAAATGCCCTTAAGGCACAAGCTCACGCTATACAAAACTTGTATTAGAACGATACTCACTTATGCGTGTGCCTCTTTCGCACACATAAGTGAAGTTCAGATGAATAGACTACAGAGAGTCCAAAACCGGTTCCTGCGCATGGCAACAGGTGCGCCCGCGTATATGAGAAACATCGACCTGCATAGAGACTTCGAATTAGTCACCATTAAAGCCTACATCAAAGAACTTGTAGAAAGATTCTTTGAGAGAGGCAAAGACCACCCCAACCCCCTAATTAGAGGGGCAGTAAATTACGATGTAAATTATAATACATACAGGAACCCCCATAAACGGCCTAAGCATATCTTAGCCGACCCAGTAGACAAGATAACAGAATACGTAACGTACTGCGTACAGTTACGTAAACAAAAATCACACGCACCCGCGTTACACACACACCGGAGACGACGCCGGCGTCGCCTCCGTAGTCTCACAATCAACATAAACACACGTACAGACGTACAGACCGACTCTGACACGGAACCGAACCCGCGGCCGGGCACGAGTTCGGATTCCACTAGAATAGGCACCCAAATCACTAATCGCGACCGCGATATTGATATAGAGAGCTCTATCAATACTGCGGACAAATTCTTCGACATAAGGACACTCGCGCGCGAGTCCACCCGACCGCACGCGGGAGGGGGGAGGGCCGGCCCTCCTAGTCAAAATGATTAAAACATCAGAGCTACTCTATCGCGATAAACACTCGTACGCCGTTAGTTCTTGCTACGCGCGCGAGCGGCTTCACACATCAGCGTGTGCGGCCGGGGTCGGACCCCTAGTACCAACCCTAAATAAATTAATCCGTTATTCCCCAATATCCGGATTTACGTCGCCCACAGGGGGGCGACGTGGGGTCTCCTGACCCCTTTCGAACCAAAACAAGACTGCCAAACGGCAGTCTCCCTTCCGATGAAGCTGAAACGGCCCTCTAACAAAGGGCCGCGAGCGTAGATCCATTCGAAAAAAAAAAAAAAAAAAAAAAAAAAAAAACGCGGCGAATTCAGTCCGCGCGCGAATTTCATACCGACGTCGTCACTCTGTCGCTCGGCGCCGCGCCGGTAATAATAGTAGTTGTGCCGCCATTTTGTGAAGATCTGGAACTCGCGCAATGCCATGAAGACTGCAGCTATGTTGTGAAGATTCCTCTCTCGATGCAGGCACGATGTGGAGACGCGTAGTGAAGTGTTGCGAAGAATTCTTATTAGAAAAAGTCCTTTTCAGGGCTGGGTCACGTCCGGTATTATTACACGGACGGTTTCTTTCGTTATTGCGAACGTACGTTCTTTGCAGAACGATTTTCTTCTCTGTTTCAATCTTCTACGACGGACGTATACAAAGACGGCGGGTGTTCCTTTCGGAGCACGTTGTTTTCTTTGTTTCAATCGGCGAACGAACGTGTAGGTACTGCTACACATGCATCGCGTACTAACCAAGTCTACCGATATCAAATAAAAAATAAATAAAAACAATAGCAGTTACTGCTTTAAAGAGGAAACACCCATTTATTATCTTTGATGAAATTAGCATATTGTAAATTAGGCGATATTAGCATCCAGATATAAAATTAGTCTAGATTTTATGGTAATCATTTATGTGGTAATATGGTTGTAAAGTCTATTTCCAAACTAAGTTTACTAGTTTCGCAGCGGTCAATAACCTGAAGTACTCTATGTAGCACTATGAGGAAATGTTATTACTTATTATTTATCTCTTGTACAGTTAACTGCAGTAGAATATAAATCTATGTACTTATATAAAATGAATTTTAAATTTTGTTACAGTCGATAAAATCTCGAGAAAGACTGCACATATTTGACTAATTCTTAAAGTATTCGTGAAAGTCCAGGGGGTGTGCCAAAATGTTTTCGTTTTCGCTTCGTTATAGAATCGCCGATGAAAATGTATGGAATTGAGATAAGCGTTCGTTAATATGACGTTGACGTTCGACTCTTCAGTCAATTCCATACATTTTAATCGGCGATTCTCTAACGAAGTGAAAACGAAAAAGTTTCGGCTAAATGGCCTTGGATAAGTTATATAGTAGAGGGGAAGTGATACAAAATCCACTTGGTCATCTAGATATAGTATAATAATAATAAACCTAATAATTACGAAGTCGAAACAAGTGCTCCTCAAACCGAATTATAATTTATTTGACTCTACATTTTAAAATGTAAAAACGATTTCTAGTAAAATATTATGGTCTAATATTTTACTAGAAATCCCAGAATCGACAGTAATGAAATAGTTTTTAAATAAGTAAACTTTTTTTTAATGAATGAATTCGCTTTAAATCCAAAAAATATGTGAGTATTTTTATGTTCATTTTATTTAGATTATTATTTTAGTACAAACTGAAACCTAATAAAATTAAAATGTTAGTCCTTTACTAATGAGAGTACTGGGTTCCTGTCTGTAGTACTCTACGTCATTATGATGTAAGTAGAGCACCTACTTGCTTTATAAGCATACGCTATGTACAGTTTACTTACTAAGCATGTAAGTTGGTTATAGATTAGATAATAATTAATATTTTAAGCATTTATTCAATGCCAATGTTAATATGGCCTCAATACATACACGTTTCAAAAACGAGATCGCTCTTGAATTAAATTAGTTGCGTTTATCGTAGTACCTTTTCAAGGAAATATAAAAACAACGTAGCCTGTAATTAAAATTTAAAATCTGATCAAATCGATATAATTTAAAATTATTCGTTGTGGTTGTGGATGTAATAAATTTTATTTTATTTGTTTTTGTAACTTATTTAATATTAACTTATTTATTTAAATAATCATAAATAAGTAAATAAACGCATTTTTTTTATAAAATAAGGGCGCAGAGCAAACGGGTCACCTGATGGAAAGCAACTACCGTCGCCCATGGACACTCGCAGCACCAGAAGAGCCGCAGGTGCGTTGCTGGCCTTTTAAGAGGGAATACGCTCTTTTCTTGAAGGTTTGCAGGTCGTATAGGTCCGGAAATATTGCTGGTGACAGTTCGTTCCAGAGTTTTACAGTGCGCGGCAGAAAGTTACGCGAAAAACGCACTGTGGAAGACTGCCACTCATCAAGGTGATGAGGATGGTATATTTTTCGCGTGGGACGATGGCGAAAACTGAAAAGTTGGTGGCAATTCCGAACAATTTCTCAGAGCACTCCCCGTGATACAACCGATAGAGGATGCAGAGTGAAGCTACATCTCGGCGTAATTCCGGATTCTGCTACTACAACAGTCAACAATAATTCTTGTTTTAAATTACTGTACCTACTACGTACGTTGCAGAATACGATCACGAACGTATAAAAAAAGGCGGACGGATCACGGAGTCCCACCATACACAAAACTGTGTCCTTCAGAGTCGGTTGAGACTTGAGTACATTTGTACGATATTTTTTACACGCTATTCCATTATCCATACCATTTGACAGGCGTAAGAATGTGTGCGTGGCCGACTCTGAAGCACAGTTCTGTGTATAATAATTAATAACTAATAAGACTCCGTCCGCCTTTTTTTCTACGTTCATGAATACGATAATACAAACCTAAACTACCAATCCAAATTCCAAATACGTTTAGCAGTTTTTGCGTTAAGGCAGGGATCAATATCAATCCAAAACGATAACCTTGCACACAACCAAAGACAAAGCGTATACGCATCGCAATAAGATTCATTTTAGCTTAGCATAAAACTGTAGTTACTAGGGGCGGATCTTCTCTATTTTTCATGTTTTTTTTAAATATCTTGAAAAATAAACAATAAGAAACAAAATTGTTCGGTTGAGGATATTTTAATACAGATTTACTAATAATTTATTCAAATATAATGTATAATTATTCTAGTTAATACTTATATTTCGATTAATTAGATTTTTGTCGGAGGTGAGTTTGTAAATTAATTACAGCCAAAGTATTACGTTTTATAAAAATGTTTATGGTTTAAAGTCTTTTAAATACTGTGCTTTATATCTCATATTTTTTACGTTTCGTTATTATATTGGAACTAGGTAAACCGGGAGTCACGGAATAACAAATTGGGGTTTATGCCCGCCTTAAGTAGATAGAAACAAAATAGGTACCTATACCACAATTAATATTATGCTAATAGTTACCTACTACAAAAACTTTCTCTTTTAAAATATTTAGTGTTGTTACGTCTTGTTATCATAATTAAGTAATTATAATTAATAATTTAATCGATTGTAAATTAGTCGTCAAGTAACAACCGAAAATACGTCGTATTATGGTAATAGCTACTGTGCTGTCAGAAAAGAACAATTACCCTTTGTTCATGGTAGGTTATGGTTCGGTTTTTGTTTACCATAATATAAAGAAGTAAGTACATATTAAGGCAGGGATCAATCTCAATCCAAAACGATAACCTTGCACACAACCAAAGACCAAGCGTATACGCATCGCAATAAGATTCACTTTAGCTTAGCATAAAACTGTAGTTTCTAGGGGCGGATCTTCTCTATTTTTCATGTTTTTTTTAAATATCTTTGGAAATAAATATTAAGAAACAAAATTGTTCGGTTAAGGATATTTTAATATAGATTTACTAACAATTTATTCAAATAAAATGTAAAATTGTCCTAGTTAATACCTATATTTCGATGAATTAAATTTTTGTCGGAGGTGAGTTTGTAAATTAATTACAGCCAAAGTATTACGTTTTATAAAAATGTTTATGGTTTAAAGTCTTTTAAATATTGTGCTTTATATCTCATATTTTTTACATTTCGTTATTATATTGGAACTAGGTAAACCGGGAGTCACGGAATAACAAATTGGGGTTTATGCCCGCCTTAAGTGGATGTACTTACTTAGTGGATAAGTGATAACTGATAACCAACATTTTATACCATAAGGATAATAATTAATTGTTATACCTAAAATCCATATTTTATTTTATTTTGAATCATTATGTACTCATATTACTCAACAAAAACAAAGAAATTTTTCAAATTATTATACTGTACTCGGCGAAACATGGTGGTAGCGGTCATTGATTCCCTGTCAAAAACTTAATGGAATTCAAGGATGTGACTACATGCACATTGAAATTGGAGGGGCGCGCCATGTTATCGTATTTTATCTCTAACACTGTCGTTCTGAAGTTCGTAAAACCGCATATTTTTCGGGATAAAATCATCCTATTATCGTATATTATGTACATTTTAAATAAGTAATAATTATAATATATCCTTTCCCGGAACTTAAAGTACCAAGATCATCATTCGAATCGGCCGACCAGCTGAATATTCTGTATCTTATACAGGGTGTAATAAAAACAAGCGATAATACTTTAGGGTGTGTACGTGTTCCCTGTAGAGAGTTCACTGTGAAAGTAGCAGCGCTGAAACACCAAATTTTTTTTCACTTTTGTATGGGTAAGGGCCCGAGCGTCACGAGTTTCCCCATACAAAAGTGAACATTTTTTTGGTCTTTTAGCGCTGCTACTTTCACAGTGAACTCTCTACAGGGAACACGTACACACCCTAAATGTATTATCACTAGTTTTTGTTACACCCTGTATAATTTTGGATTATTTTTGGGACCTCATGTTTATAATGCAAAAATATTTTAATTATAATATTATACTACTCTGACATAAAAATTGTAACGTTTAAGGCTTAAGCTAATTGCCTACTAATTACCATACAAAGGCTCGTAACAAAAATATTTATGTTCTCCCATAATAACAATAAATGTTAAAACCAACACCATAAAATTTAAAATGTGTCGCAAAAACAATTAATGGATAGGTAATAAGCATTGTTTATAAAAGCCGAACGTAATAATTATTAGGTATTAAAAGCCAACAAATATTTTATTTTCCTCTTTACTATTTAAATAGGCTGCAACTTCATTATGCTGGAAATAATTATTAATGAATTGCTCGTTTATTGCGCAGGAACCGTACATATTTCCGGGATTGCCTAGAGAATAGATGTAGATTGTGGACCTTTAACTAAACACTTTTATGTAGGAAAGGTCTATAAACACAATTTTATCAAAATCGGTTAATTTGTTTCAGCGTGAAGAGGTAATAGACAGTCGGACAAATAGATCTGCACACTTTATAACTGATAATTTTTATAATATTATATCATAGCTGATAATAATATTAGTATGGATAAGATAAAGTTAAAATTGACTTACCAATTAACCACCGTAGTAGGAAATGGTCATTGTGTTCCGGTTTCAGAATGTCCTTTACACTCCTTCTGAACTGAAACAATTATAGAAACATCTAAGAAATAGCAATGATAAGCCAAATAAAACCATCTTGACACTCTGGACTGATGGCTTACTGTAAACTTAACGGAAATAATAGAGGGTGTTTGATATTCTATTTGCCACCAGCAGGCTTAGCATGGTCACCGTAGAAGGGTTCATTAGTATTAGTTCATAAAGTAGACAAAGTAATAGATTAACAAAGGAATTCTGTGAGTTTGTCCGCCAAAACTGTCAGCGTTTCGCATTTCTATAACTGTGGCCATGCTAAGCCTGCAGGTGCCGATATGTAGCCGGTTTATCGTGTCAAACTGCTGTCATATGTCACGATATAGCTGTCGTGGGTCACGATAATATGCCATTTTGACACGATAGACTGAATAAAATGTCTATTTTGCTTTATATTTGCTTGTTCAGGTTTTTTCTGTTTTATTATTATATCTTGTATTGGCATTGTCCTCAGAACAGGATTACTTATATAACCTGTGGCATGGTCGCATGAAGTCATCACTCATTAGTCATTACCCGTGCCCAGTGCATGGCAATCAGTTTGCGTTTTAACTGTACATATTTTTCGCCTCAACTCTGACGCTGGCAACTCCTAAATGGGGAGGCTTACGCCAAAAGAAGAAGAAGAATAAAATGTCAAATACCCTCATTTAATAGCTCTTCAAGGACGAAAGTATTTTAAGGCATTGCGGTAGGGCCAGTAGCATAGTAAAGCTTGCCACTTCATAAGGAAAACTTATCATTGCATTAGTACATTTTATGAGCACATTTAATCACCTACAAGATTTTCGAAGTGGACACCATGTGGACACTCGTTAGATGTAGTTCTTTAATAGGTCTAGGTTTAGGTTTAGATCAAATAGGTCTAGAATTTAAAATCAATACAACCAAACAAAGTATCTAAATCCAACACTAACGTGGACTGACTATTTGATTAGGTAGCCTTAAACAGGTGACAGGTTTAAAATAGGAGAGAGCGCATGCGGACATTGATAGGACATTGGCATGTAGAAAATGACAACATGGCCCCACGTCACAACTCACAGCGCGTGTGCGGTGTGACGCGTGGAATAACTTCAAACGGTTGCTTGGCGACCGCATTGACAAATCAGTTTCAAAACGCTTGTGAAACTATCTCAATGGAAGGTGATAACGTTTCGAATTTCAGCGCGGATGGGGGCCAGGACAACGTCGGGCTGCCCAGGATAGTGATGGTCACAGAGGGTTCTGATACTTCCGCTTCCTCCCCCTCCTCGACATCCTCCGAGGAGGACAACTGGGCCGACCTCATCAAGTCCTCAGACATCCCCCCAGAGTACTGGCACATTCAGAAACTGGTGAAATACATGAAAGCCGGCAACCAGACCGCAACCATGGTAGCTTTGTCATGCCTTAAGGACTATGATCTAACTATTGAAGTGAATCAGCGAGCGATACAGGAGATCGGAGGACTGGAACTGCTAGTCAACTTGTTAGAGACGAGAGATCTATGTTGTATTTTAGGTAGCTTAGCCGTTTTGAAGGATATCACTCCAAATATAGAGATTAGGAAGAAGGTAACAGATTTGGGAGCTATACCACTTCTGGTTGGACTCCTGTCGGATCCAGCGAGAGACGTGCAAATTCTTGCCGCAGAAACCGTTGCTAATTTGGGCAGGATACGCAAAAGCAGAAAGTTTTGTCGAAAGTTCGGTGGGATCCCGAAACTGATCGACTTGTTGGACATTAAGGAGAGGTGAGAGGTCCTCAGTTGATTATTAAATTGTCCTCTTATTTAATGAGGCTGTAAGTTTTATTCCGCTGTAAAAATTATGATGATAAATAATATTCCATTTATAAACGTTGCCTTGAAAATATTTAAAGGGTCAGTTTTGAATGGTCAGTTCCTGATAAATTCGAATTTAGATGATGACCTCAGAATAATTAATAATTTTCAATGTCGTTCATAGCTATGTTAACATCAAATAACCTTACTTTGATATTATCTACCAGATATAGTATATTGCTTAATTTATATATAATTTATTTATATCTTAATTAATATCTCTGCAGATAATTTTATTCAGCCTTATCTACAGATATTTTAATGTAGAAAACATTAGGTATAAACGTAAAATATATTTATAGAAATAAAACGGTTTATTTTTAGTTTATTGTGTGATTGCACAATTCCAACTCAAGGATTTTACTTACTTCCGACTAACGGAGAATTTTTTACAACTAATTAACCTAACCTAACCTTTTTTCGAGGTGCATACGTACAAAAATATTAATAACATTCCGTTATCCCGTCTGATTACTGATCTAACGCATCTGCTACGCTTATCTCAGTAATGAAACTTTTTTTACACAGGGATAGGGTTGCCATCCGTCCGGATTTCCCCGGATTTGTCCTAGTTTAAAGAGCGTCCGGCAGGGTTTTTAAAAAGTGTCCGGGTAAAATCCGGACACTTTTGTTGAGAGAAATTAACTTTTTAGTCATGACTCATGCAGCAATAAACGAAAGATAAAAACACGTTAAGGGTCCGTATACTAAATTTGCCGATTTCGCTGATTTAGCAGACGTGATTTAACAGTTAAAATACAGTATTTCTATAAGTTTTAATGCACAAGATGTAAGATCATTGCAATTATAATCTAATGTTGGAGCTAGATTTTTTATTTTTTTAAGTATTTTTCAATAATCCAACTCAAACTCGTGACAGTTTTGTGATTTTTGCTGTAAAAGGTTTAGAATATCACCTGTTTATGAATTGTATTGACGTTTTAACGGTATGAAAAAAATACAATGTACTGTTGAGAAAGTCGTCTATAAAATGTTGGAATTGCTTTTTACCACTTTAATATGAAATAGTTGAGTAAAAAAATATGTAACTCGGCAAAATTTTAGAGAAAATGGTCAAAGAATTGCTGTTAATTTCGGCAACTTGGAGCTGTAATTCGTAAAAAGAAAACGACAGAAATAATCTATAGATAAAATTCTATCCAATTCGAGAAAAAAGAAAAAAAAATGTGCCAAAAAAACACGATTCAAAACAACCTAAATCTCACATTATATTACTCGCCGCAAGTTCGAGTTGGCTTCCCGCGCTTAAATAGTTATATTTTAAATCTAATAATTAATATATATATATATATATATATATATATATATATATATATATATATATATATTTAAGTCTAATAAGGGGAAAAAAACCTAATAATATTTCTGTAGCGAACCTTTGCTATTTCGGCAAAATCGGCAAAATTTCGTATACGGACTCTTAAGCATACATACGGTTTCTTGCACGGACTTTGAGTTAATCAGATTTTTACAAATTCTTGTTGGAAAAGCAAAAATTTGCGAGACCTGAGGACGTGTCCGGGGAAATAACCACATTTCGGCCAAATGTCCGAGAATTTTGTCGTGCCTGACCGGCGATGGCAATTTAGGTAATGGCAACCCTACACAGGGAAATGCTTTGCTCATCCGCGCCGGATTGGGGACATCGGCCGGGGTATGTGGGATTCTGCGAGAATGTACTCACTAAAACCAAATGGTGCCCCACTCCTCCCTTAGGCATAGTTCCGGGCACGATCAACTCTCCGCAACTCTACCAACGATTGTCCGCGTCTCGCAGACTCATCACAGTGTGCTTTTCTAGGCCGCCCCGTGGGGTGGCCGAGAAAATCCCACACGGGGGCTGCGATGTGCAGTAGCACCTTGATGAGTGGCAGTCTTCCACAGTGCGTTTTTCGCGTAACTTTCTGCCGCGCACTGTAAAACTCTGTCGAAACGAACTGTCACCAGCAGTATTTCCGGACCTATACGACCTGCAAACCTTCAAGAAAAGAGCGTATTCCCTCTTAAAATGCCGGCAACGCACCTGCAGCTCTTCTGATGTTGCGAGTGTCCTTGGACGACGGTAGTTGCTTACCATCAGGTGACCCGTTTGCTCGTTTGTCCCCTTATTTAATAATAATAATAAAAAAAAGCACCATGCGCATCACGGCTCTCTCTGGGACTCGGTGCAATGGGCATCGGTGTCACTCCGAGTAAAGTAATGAGACCTAAGACTCGAAAATTGCGTCTTACCCATTTTGCTGAGTGATCTTTAAGTTAAGCGCGGCCTGTATCAGCGCCAACAAAATGACAAGATCAAGTTCTAAGCTAATGTTGTCAAGTTATTTCTTTCGATATCATCTTGATTTGCGCATCACACAAATTCCAGAGAACTCGAAATAACGCGTTTTTTTGTTTCGTAGATACCTCATCACACCCAGAGAAGAACTGACCCTAGATGACCTCCAATTCTTGGATATAGCGCGGGCCGGAGCGAAGGCGTTATGGTCCATGTCATACTCCCAAAGGAACAGGGAGGCTATGAGGAAATTTGGCATGATTCCATTGATCGCGAGGGTATTGAAGACCATCCATTTGGACGTGGCGGTGCCAGCGTTTGGCCTGCTGCAAATGTGTGCCAACGAGACGTCGTTCCAACTAGCAATTCAGACAGAGAAGATGGTACCGGATTTGATCAAGCACTTGGGGAATGAAGATAAGGATTTAAAGGTATGGGAGGATTTTTATGGCTAAGAAATGCGATTGTTCAATTCAATTAGCGACTATACATTATATTATTACGATTTTAAATCAGAAAAGTCTTTAATCTTTATATTGTTGGTGGGTCTATGCGCATAACAGCATTGAATAGTTCCTGAAACTGCTGCACATACAGGGTGCAATTAAACCTTCCTGCCAAATTTTGATATATTGATCCTCGATAAAAATAAAAATACACGTATTTTTTCTTTAATAGTCATTCAGTACTAAAATATTGAGAAATAGCTTCCGAAAGTTATCCTAAAAAACACTACAATTAATGGACACGATGCGTCGGCCGCGCGTGACGTGCCCCCGCGCGCGCGCCTCATCCCGCGTTACCCCCGACCATTCCCCCGCGCCGCGAGTAACCATTCTGCAACGATTTTAAATGGGATAAAATATGTCATTGAAAAAAAATAACACCCAATTTTTTTTTGTTAAATGGACTTTCCTAATGATACCTAAGCCCTGGAAAAATTTTGGCAGGAAGGTTTAATTGCACCCTGTATTTTGATAGCGACACAATTCACAAATTATACAAGTTGTAAAAAAACTAAGTGATAATGCTTTAGGGTGTTTAGGGAGGGAGACACCCTTGGAGTTCACTGTGAAAGTAGCAGCGCTGAAAAAACTTTTTTTTGTATGCGCAAGCGCCCCCGCGTCATGAAGAATTCCTTACAAAGGTGAAAAAAGTTACTCTTTCAGCGCTGCTGCTTTCACAGCGAACTCTAAAATTGTGCGCTCGAATTAGGACCGCTAGAATAACTAAGAATTTAAAATTGAATAATGTTTGAATAATTTTGGTTATGCTGGTATGTATAACTATAATGTAAGTTGTAACTTTAATCTTTCCAAATAAAAAAGTGGTTTGTACTTTAGTGATTTAGGAAAAAAGGAACAAATTTTATGTCAGGTGAATTTTTTTTTAAATAATTGAAGACGTGAGTGGAAGAATCGAACAAGTAACATTTCGTAACATACGGACAATAACTCATTTTTTCCCCAATTATTTTAACAAAACTTGTAACTTATCTACTTCATAACCTAGATAATATATCTGGCTACACTTATAATACATAGTTTTTCTATTTTAATTAATTTTTCCGGCCCTAAAGCCTCCATTTAAGCAAAAAAACGGGGAGTTTTTTCATGTTACTTACCTTATTCTTTCACTCACGTCTTGAATTGTTATTGAGTCTATTTAAATGTATATTTCGAATAAATAAATTAAAGTAAGTTGTACCATCACGGAAACTAACTGCTTAATAAACTTGTTTAAAAAAATCTCATTTAACATGTAATCACAAAAACGAGAAGATTTTTGCTCGTTAATGGGTAACACGTTAAGAAACTTTTAATTTAGTAGACAAAAACTATCAAAACAGGAACTGTCGTCTTTTCAGAGTTTGATTCTTAAAACACCTTTATCTTCTATAAAATTATCTTTATGTCATTGGCGTAGAGGTCACATTATCAGATGAAAAAATACCAGAAAAGCCAAAAATATATTGGCGATTTTCTTAAATTTATAAGATAATTACCTACTTTAAGTATATTGACCCTAACCTATCAACAATATAGATGAGTTAACTAAAGCTGGCACGTTCACAGTGCTGTCACTTATGCAATTTCACTATACAGTATGTTTAAAAATATAATATGTTTGCATCATGATAAAAATTATCGTATAATCTGCGTACGATAATCTGCTATCGTACATCGTACGCACGCACAAAATTATCGTATGTGCACGATAATTATCGTACGGTTCCGAACGCTGGCCGCTCGCCGATCACACCTTACCGACTTGTAACATCACGCTGTATTTATAAACAGTAGCATAAGAAAAACAATAACTGTCCCCTTCACGCTCATAATATCGACCGCGCGCGAGAGAGACGGGCAGACTTTTTATGATGCGTATGCAGTACGTCACGCCACGCGCTTATTCACAGACACTACACAAGCGCAATGTTTAAATGTGTTGATCGTGCCAGCTCTTGTTAACTGACCTGTAGCAAGAAAAGTAGTATCCAGGCCTAATTGGGTTTTTAAATTATTACATTTTTATTTAATTTAATATGAATCAAGTAATTGGGGTTTTCCTAAATGTGTATAAAATACAATCCTAAACAGAAATTAAAATTAAGCACATAATTACATTAGTATGTAGAATTATTTCCATTTGAATCAAAAATTATTGTTGAAGCCTAAAGGTGAGTACTGACGAACGTCACGAGGTGTAATGTAACTTATGAGTTATTCATAACATATCATATACACACTGTTTTATTCAGACGTACTGCAGCCTGGCCATCTACAAATGTGCCAGCGATCCCGTCACCAGAGAAATGATTCGTGACGCTGGAGGCTTGGAATTGCTGGTGAAAGCAGCAGCAGATGACACCAACAGACCCAACAAACCCCTCCTGGCAGCCGTCACAGGGGCGTTATGGAAGTGCGCCAACAGCGAAATTAGCGTGAAAAAGCTGGACCAGCTGGAAGCTGTGCCAATTTTGATAAAGCTCCTGGACGATGAGAACGATAATGTCCTGACAAATGTAGCGGGCGCGCTGGCAGAGTGCGCGAAGCTGCCGCCAAATAGAGATAAGATAAGGATCAACGGCGGTATACCTCTGTTAGGTTAGTAATATCTTATATCAAGTAGCGCGCTCAAATCATACTCTCAGAAAGGAAAGGAATAAGAGCCAAATTTTTTGGGAACTATTCTCTCTTATAAAAAGGGTGATGTTACAAGGGTTTGTCCATCCGCGTACCCAATAAAAAATTAATGGACGCTAATTTGGACACTCCTAGACGTAAATATAACTTCTATTCACTCAACTTCGTCTTTTTCAGTACACCACTTGAGCAACACACACAAACCGCTACTGGAGAACGTACCACTGGTCCTGATGGAATGTGCTAAAGACGAGAAATGCATGAGCGAAATAGATGAGCTGGACGGGGTTCGGCTCATCTGGTCTTTGCTGAAGAACGAATCAAAGAGAGTCCAGACGAATGCCGCTCTAGCCCTAAGCCCCTGTGTCCAAAACGCCACGGATTCTGGTGAAATGGTCCGGTCTTTTGTTGGAGCGTTAGAGCTGACGGTGGATCTTCTGGACTCGGATGACCACAATGTCCTGTCTGCCGTGTGTGCCGCCATTGCTACTATTGCAAAGGATAGGGAAAACCTGGCTGTTATATCGGATCACGGCGTCGTGGCGAAACTGTCAAAAC
Source organism: Lysandra bellargus (assembly GCA_905333045.1). NCBI lineage: Eukaryota > Metazoa > Arthropoda > Insecta > Lepidoptera > Lycaenidae > Lysandra > Lysandra bellargus. The sequence continues at coordinate 6,682,364 of HG995345.1, read as the reverse complement.
TTGGTAAGACAAAGTCCTTACAAAATTATAACTTTAGATTTCTGAATTTATTTACGTATGAAAAGAATTTAAAAACTGTGTAAAAATTTAATATTGATGGGCAAAAATTCGCAGTTTTTTATTTTTAGATCTTTCCAGTGGTCATCAATTGGCATATTATTACGCGAGTTGTCTTAAAGTTATTCACGATGCAATGCACTAGCACTCCTACATCAATATTAAATCAATATTAAATATTATGATCACATAGAAAATCTGAGATATAATTTTTGTGGTCTGAACTGACTATAGATTAGTAAGTTTTCTAGACTAACTTAATTCCTACCTTCACGGGACTGTAAGATGAATAATTATTGGCGTTGATTATTGATATTCTATATAATTATGAGATGATTATTATGTAAAGTCATGGTTTCTAGGTTGCATTACAGAGTTGTTACAGTGAAATGACTGCAGTCACGACGATTGCCGTCCATACAGTCATCATCATCAGTGTATATGAGCAAAGTGTAACAAAAAGTGATAATAGATACATTAGGGTGTGTATGGTACTCGTAAAGTTTTGTTACGCCTTTTTAACTGTCGTTCTATCAGCTTATAAATATTAAAAAACTGTAAAACCCTACAGGAGCCCTAAAACCTTGATATTTGAAACAACACTGCGAACCTTGTTCAGATTTTTATCTCACGAGTCACGTGTTTTCGTAGTGTAACATTTTTTTTGTACGGCTCACTTCCCTTCCCTCTATGATTAATATTATGTTTGCTATGAGGATAAAATATAATTACCAACTAATTATACTCGCAATATAAGTATATACTGTCGGCAATGAATAATTTTAATGACAATCTAAAATCTAAATTGAGGTAAATTAAACTTAGTCATAATGAAATTCACGTGTCTTTGTTGCATTTAATTGTAGCACTAGTTCAAATTCAAACACTAAAATCTAAATACTAGCTGTAATACCTAATTATTGTTCTCAATTAATTAATTAATTAATCAGTAAGCACCGACTGTAATTTTTTCAACTAAATTAATTTTTTGTTGTAATCTGAATGAAAGAGGTAAGTACATAATGAATTATGAAGATATTGCAAAATGCAACTTCCTGAGTCTTAATTATAATATTAATTATATTTTAGCTCGCTCACTTTTAATTAAAAAGTTTTGACTTCCGTGTTGCGTAAAATGAGCACCGGTGATCGCGACAACAATAGAATACAATAGCATTTCCAAGAATCCCCGATCGAAGGATTAATTTAAAAGACAAAAAATCTGCGGGAGCCTTGTTTGTTACAATTTGTCATTTGATTATTGATTATTCAGTTTGAGCTATTATATTAGTTGAGGAGCTGGCAAACAGAACCGGATTAGTCCGCGATAAAAAAAATATACAGTGGCTAAAAAACTAGTGTCAACTGACAACTACTACAGTTACTAGTAAACTAATCCAATATTCTTTTTTTTTTTTTTTTTTTTTTTTTTTTTTTTCGAAAGGGTCTAAGCTACTGGTCTGGTTAAGACCATGGTAGTTTAATCGTGGCTATAACTAGTCTGTTGCTAGTTGGTTTGGAGATAAACAATGAGGGGGCCTGGCCCCCTCTCCTAAAGTCACACGTGTGACATTATAATCGGGCAATATTGGGGAGAGCTACGAGAATAAGCTATTTTCATCTGACGTGGGGACACGGATCCCCCCTGCTCTTAAGGGGTCCGACCCCTTACTCACTCTCTGACGAGTGAGGCTGCTCGCGCGCGGTAGCACAAACTAGCTGCGTACGAGTTATCGCGGTAGATGAGCTCAAGTTATTAATGTTATTGCACAAAAGAGGGCCGTCCCTCTCCCCTTCCGAGTCCGGTTGGGGTGACATACGCGTGTATGTTCTAATGTCAAAGTAATTGGTAGAGCTCTCTACGACAATGTCGCGGTCGCGGTCATGATTTAGGTGTGTTCGTATGCTATCCGCATGCGAACTCGAACCCGGGATCGAGCTCGGCACCGGATTTCGGTCGGTCTGTCTGTTTGTCGTTCGGGTCGTGTTAAGTCCTCGGGGAAGGCGCCGGCGTCGTCCCCGGTGCAGTACTAACCACGCGGGTGAGTGTGATTTGTGTTTGCGTAACTGTACACAGTACGTTACGTATTCTGTGATGGGGTCTACAGGGTCGGCTAAACTTTCTTTGAAAACGGACTTTTTAAAGCCTTTTTAACCGGTTGATTGAAAATATTAACAGAGATTGACGCAGATGGGTCAAGAGAAGACGATTCGAAAAAAAATATATAATTTCCCACTCTGGTGGACTTGTCCGGTTTTGATCGCCAGCTCCTCAGTTTGTTATCTAGAATACAATTTTTTTCCTACACGGTACACCCTATAATTCAATATCCTCAACCTCAAATTAACGAAATACGATGTATCTTCGATCTTTGTTGCAAACGCGTTACGCGCTTACGCGCCGCCCTATCACAATTGAAGACGTTAGTGGAAGAAGCAGGTAAGTAACAGTTAACAAATTGCCGTTTTTTTGCATTAAATATGGAGGCCGAAAAATTATTTGAAATCAAATAACTATGGATTTTATGTTTAGCCAGATATACTAACTAGATGATAAAGTAGGTAAGTTACAACTTACAAGGTTTGTTTAAATTATAAGGAAAAATTTAGTATTAATGATTCTTATGTTATAAAATGTTAGTTATCCGGTTCTTCCCCTCACGTCTTCAATCGTTCTAAGATTCGAAGAGTGAGAATATAGCCACAGATGAGTGGAAATTTAATTTATTGCTAATGCATCATCATTTACCACCAATATTTTCCAGTTTCTACCACGGACGATCATCTGCGCGCGAGCCTCGGCGTCGCTATAGCCTACTGCTGCGACTGGGCGCAGAACCGCCAGGAGTTTGGCAAGAGGGGGGCGATCACCCCCCTCGTCAACTACATGACCTCACGTGACCCCAAAGTGCACAGGGCCACGGCACTCGCGCTCTATCATCTGTCGTTCTACTCTATCAACTGCGTTACCATGCATGCGGTAAGTGTAAGTTATATGCATGCATATAAATTGGTAACTAAAGATTTGCTGCATGAGAAGATCTTAATGGCTACTTTTCCGCTATCGTTAACACCTAGAGATCTATTTTCTTACCTCGAAACTCGAAAGACATAGATCCGAAACCGTCAAAGGGAACCTGCTATGAGGATTGGGATCTGGGCAATGGCGGGGCAAGACCATTATTTTATGTGGGCGAGATACATTTTGGGAGGCCCACTAGGCCCAAATGAATTATTTTAGACAATCATTTTTTTATAAATAAAATTTGAGTCACAAAACGCGTAAATTCCTAAAAAAATCCTCGGGGTCCAAGAGGCGCGAGGCCCCTTGGACCGCGAGGCCGTGGGCGGTCGCCCACACCGCCCACGCCTTGCGCCGCCTCTGGATCTGGGTCCCACGTAGAGACTATGCCTAGATATTCACCGACTTTGCAGACACAAAAAAAATACATAATATAATAGAACATAAATCTTGGCAAGGGGTCAATATTCTACAATCTACGCCATGTTTCGTATTGACATCGTTTATATCTACTTACTTAAATTTTTTTCTCTAAATAAACCAAATCTGTTTTTTAATAATATAGGTATGACATTACTTTAATAGTGAATAAAAAAAAAGAGTATTTTCAACAAAATCTTGAAGGCTGGCCATTAAATAGCAATTTGGTGTTAATTTATTTCGAATATGGCCGATTATAAAAACGTGCATACAAAAGACTTAAACGAGTGTTCTCATCATATTTTCAGTATTTTTATTATTCCTCGTTTTTTTGTAATCTTTAGCGGCTAATTATTTTATAAAACAATTCAATTGTTTTTGTCATACTAAAATTGAAAAGCATACGTAGGAATTCAAGGCTATTTTTATAATAACATGACAGTGTATACCTACTTACTGTTCAATTAAGTACCTGTATCTACTGTATGTAGGTTGAGCAAGTAGATTAGGTATACTAGATACCTCAATTGTTTTTCTGTGTCAGGATGGATAAAAATTAAATTGACAAGTGTTGCTTTAGTCACAGGTTACACGGTCAAATCATCAATCTGATTCATCAATCTGATTGGCGGAATATTGATGGTTATAAAAAGTTCGTATTAAAAATACGATCAATCCATCAATCCGTGGGTTAGACGATCAAATTTTCGTCAATCTCTACTCTACCGGATTGATGGATCAGATTGATGAAAATTTGACCGTGTAACCTGTGTCTTATGAAAGGTATGGATATGAGCAATGGCCTTACGCATTACGCAGATCCCTTGAACGACTACTTAGCTTTAATTACGTAAAAATGGAGGAGTTTGACAGGAAACTTATCATGGACCTTATATCAAAATTATCAAAATAAAGTAATTTATTAATAAGGCTAGTATAAATAGCAAGTGCTTAAGATGCGACCCGGTCTCAAAACGCGATTCGGCTCTGTGAGTGGTCCAAATTTTGACAGCCAACCAATCACAGGGCCTGAACCGTGTATTGAGACCGAGATGCATCTTAAGTACTGACTATATATACCGACCTAAATATCTCTGAGTGCGGTAGTAAGAGCGGTAGATATAATTTAGGGCTCCCAAACAAAACTGCGAATTTGCATCGCATCGCAGATATCTGCGATAAAACTCATACTAAAAGTGCGAATTCGCAGTTATGTGTGGGAGCCCTTCCTCATAGATGGCAATTTTCCTGTTACAGGCAGGGGTGGTCCAATTTCTGCTGGAGACGATAGGATCCAAGGACCCCGTACTCCAGGAGGCATCAGCAGGCTGTCTGTGTAACATCCGAAAACTCGCCCTCGCCACAGAGAAGATCAAACTTAAGCAATAAACTATAACCCATATGTTATAACCTTTTATTTTATAAAACGGCCATTCTCCGGTATGGCATTATTTGCCTCATTACCGCAACCATTTTTTTTCTTCGTCGATTTGACTCATGACACATTGAAATATTAAAGAAATGAAAGATACGAACACAATAATAAATGTGGCGTGAAACAGTTAGTTAAAGTTTTTTGGATAATGAGATTTAAAAATTTATGGGTACGGTAATCAGACAAAAGTAGTGTTTTACGTAACGGTACAACGACACAATTGATAAAAACTAGCTTAGGGCAACGTAAATAGGCCAAATTATGTAACATAAACATAATATACATAATAAAAATCTAATTTAAACATAATTGAAAAGTAATGATTACGGTAATTAGACAAGTTTGTAACTAAACTACGGTAATTAGATATTCATGTGCTTTATCGGCGCCACACTAACATTAACGACGTGGGACCACTGATGGGCCATGGTACACACTAAGGAGAAGCAACCCGTGCACACGTAATGTGCCAAATCCTGATATTTTTGGATAGGCATCCAAAAACAGCAGGTGTTACGGTAATTAGGACTTTTGATCGGACAAGCGATTATTTCATGATAACTATTTATAGGCTGGGTCTATTGAGTCGAAGTTTTGCAATGCGATAACCAATGTTTATAGGCATTTAAAACCATGAATAGATTAAATTAAATAGGTACGTTATAAAAATTACAAGCAAGTTTCGAGATCAAGTCAGCGTGGGGACACGTTACGGTAGTTAGAAAAACATGATTTTTGAACACGAATTCAATTATTTTGGCTGAATTACTTAAATTAGAAGCCCGTGTTTAAGTTTGTAGCTAGATACTGATGCTAACTACCGTTTAAAAATATAACATACTTGAATAAGATAATATTACAGAGTATACAAGCCCGGGACACGTAAATTTTGCTCTCCTGAGAATGGCCGAAAAGCGTAATAGGTTCGAGACCAAACTATAAATATTGGACTGGATATTATATACATGCGCCCGCCCAAACGCGTGATTTGATGGTATCTAATTAACTATACATATTATAAAACAAAGTCGCTTTTTTCCCTCATGTGACATGTCCCTTTGTTCCCTAAACTACGCAACGAATTTTGATGCTTCTTTCAGTGTTAGATAGCCCATTTATCGAGGAAGGCTATAGGCTATATTTTATCATGCTAAGACTAATAGGAGCGAAGAAACAGGGAAATTTATTTGAAAGGGCTAACTTGAACGCGCTAATCTCAGGAACTACTGGTCCGATTTGAAAAATTCTTTTAGTGTTAGATAGGCCATTTATTGAGGAAGGCTATAGGCTATATTTTATCACGCTAAGACTAATAGGAGAATGTGGAAAAAATGGGGGAAATTATTTGAAAGGGCGAACTACTTGAGCAATTTTATGTTATTTGGCACAGATAAGAAGTAGACCACGTGAAGGATCATAGGCTATCGATTTTAATAATTTTTTCAGTGGCTATAAATTTTATACCCGTGCGACGCTGGAGCGGGTCGCTAAGTGTAATAATAATTATGACAGCGACCGCGCCGCTATCCAAAATCATTACGTTTACTACAATTCATAAGTGTTTGTAATTTCGCGGCGTAGCCGCCAATTTCGAGCGGGCGCATAATATAAATAATTCTAGCCTTATGTTGTAACTGACATTCTATCACAGAGAGAGGAAATATGTGGTGCGAGGCAAAATTATACGTTTGGACGCTGGTTAGAAACGTAAAAATTGCACAAGTCAACGATTTTATGAGATAAGAGGGCAAGAAGAAGAATAAGGGGCATTTAAAGTTGTAAATATGCGTTTTAACTCTGATACCAGGGAAATAATTCCTACGTTGGCAGTGTTCTACCAAACATCCTTCATCTACTTATGACGTTATTCTACCGAAATAACTTTTCTCACCTGCGGGCGGAAAACGTCAACTTTCTTCCCGCTGCACTTACCGATATTGCCGTTTTCCGTCTCCGTATCCGTCGATGAGAAAAATAATATACGCACCATGGGCAGTAAATAAGAAAGCCTCAGATCACATGTTTGTTGGCCGAGGCGAAGCCAACGATTACATGTGATCTGAGACATTTCTTATTTTCCTGCCCTAGGTGCGTAATGTACTATAATAAATTTGTCAGACTATTTTTCCGTTTACCAATTATTATAATTATATACACAAAATATAATTACGTACGCAAGTTTCATTCATAGCTCGTAAACGATTATAATTTGGTTTTGGGATGGCCCATGACGCAAGTGGATCGTGTTACGTGTGTGGAATATTTTATGTTTTTCATTGTTTATAGGTACTTACTTGTTTCAATTACAATTGGGCGATAATTACAATTATTGTTCTACACAAAAGGCTATGTCTTAATAAGAAGAGAAGCCTATGTGATAGACTATTGAGTACTAGCTTCAAATAAAAGAGAGCGTTGCTCGACCACTTTTGTGATTCCAAAGAAATTATAGAAGTATTATTAACCGCAAAGACTGCAGACGTTGTTGATATACACAATATTACATATAGTCGCCGGTTAGACGGTCAAATTTTCATCAATCTGATCCATCAATCCGGTAAAGATTGACGTCTAACCCACGGATTGATGGATTGATAATATTTTTAATATGAACTTTTTATAACCATCAATATCCCGTCAATCAGATTGATAACATAATCAGATTAATGAATGACCGTCTAACCGGCGACATACAATTTGTGCACGCGCGACAAAACTGTGTTTATGCGATTTTCAACTCATATCTAGTAAGCGTCAATTTCGTCGGTAGTTCCATTTATAATGTTAGTATTTGTTATACAAAATATATTATTATGTGAATGTTATAGTTATCAATTTTTTGGTCCTTTAATACTTAATTTATAAAGATAATTTTAGTGACTTCTCTACCGCGTGCGCCTTTACAGTTCGAGGTCTAAATACGCAATAATTGCAACAAGATGTGGCAGTACGGTTTAGGTACCTACACTTTAACAGATGGCCTCTATAAAGTCAACTTGGGGTCAGTTTGTTTCATACCTACCTGTGACCTTTGTATCATCCTTTCTACAGCGGTCCTAGCCACAGCCTGCATAGGCGCCGACAGAAATAATTTCCAAGGTGTGCAGATTTCAATTTTCTTTTTTTAGGGTTCCGTACCTAAAGGGTAAAAACGGGACCCTATTACTATAAAACTTCGTTGTCTGTCCGTCTGTCTGTCCGTCTGTCTGTCTCCAGGCTGTATCTCAAGAACCGCTATAGCTAGACTTCTGAAATTTTCACAGATTATGTATATCTGTTGCCGCTATAAAAACAAATACTGAAAACAAAATAAAATTAATATATAAGGGGGGCTCCCATACAACTAACGTGATTTTTTCGGCCTTTTTCGCTCTATATCAATAATGGCAAGAGGTAGGCACTTGAATTTTTTACACATTCTTTTGTTATTTGTGTACTTTTATATTTTATATTAATATTAAAATAAAACAAAAAATTAAGGGGGGCTCCCATACAAAAAATACAATTTTTAGCCTATTTTTGCTCTGTATTGGTACGGAACCCTTCGTGCGCGAGTCCGACTCGCACTTGGCCGATTTTTTCTTTTTACTTTTTACGAACAACAGTGACTGTCTATTCACGTCAACAGAATACATACCGAAACATTACGTACTATCTTTGTACGGCATGGTAGAGATCAACTACGATAACATGGCGCGCCCTTCCAAATGACTGTTTCAATGTGTGTAGTCACATCCTTATGAAAGAGTTTGTATGTAGTAAGTATTCAACCAATCACAGTACACGTAATATTTCAGTTAATGTCACTTATTACCAAGATTTGTTGGTCAACTAATCATAATTAGCCTACCGCGCAAGACAACGCACTTCAAACGTTTTGACAACGCACTTCAAACGTTTTGAATTTTGGAGGGGCGCGCCGTATTATCGTAGTTGATCTCTAATAGAATAACAAAATGTTCAATAATTCCTGTTGATCCCGGCGGCGCCCATGACAACACTACACAATCATAATATTATTATCTGACTAAAAATATGATGATAGGAACGCATATAATATATGATGAACGATACGTAGTTTACATAAATAATAAATACTTAATAATTAACCCGCTAATTTTGTTATTTAAAGATGACAATTGACAAGGTCTACGACATAACTTTACAATATTATGTAAGCAGTTTTTGTTATTGTTTGCTAGCAAAAATAACAAAAAACAAAGTTAATGAGCACATAAAACACGGAGGTACAGCTGGCAAAGGTAGTTTTTTATATTTATTTTCTTCAGGTTAGAATTTGATAGAAAAATATTGTAGACTTATCCATACTAATATTATAAATGTGAAAGAGTGTCTGTCTGTCTGTCTGTCTGTTACCTCTTCACGCCCAAACCGCTGAACCCATTTTGCTGAAATTCAGTTTTGAGATACCTTGAGTCTCGGAAAAGGACATAGAAATTAGGATACTTTTATCCTGGAAAAATGTACGGTTCCCGTGCGATAAACTAATTTTGGCGCAACGGAGTTGCGGGCGTCATCTAGTTTGAAATAAAAAGTTTGCATGAGTATTTTTCTATAATTAACATACCTGCATAATACGGGATAAAAAATTTAATTATAACCTCATAAGCAATTATTCTTTTCAATACAAATTAAGTTGGCTGTTCTCTATCATTAATTTATGAAATCCTTACATTGTAATTTTCCAGTAAGTATATTTTATGGTTCGTTATACTATATATTATGAATAAATTCATAATTATTACGTACAGAAAAGGGTTATTATCTTTTAATTGTCAATAAAATACCAACATTGTAGTGTACTGCAAGAACTTAAGTAGGTGTGCTATTTAAGTGTTTGGCACTACTATTAAAGTTTTGCTACTATTAAAATAATATTAATAAATAATATTAGAAGCAATTTTATACTCTGAGATGTTTTGCATTATTAAATTAGTAGTTAAAAACCAATGATATTCTATGTTATTATCGTAACTATAGTTTGTTCGTTTTATGATGATATGCGTGACACATTATAATTGACAATAGTAGGGAAGTTACCTAAAAAAATTAATCGAATAATTTAAAAATATCGAATCACCTCGTAAAGGAATTGCAATCGAAATTATCGATTTCGTACTGATGTTTCAGAGTGACGCCGGCGATTTAAGATGGTCGCCCTTTTTATCGATTTGATTTCGATTCAACTGTGTCAATCTCTATTGACATAAGTTCCGTTTCATGCATATGACATTTTTCAAATATTTTCGTAACAATAATTTTATACTCCTATTTCAAAGTTAATATTTATAATTTTATATCAATAAGTTAGCATTTAGCAACTTTTCATTTTTATTCATTTACAATTACAGGAAACATTTATTTTTGTAGATGGAATATAATTTATTACATTCTGATTTTTTTTGTTTTCTTGTAAAAAAAATCCGTAGCAAGGAATATGAGAACTGTCACCCATATCATCTTAGAACGAACAAACTATAGATTGGCAGTTTACGGCAACAACGCGTTGCCACTTCGAAGATGCCTGCAGGCATATCTGACCTACATAATGACATAATTACATTATGAATTGACATCTTTTGAACTATCAAGTGGTTACGCATTTGTGAGAATCTTTTTAAGACGTTGCTCTTGCTACTCTAGTATTTCAGAAACTCATTGTTAAAAATCATACATTTTTCATGAATTAACTATCTTACATCCTTTTCCAGAACTTAAGAGGCCGGGTTACCCTCGAAATTCTCATACATACGTAATACCAAAATCATTTTCTCGTACGAAAATATTTAACATGTTTGAGTTATTTTTCAGCTTAAAATAGTAATTACCTAGGTTCCTGTACAAAAATTAACTTCAAAATATTTAAACACTAAAAAATAGAGTAAAACACTAAAAAATATATAAATAAATAGTAAATTTACTACTAAATATTTCAACTCAAAAAAATATTTTTTAGTATTTAAATATTTTGAAATTAATTTTTGTACAGGAACCTAGGTAATTACTATTATAAGCTGAAAAATAACTCAAACATGTTAAATATTTTCGTATGAGAAAATTATTTTGGTATTACGTATGTATGAGAATTTCGAGGGTAACCCGGCCCCTTCGCATCTTTCAACAAAATCGGTTAAATAGGCACCCGTGGCAACCATGAACATAATACATATTATAACAGACACAGTGGCGGTTTTAACACCACCAACGTCCGGCGAGATTTCATCACAAAAATAAAATGTAGAGCCTGCGGCGCGGCGCTTGAGCTTCACCCATCCGCGCCCTTCCCTAAAGCCGCTACTGGTTAGATATGGGACAGATTGACATAAAAAACATTAGTATGAGTGAAATAGTTAATAGACCAATTAAAGCCATCTTCCTTAAATTAAATCGTAGACGTAATATTTTGAAGCTAAAATATTTACGATATTATGTTTCTCAAAACATTGTGTAAATGGGTGTGTAAAGACCGTAAAATTTTGTGCATCGCGTAATGGCGTTAGCACAATTACATCTGACGAAAGTCCAAACGCCTTCAAAATGTGATCCAAAACTATTTTAGACTAGATTGCATAAGCAATTTATTTATTGGCTTTATTGCGGTTTGGTAATTTAACTGGACCACAGACTTGAAAATATTGCACAGAGCTGTAAAAGGCTTAACGCGCCATGAACATAATTATACTGCCTTTATGGACGCTGCCACGCCACCCCTAGGCCCTGGCCTCGGCCTATTTATAAATCCGGGGATGGCCATATTTGCCGGTTCCTGAGGGGTTTTGTCAAGTTTATATTTTAACAGAGTTAAAGATTCGTTAACTTATAAACGTTAAGCTGATCAAAATTGAGTAGAAAATCTCCCGTCAAAACACCTCAAAAATACTTTAAACTCCAGTGTCCTTTTTTATTAAAAAAATACGTGTGGCTCTCGGGGACTGCCGCGGTAAAGCTATTGCATAGCATTTTTATCAACTTATGCAATTGTAATTCGCATAAGTCTAGTCGCACGCACACAAACACCGAACCGCAGTCTAACAACGCCGCATCGACGTGGTGTATGTTAGATTTCTTTCGTTACGGAACTTTTTAATTTGGTCACCGCGCTCAAAGCCCGCGATAAAAGCTATGCAAAGCTTACAAAGGTAAGCGTGCAAACGATAAAAATGCTTAAAAGTGCCCATTCACGGCAGACAGCCGTGCAGGACTGCATATGGACATAGCTCACTTATTGGTTCTCACGACCTGAAACACCGAGTGTGAACCAATCAGTGAGCTATGTCCATTTGCAGTCCTGCACGGCGGACTGCCGTGAATGGGCCCTTTAAGTTAGTCTATGAACATCGGAATAGTTGGTAAATGGTAACAAATGCTATGTAGTCAATAGTCATGCAGTCAGTAATGGAGGCAGGAGCCAGCAGAGATAACGATTTTAAGGCGACGCCTTGATAATTTGGCTGTAGCGATATATGTATATCGATTTTTCTCAGCAATGACTAAAGCTAAGAAATTAAAGTTCATTGTCAGTATTCATCGTGTCTTTGTCTTTGAATTACCCATAGCATAACACGATTGGTCAACTTTTGTAACACAGAATAATCAATCAAAAAGACCTCTGTAAAAAAGGGATTCCTATTTTGCCAACAGAGGAGAGTGATTTAAGCTTCCTTTGTAAATAGATTGGTTCAAGCATACACTTTAACTTGCCCATATTATAGCTTATATGAAATGTATTTATGGTTTTTAAATTACGCCACAAGCAATCTAAAACGTATCCAATGCGGTTTTTTACTTTAACGCGGCGTCACCTTAATGCCGCATCTATGGAAAATGCCCGTGTACAAAAAGCCATCGCGCTTTCTGATCATTCATGCGTAGTAAACAAAAAAAGAGAACTATAAAAACCGTCTAAACCACGAGTCACGACTACGGAATCATCACCGCATTGACCACAGTCAGAATAATCAGGGTACTTAGTTAACTTGCATTCAATATAGTTTCGACAAGACAGTGCGTTTTTCGCGTAACTTTCTGCCACGCACTGTAAAACTCTGGAACGAACTGTCACCAGCAGTATTTCCGGACCTATACGACCTGCAAACCTTCAAGAAAAGAGCGTATTCCCTCTTAAAAGGCCAGCAACGCACCTGCAGCTCTTCTGATGTTGCGAGTGTCCATGGGCGACGGTAGTTGCTTACCATCAGGTGACCCGTTTGCTCGTTTGACCCCTTATTTAATTAAAAAAAAAAACAACGGATCGCTAAATGACAAATTATACCTATGGGTTTTGAATTTTGATATAATCACTTGCGTAATATCAGAATATGCCATACATTTTTAGAGTTCCGTAACCAAAGGATAAAATCGGGACCTTGTTACTATGACTTCCATGTCCGTCCGTCTCCAGACCGATGTGCATAGCTAGAGAGTTATCAAAGCTTATGTACTTCTGTTGCCGCTTTAACAACAGTAATTATTTGTACTAAATACTAATAAAAAGAAAATAATTATAACATATTTCATATTAAATACTTATAGGAGGCCCCTGGATACAACACACATAATTTTTTGTCATTTTTTATTAGATATCAATAATTACAACAGTTGGGGACTTGAAATATTCACAAAATGCTCAATTTTATTTGCACCCTAATAATAAAAAATAAATATTTAAAGGGGACTTCCATACAAAAAATTAATTTTTTTCTACTTTCGCCCCTTAACAGCTGTAAATCCTTCGTGCGCGAGTCCGACTCGCACTTGCCCGATTTTTATTAATTTCTACTTCACTGTCGATGTCGGAATTATCGAATGCAGATTGTCTGAGTACCCACTACCCACATGTCATTAGGCATTTGAAAGCCAACACAAATGATGCCATCACGTCGCGTCATTGTTAATTTCTATGAGCATTAAGAAACACTTGGCTAACGACTTGGAAGGTATTAAAAGTGCTAGGAAATACGTTTTTTATTTTCTTTACTAGTAAGTATCTGTAATATAATACATCAAGTATTTACTATGCTACAAAATATTTCTTTTCTTTCTTAGTAAGAGTGGGTTGCACGAACTAACTTTGACTTTAACTTTAACCGGAAAAATTGACAGATGTCGTATGAGCATATGGGGTGTTTGGACGCCATATTTAACTTTAACTTTAACCACGCCTCTGGTGCAACGCAGCCTTAGTATCTAACTAATATCTGCTAATACATACGGTAGAGTCTACGTCTTAATTTTACGCAAAATAGAGAACTAAACTAAAATAGAGTTCGTTTTCATTTTTTCCACAAGAAAAACATTAAAGAAGTAAGTATAACGACAATCACAATGGTATCTACTTTATAAAATGGCTACGTTAGTTCTAATTATCACTACATGCTACATGCTAAAAGCAGGCTTGTAGAGCTGTAAAAGGGGAAGACAGCTGTCAATTCGAAATCTTTGTGCAGTTTTCTAGACGTATGTATTTCATTGACTGGCACAAAAAAAAATACCAAAGTCACATCTTTCAGGAACTTTAAACAGTTCTAAGTTCTAACTAAAGTAATAAATAATAATAATCTATGCTTTAAAAACTTGTTTATTTGATACCTTTTACAAAAATCCAAAGATTGCCGGATTTAATTTTCGGTTCTGACATTTAGATTTCCCATAATATTTATTTTTTCCTCTAAAAAACGAAATATGTATCCACGCTACGTAGTTATGTCTATTGTGACGCTACCGAGTGAACACTTCACATCTCTGTCTCTGGCATGAAAATCGACACAGGTGCGAGAGTGATGCGAGATCAAGGTCATTGGCAGTTGTCAGCGTCTTAAGGCCAGGTAGTCCCTAATTTACATGACTTTGAATCAATAATAAACAAACAAAACCAAAAAAATACACATTTTTGTTTACTTAGAGTGGGTTTCACCCTTATTTTCCTGTTCTGAGGTTGCACCAGAGGCGTGGTTAAAGTTACAGTTAAGGTTAAAGTTATGGTTATAGTTAAAGCTAACTTAGCTTTAAACTTTAACCTTAACTTTTAATACAAATTTGATATTCGTGAACGCGGAAAAACAACGGCGGACAGTAGGTCGGTCAGGCTCCATATAAAAATCTTCATAACCCAGAAATGCATGTCTACGCGTCGCGTTGCGGTATG
The DNA here is from genome assembly GCA_905333045.1 of Lysandra bellargus. Lineage (NCBI taxonomy): Eukaryota > Metazoa > Arthropoda > Insecta > Lepidoptera > Lycaenidae > Lysandra > Lysandra bellargus. The sequence goes on along the minus strand of HG995345.1, from coordinate 6,667,265 downwards.
AATTAACCCTAACTTTATATTGACGACCTCCGTGGCGCAGTGGTGAGCGCGTTGGTAGCTCAAGCCGGAGGTCGCGGGTTCGAGTCCCGCCGACGGAACAAAAAAGTTTATTAAGTTCCTGGGTCATGGATGTGTATTAAATATGTGTATCATATAATAAAAATCTTAAATATATGTATAGTATAAAAGTATTAAATATATTTCCGTTGTCTAGTACCTGTAACACAAGTCCTTCAGGTACTTACCATGGGGCCAGACTGACGTGGTGTGAAGCGTCCATAGATATTATTATTATTATAAGCGACTAGTCGTCCCGATGAACTTCGTGTCACTTTAAAACCTTCCCTGTACTTCTAAGAATATTTTAAGACTAAAATCAGCCCAATCCGTTCAGCTGTTTTCAAGTTTTAGCACGACTAACACATTTGAAAATCCATTTTTATATATAAGGGACATGTCGTGATGTTTCGTTAGCTACATAAGCGCTGTACACACATAAAACTAGCCTCTCTAGTCTCTATTGAAGAAATAGAGAGGCTAGTTTTATGCGTGTAGCGCATCTAACAGGCTCTAACTTTTTAATTTATTCCGTATTTCCATAATCCTTCTTCTACATTACGTTCAACATAATATAACCCATAATATTATGTTATAATGCCGCATATTATGTCACACAGCTATTTGTCAGCGTATTTCCTGCCTTTGAAGACACACACAATTAAACTCTCATTAGTTTTTGCACTTAACAAAATAGTAATGTTGGTATTCCGTACCTATCTAGACTTACTGCCGCACTCAGATAATGATGATTAACCCATTCAGTGCCAGCAACGCACCATTTGCGTTTTGCGAGTTTACTTTCTGGTGCCACCAACGCACCATATGCGTTGAGGTACCTTTGATATTTTTCCCGGTTTTTCTTTATAATGGCTATATTTAATTTGAATCTTTGGCCTCATTAGCTACTGGAGATATATTTTACATGTGGTGACACTGTCGGTTTTTGGTCTGGACCTCCCCTCTTTTTTTGACAGCGAAAAAACCGTTAGCCCAAAAACTGCCTAATTTCAATTCAACATATTTTCAGTTTTATTGAATTAGAGTGAGAAGTTTTTGACTAAGAACATAAAAGTAAGCAATATATTTAGGTATATTACAATTTTTCTTCGATTCATGGTATATTTTATGAATAAAATTACCATAACGCAAATGGTGCGTTCAATGGCATTTTAACGGCGAATTTTGTTGGATGGTTTCATGCATGACGCAACACTACTATGTTCAAATTAGTAAATTTTACCAACCATTCGTTGCATTTATAATTAAATTGATACAAAATCTTTTACTAGCTGACCAGTTGTATTTATCAATATTTAAGAAAAAAAATATTTCAAATAAGTAAGGATTTTATTTATTTTATAAGGATTTTATTTCTATTTTCATTTTTTTTTTCAAAGAATGAAGGGGAGAAAGGACTTTGAATTACCTGAGGGTTACCTTAATTACCTTAATTAATGGGTAGCTTGATAAGCGGTTAACTGTATGTAGAAAAAAACCTACCTGTATTTAAAAATTATTCAGCTACCCACTATGTTGCATAACACAGTACAATTAAAACAAAAGCGTCAACGTAAGTGGTGCGTTGAATGGCACTTGTGATTGGATTTATCTCACCAGTGCCACCAACGCAATTGGTGCGTTTATCGTATTTAGAGAGGTTTTCGATATTTATTGCATTATTTAATATATAAAATACGTTAAACAATGTATTTTAAGTTAGAAAAAACAAAAAAATCAAGTGGCACCACCGGTATGTTACAGGTGGATTGGTGGCATTGAATGGGTTAAACTTCAATTTAATGAAGAGTTTGACAGATATAAAGTAGAATTGTATGGACATATTCTGTCAAAATCCTCATTAACCCATTAAGTCCCATAAGGACACCCACAAGGACAGCGGTGACCGTGACAACAATAGCATAGTAAAAGGAGTGACAATAGAATAAAATAACAATAAATTTCCAAGAATCCGCGATCGAAGAATTTACTACAAAATTTATTTATTTATTTATTTAACCATTTATTGTACACAAAAATATTTAAATAATAAAAAATATTTTTTAGAGTTGAAATATTTTGTAGTAAATTTACTATTTATTTATATATTTTTAAATGTTTTACCCTATTTTTAGTGTTTAAATATTTAGTAGTAAATTTAGTAAAAAAAATTTATACACAAAATTTTTTTTTTTGTGTTTAAACATTTTGAAGTTAATTTTTGTACAGGAACCTAGGTAATTACTATTTTAAGCAGAAGAATAACTCAAACATGTTAAATATTTTCGTATAAGAAAATGATTTTGGTATTACGTATGTATAAGAATTTTGAGGGTAGCCGAGCCCCTTAAGAATCGATTTTCATATATAAGGCGCCCGGTATGAGAAAAATCCGAGGGGTAAAACCTACTAACAAGTAACGAAAAATCGTGTCACGTTTTTGGTGCGCACCTTTACAAACAAGATTTGAATGCACAATCCTTTAAAGCTTAAAGAGTGGGTATTCCCGGGTAAATATTAGGTATACATATAGAATGTACACATTATTCAGATAAAAAAGTAGTAAAGTAGTAGATTAGTTCAAATTCGGGGAGGGGGTAGCCAAGGTGTTGCCTTTGATGTTAGAAGAAACCCCGTTCCTCTAGGCCTATTGGGAGCGGAGTTATGGCTACTTTAGTAAGACGTTTGACAGTTGCCGAGCTGTCAATGTCAAAGTTTGAATGCTTGTAACTCGGCAACTATTTGTCCTGGATATGGGTTTCTTCAGCTTAATCTTCCTGGATTTTTCTCCTCTATTTGATTCTGGCCTTAGAATTGAGAAAAAAAATGATGTCTCTGATTTAGTTCAAATTCAGGGAGAGGGTAGCCAAGGTTTTGCCTTTGATGTTAGAAGAAACCCCGTGCCTCTAGGGCCTAGGCCTATTGGAAGCTGAGTTATGGCCGCTTTTGTTCGACGTTTGACAGTTGCCGAGCTGTCAATGTCAAAGTTTGAATGCTTGTAACTCGGCAACTATTTGTCCTGGATATGAGTTTCTTCGGCTTGATCTTCCTGGATTTTTCTCCTCTATTCGATTCTGGCCTTAGAATTGAGAAAAAAAATTGATGTCTCTGATTTAGTTCAAATTCAGGGAGGGGGTAGCCAAGGTGTTTTTTTTTTTTTTTTGATGTTAGAAGAAACCTCGTTCCTCTAGGCTCTAGATGTTTGACAGTTGCCGAGCTGTCAATGTCAAAGTTTGAGTGCTTATAATCTGTCGTCCTATTCACATAAGCAGGTACCTCGAATTAATGCTTCTATCAGACTGCCTCTCTCATGTTATACGAATGAGAGCATGAGTTTTAACTTTTAAGTTTTAAGTGACATTCGAATTACTAGAATCGTACCTCTGAGATGTTTGTGAGTGATTTAAGATTTGTACTTAAGGGTCTAAACACACTAGGCTGAATTACGCCGGCGTAATTTACGTGGCCGAAATCACGTTCAGCCGCTTACGTCTGATGCGACACACTATAAATTACGCGAAAAGCCGAAATTTTGCGGCGTAATTACCGTTGCGGAACGCGCGCGTGAGTATTTAAAATTCTCAGATGTAATGTGTGCTTTAACGCTTTGGAGTTAAGGTTGGATTTGCTATGTTTGGTTTTGATAATTCCGTCGCGTATAGTGTGTTGCTATACAAAACATTACCGCCGAATCGCTGCCGAACTTTACGCTCGACTCGGCTCGACGGAAATTCGGCTCGCGACGGAATTTCGGCATAGTTCCGTCCGTATTTTGTATGCGTTTGATACGCGGCGTAAACGTGGCGGAATTTACGTCGGCGTAATTCATTATTCAGTCTAGTGTGTTTAGACACTATGAATTATGATTCATATTATATTTGCTGTATGCGTCCGGACTCCGAACGTCCTGTGTCTCATTATCTCTTCAAAGTCAGAACCATGGTCAGAAGAATATTTATTTTTAGTATTTGCGACTTGAGTCAAAACAAACACTAAATATAGGAATGTGAGTTGTTGCAATGATCGGATAATCAGGCATCAGCAGCCCTGGATTTATGAATAGGCCGTTATAGGCCGCGGCCTACAGGCGGCAGCGTCATAGGCAGCGTGCTAGGGGGCGGCAGCGTCCATTGAGATTTGAGGCCCTACAGATTATGTTCATGTGGGCGGTGTGGCGGCGGAAATCGGCACTGATATTCAACGTCAACTTTGTAAATATTTTTATTTGTTGCGTTTTTTCATATAATATACCTTAGTATCATTTGTTACGGGTCTGTACCTACAATATAAGTATTATATATATTGTATAATATTCGGCTAGGGACTAGATTGTAACTTGTAAGCTTTGATCTTGTAAGATAGATACCTACGATCGAACGTTTCAAAAAGACTAGAGAGTTAAAACTGCAACATATTACCTACTACGAGTAGATATTTAACTATGTTTTTACGTCTTCCATCATCCATGCTTACTTTGTTGTATTAAAACAGACAATATTACCAAGCAGCCATCTTTGCAAATTCAAATATAGAATGCCATTTGGCCTTTGAACCTCTGCACTGTGCGATTGAGAACACGAGCAAGTGATAAAATTGATGCAATAAATAATAATTATTATTATTTTTTTATTACAGCAATCATATTAATTGCAATTACTTACTTGGAATTATGAAATTTCACAAGCTATGCTTCTAGAATGGGTTAAAAATAATACCATTTAAATTTTATTATTATTTTTCAATGTACCACTGCAGTGGCGGACATAGCTATTTTGGGCTGGGGCCAGGGGCACAACCCTCCCACAAACTAAATAATGAACTAAAATTAATGCTTAAGACCCCTTTTTACAGTAACTTTAATTAAAAATAAAACTTGTTTTACTGAAACTTGTTATTTTTTGTCGTACAGTCAAGCTCATAATTAAATTACCTCGGAGTTTAGCTATGAGTGTTATGTCGTTGACATAATAATTCATAAAGGTCCTGTCAGAGGCAGTATGTACGTTGAATGGGCCCTGGGTCCTACTACTAGTTCTGGATAAATGCAAAAAATGTTGCTGTGATAATTCAAACATGGTTTAAAGAAAAAAAAACTCTTTGAGCAAATCATTTCTGTAGGGAAAAATAGCAAAAATTATATTGAATTATAAATTATTATAAGATGAATATATTTTATATCAAGCCTACGGTAAGTCATCATGATTATTAATTTATTTATTTATGTACTTATTTATTTATCATTTATTTTAGGCATCTTAGCACATATTACAAAACTAGCCTTTGCCCGCGACTTTGCTCGCGTTAAGAAGTATTATTGTATACCAACTTTCATCCCCTATTTTATCCCCTTGGGGGTACAATTGATCAAAATCCTTTCTTAGCGGATGCCTACGTCATAACATCTATCTGCATGCCAAATTACAACCCGATCGGTCCAGTGGTTTGGGCTGTGCATTGATAGATCACTATGTCAGTCAGTCAGTCAGTCACCTGTTAATTATATATATTTAGATTGATTATGCTCTTGATTTAGGTTTTAATGCATTTACTAAATATCTGACTGCATATTTATCAGTAAACACTATCTAAAGTAAAAGTGAATGAGCTACAAAACGACTCTCTCTTAGAAAAGAGGCTTTCGAACGCATAATATTATAAGTGAGTGATAACACTTAATGTGCATCAGAGTGGGTAAATCCACACATTTATTGTAAAGTGCGACAAGGCTTCGAATTGACGTGGGTGGGTTGCAGGCTGCTGGTAAAGGAGAACAGCGGTCAAAATTTCGTTCCTTTTTTTGCCGCGTTTAGTTAAAGCCGTGCCGACTGCCGATCTCTATAAGCACCATAATATAACAATTAGTGTTTTTTGTAACTTGCCTTTCTTGTACCTACCATTTACATAGCTGTATAAAAATAATAATATAGGTAATATAATAATAATATAGGACGCTTCACACCACGTCAGTCTGTGCTAAGTACCTAAAGAACTTGTTACAGCTAGGGTTGGCGATCTGAGATCGATTAATCGCTAAATCGATCTTTTGGAGCAAAAAAATCGATTTTTTTAATCGATCCAACGCATTGAATCGATCTTAGACACCCTAAAATCGAGTTACGATTTTTCTGTTTGAAGACCCGTTACCCGTGTTATGTGAGCTGGTGTATGGTGAGCTGTATGTTTAGTATCCTTCGCCTCACTTCTCATCAATAAAAAAAATACGTTTATAATTTTACTGGCACGTGGAAAGAGGCAGGGGAGGCCTTTGCCCAGCAGTGGGACACTAACGGCTGTTAATAATAATAATTTTTGACTTTTTAACCGACTTCCAAAAAGGAGGAGATTATATAATAATATGTTCGAGTCTGTATGTCGTTTTGAAGTGAAAACTTATTTAGCGGCGTTGAGCACTTTTGTGGGATAGGTAAAAACTGTGAAACTCGCGTCAGATTCTCGTGCTGACCGAAAAACCTTGGAAAAACCGTAAGACGGTTGGAGAGTAGTGTTGTAACATCGAAATCGATTAATCGAACAATCGAACTTGAACTCGATCTCGAATCGAACTCGAACTCGAAATCGAACTGGAACTGGAACTCGAACTCATAAAAAATGGGTTAAATAAATAGTTAATGCACACATGCATAGTTAATGCACAACGTTAATAATCAAGTTTTCACTTCTGCCGGCACTCCCGGAGTGCTACCCGTCTTTTTTTTGTATCTGTATTCTGTATCTGTGCTGAGAAGTGTGATGCCGCGGGCCGCGATTCGTCTATCGTCACGAAGCTTCGTGCTAGACGATACCATTGGACGACACACGCAGATCGTCCAATGACCAATGGTATCGTCTCAAGCACGCTGCACGAATCACTACGCATGTGCGGCCGCAAAATAATTGACATTGCAATTTGCAATTTTCTAAAGAAAATAAGTAATCCTCGAGTCTTAAATCTGATTTTAAATTTCGTATTAAATTTATAGTTTAAGGTAGGGACCTATAACCTCCTAACTGGCTTGGCTGACGCACAATTCACAAATCGTGCATGCCAAAATAAGGGAAAAAAATGTCTTGTTTTCATCTTCACTGATACTTTGATATGGTAAATAAAATAATTTTTATTATCGAATTCCCTGATTTTACTGATTCAAATATCGTCAATTATAATATTTGTATTGTTTTTTTTTATTAAATTGATATATACCTACTCACACCTGTGCTTACACTGTAAAAACTAATTTGAAAAAAGATAGATTTTTTGGAAATCGATCTTTTAGACCTCGATTTTTTTGTGGATCGATTCATCAGGTCACGATTCGAATCGATTTAAAAATCGATCTTTTTCGGCAAGAATCCCCATACCTAGTTACAGCCTACAGGTACCAGACGACGGAAATATATTTAATACTTTTATACTTATACTATACATATACTACTATACACTATACATAATACAATATATGTATATAATACACATCCATGACCCAGCATCATTGAAAATTTTTTTGTTCCGTCGGCGGGATTCGAACCCGCGACCCTCAGCATGAGCGATGACCACCCTTAACCTCTGAGCCACAGAGGTCGTCAATATGAATTATATTAATTTATTAAATAAAATTGTTGTCGGTAAAATTCTTTATTAATTTTATTAAAATTTGTTACGATTCAATTCCTTTCTAACTTGTTTAAATATTGAATTCATAAATATAATATACCTAATTATCTTTAAATCCAGTTTAGTACTTATTGACCTAGGTCGAATTTCCTCGACTGGTTAACCGCATATTAAATGCAAGGTCCGTACAAAATAATGACTTGATAAATTTTACAACGCTCAAAATCCTTATACGATTTCATGGTACGGATAGGTAATCACTAATTTTCACATCATCATTTTTATAACTGTTTTTTGCGTTTTTTTTTTATTTGACTTTTTATTTGTTTCATTTTTAGACAGACAGTTTTTATGGCCATAATTTTACTATTCAATAGAGCATTTTTTTAATATATCAGCTAAAGAGGTAAAGTAGTTTTACTGTTGGTAAATCACAAGTCTGCTGGCAATGTTATTGATCTCTTGAACAACTTTTACTATACAACACTTCTTGTAAACAATAGAAAAACACTGAGGATACAATATTTTAATATAACTAGCTATTTGACCGAGCTTTGCTCGGTATTCCATAAGACACGAATAAACTGACATTTTCTGAAAATGATTCCTAGGAATCATTTTTAGAAAATGTCTATTTAATGTCTATCTAGATAGATAGATGATAGGGGCAATAAATCGATCTAGCTAGCTAGATCGATTTATTGCCCCCGAAACCCCCTATATACAAAATTTCATGAAAATCATTGGAGCTGATTCCGAGATTCTAATTATATATATATATATATATATATTATACATACCTATTACCTATACAAGAATTGCTCGTTTAAAGATATAAGATGAACATAAAAACGAACAATAATACAATAGCAACTAAGTAATTCAGTAAGTAGGTATCTTTACCTAACAGTAGATACTAGATAGAGTCATCCTAAAAACTAAAAAATATGAAAGTTATATGAATATGAATCCTATAGTGAGTATAATAGTATATACCAAATTTACAAAAATAATGGAGTGACATAATAAAGGATTACATATTATTTTGCTTAGCACGCAATCAATTCTGTCTCTCGATAACATTAATTATAATATTATAATAAGTTTCGATATTTTGATAAATCAAAATAACAGAGATTATTAACGTAATGTATTTCAATTTGACACCCGCTTTCATTGAATCAAAATTGATTATTGTAATCAAGATAATATTTATGAGGATAACTTCAAGTACTTATTTTTATCGTCGTCATTAATTATGATCAAATCTCTTAAAAATAATATCATCTGTAGAAATGAGAATTCTGTACATTAAAGATATTCAAAAAATAATAAGCGGAGGGTGTCACAACATCGATATAGAAGCCAAAAATGTGGTTAGGTTAGTCGTGTGGTTGTCTATCTGTCTGTCTGTATGTTTGTTCCACTATCACACGAAAACTACTGATCCGATTTGAATGCGGTTTTCGCAGATATATTTGTTTTCTTCCAACTTAACATCTGGTGCATACAAATTTTTCCCCTCACCCCTAAGGGGACGAAAGAGGGGGTCAGATTTTGTATTAAACTATTTCTTTAACACAAAAACTATTTGCATACGGTTTTCGCAGATATATTTGTCTTCTTCCAACTCAACATCTGGTGTATAAAAATCTCCCTCCTCCCCAGACCCCAACCCTCTAAGAAGACCAAAGAGGGGGTCATATTTTGTGTCATTTTTTTTTCTTCAATGGACTTCATATTATTAACTATAACTTAACATCTGGTGTATAAAATTTTTCCCCTCACCCCTCTTAGGGGACAAAAGAGGGGGTAAGATTTTGTATCGACTGATGAAGTAGAAATACTTTAAATGGCAAAACAACGTTTGCCGGGACAGCTAGTGATAAATTTAATGAATTATATTACGGCCTATACATAGCTTCGTAATGATAGAATCCGTAAAAAGTACTTATCATAAATCAAAAAGAATATCGTCGTGACCTCAATGTAAGAATACGAGTAAGCAGATTTAAAATTCTTTTTGATTTATTAGACATAAAACACACTGTACACATATTTTTTTCATCTAACACGAAATCTGAATCAAGAAACTGTGTAACACGAAATCACGAAACTGTGTATCACCATTATTCATTAAGTTGAACCTTTGTTATTATTCTCTTTATGTGCCACAAATTAATATTTCTGAAACATGTTCGTATACAAAAAGATCTTACCTTCATTAAAGCAAATCTCTGATCATCGTCTATGCCCATAACGCTCGCTATCGGTGCCATATTTAAAGTTATAAATGTTATAACTTATAAACAATGTTTTGTTATTTACACAATCTACAAACACGCGGAGCGCGACCGTCCTCCTCGCTAATCTGCGACTAAATGAGCGAAGCCAACGGGTGACGGGTTGAGAAATATCAATGATAATTATTCAATACAAGACTTCTGTATTACTTTTAAATCATTTTTAACTATTTAAATGTTTTGTGATTTGCAATTATTTACGCAAAATCCTAAGATTTTGGTTATTACCTATATCCAAAACTCAAAAGTACCTACTACTGATCAGCTGATTGTAGCATATTGTGATTTGTGACTGTTATTTGGTTTTGCGGAGCATGCGCTTTTTCGTATATGATGAGAGCATGCTCAAAAATTTAAATATTGCTGATTTTGAAGACAGTTGTATAAAGCATAATATTATATTGTTATTTTATAATACCAACGATATAAAAATACTTTACGTTCTAATTCTATGTATAATACAGATTTATTTAAAAGACGTGAAAATAAAGGGATTAATAAGTAGGTACCTAATTAATAATTATCTTAAAACATTAATCATTATTTCTTACTTTTATATCACTGTTGAGTGTTGACCCATGCATTTTAAGGCATGTTATAATAGGCAATATGCAAAACTATTCCTAACACATGTACGTATTCTATAAGTTAAATGAATTTATAAAATTAGTTAAGAGAATAATACTAAAGTTGCGACATTACCCTAGGGTTGAGGCCCTTTTAAAAACTATTTAGATACGCCCCTGGCTAGTCTAATTTCCTCTTAAATGGACTATTTTCATGGACATAATATTTTTATTTTAATATAATAGTTAGATTATTTTTAATTAGGTAATTAAGTCAACAGAATAAATAGGTACCTAAATTGGAACCTCGTAACTCGTTCCTAATATAAAATGCCAAAAATTTAGCAGAGCCAAATTTTTGTAGTCCAGAGTCCTAGTGGACACCGAGAAAACCCCAGGTGTTTGAAAATAATCCCTAGTAAACAACACAACAATAAAAAAAGTAAGCCAAATCAAATTAAATTCAAGAAATTCAGGGTCTAATTTAATTAGCTAGATCTAAATATCAGTTTTTGATTTTTAAAGAATCATTCGTTATTTTTACAAAAATGTACCTCAAACCAAAAAGAGTAGATGACGTCCGCAACTCCGTCGCACCAAAATACGTTTATAGCGCAAGAACAAGTGTCCTTATTGTCGTTTTTTGGAACTCAAAAGTATCTACACCTACCCAGAAAAATCGGCTTAAGAGGTAACAGACAGACAGACAGACACTCTTTCGCATTTATTATATTAGTTACTAGTACCTATACTGTAAGTAGGTATGGATGGAATACAAAAATCTGCGAAATGCAAATCGGTCTCAATCACTAAGGGTTCCTTAGACCATAAAATAGCAATTTTTGTTTGGGAATAAAATTATTTTATTTTTCTAATAAAAAAAAATTAAGGAGTTCCCTCGATTCCTCATGGATCCCCCTATGACCCATCATTATACTTACCACTTTTGTAAATATGGCAAAAAATTCGTGATGTAACATAATACAACTTTTTTTGAAAATCGGATGACAAACAGTTGAATATAAAAAAATACAGCCTTCTTTTAAGAAATCGGTTAGTAAATCACTAAGTTTGTTGGTAAAACCAATTTCAACAATTCTTTTTTAAGAATATTCCTTTAAGTACGGGGTTGGTATGAGTAATTTTTTTTTTTAATTCTATAGATAGTAACATAAGAATACTTTGTTATTAATTATTATGATGGGAAGACGTTCATTGGCCCACTAGTAAAATATATTATTATGTTAAAGAATGTGTGCAGCATGTGTATTGTGTAGCAAGCTACTTTTTCTACAACAATAAAGTCTGCACGCACTGAGTTAACTCACAAACTTCCACGACCATTTACTTCTTGTAAGTAAATTAAAAAACATTTTTACAATAAAATACAATAATTTGTTTGCAATTGTTTAATACATTAATACTTAAATATTTAAGAATTTTGATTTTTGATTTTAGTATTTCATACAACACAAAAAAACTTATTGATTTGCCTTTTTGAAACTAGACATTTTTAAATTCTTATATATTATTCCTTTCTCTCTTCCGACATTTAAACAAATTATTTCATCACAGTGAACACAACACCACCTTTTTCAGGCTCTTCATCGTGGACCTCCTTGTCGGAACCTTCTGCATCAGACTGCTCCGATTCAGAATCATCACTATCCACTGTTCTGTATTTTCCAAAGGACTTTACATCACTTGGAAGTTCATTCATTTTGATACCTGTTCTTGCCAAAAGCTTTTCAGCTGCATGTTGCGCTTCCACCTTCTTTAAATGAATGTTATAATCAGTTTGTAACTTTAGAGACTCTTCTATGCTCAATACTTTTGCTGGCCCATGTACTATAGGAGGCGGAGTAGCGGCCGTTACTTCCCAATGTTTGTGTTTCTTTCTTAATATTTCTTTTTCTGGGTTGTGGACATCAGATGTTGTGGTCTTATAAGGTTTGAAATTACCTGTAGCTTTAGGCTTTACTTTATGTTCTGTTTTCTCAACAATATACTTAACATGCGGTACTTCTCCAATGTTAATAATGTCTTCTGGTGTCACTAAAGGTTTTTCAGGCTTTAAAACTTTTACATTCTTCTGTGCTGTGTTTTGGCTGAGTATTTGTATTACATCTTCTGGCTCACTATCGTCATCAGAATCCAAGAATGTATTCTCGTTTTTTCGTATCCTGCCTTCCCATTCTACATTTTCTAAAGCTTTTTTGTCGATTGAATTAAGATCTAATTCACTGAATAACTTACATGCTTGATCCTCTTCATGTTTTGCTTTCAATTCTGCATTAATTTTATCGAGGAACAACTGAATTCTTTCCCCTTTATCACTAAGTTTTGATATGAAAACTTTGTTTCCTAAAAGTTTTACTTGACGATCACGCAGTTCTAGTAACTCTGTTATGGATTTGGAAGTTAAATTTTCTATTTTTCCATCTATTTCAGTTTTTGGTGGTGGTGGTAAGATACCCGGAATTTTAGTATTGATTTTTTTCATGATATTTATGATTTTGTCGCAATTTTACAGAGAACGCACATTATTTTTGTTTACAAATTTGAGAGCAAATTTGTCATCAGTGTTGCCAGACGGTCATCTTGGTTTCTCCCCAAGTGTTACCCGAAATCCCCCCAAAATACGGGATTTAAAGAAAAATCCCCCCAAAAGTTATAAAATATTATATTTTTTATATTCATTATTCGCCAAAATTCGGGTTTTCAAGAAAAATACCCCCAAAAATCATAACAAGTTTTATTAATTAATAGGTAATAGGTACAAAATTAACAAATGGAAATGACGAACGGAAGTAAAGTCTGTCAAGAAAGTGAAGAAATTAAAAAGTGGCAGCATCGTATTGTCATCCCTTTCAAATCAATAAAAAAAAAGGGATGACACTACAATGTTGCCAATTTTTAATTTCTTTACTTTTTTGACAGACTATAATATGTATAATTTTTAACCCAAGTTTTTCTTTTCAATTCTGAAATAAATACATAATAGTTTGAAAAAACTAAAATTATTGCATTGGCATTTGGCAGTACGTATGTAAAGTTTCGAATTTATTAGACTACTGGCGAGAGGTAAAAATCATGCTCAACGATTCCGTACATACATTAAGCCCAAGCCACGCGTAAGCTAATTATAGAACGTGTAATAATTTATTAAAAATGAAATATTTATTTGCAATACAGATATTTTATCGAGTTTTTTCAAGATTATCGGTCTTAATTAGAACTCCCGAATCCCCCCAAAACCCCCCAAGTTTAAATTTTTTCCTCCAACAATCCCCCCCAATATTTTTCCCCCCAATTGTCCCCCCATCACCTAGAAAAACCCCCAAATTTGGAGGGATTCCCCCCAATCTGGCATCACTGTTTGTCACTTCTTTTGTCGTTGGTCACTTCACACTTGTCAGGCTAAAATGACAAGTATTTTTTTAACTTCTACCACTACTTTTAAACTCTGAACTCTCCACACAATGACCAATCTGACGACTGATGATCACGGACCGGACTACGGTCTACGGAGTGACGATTGACGAGTCACGAGTCACGACTCACGGTCACGACTCACGCACGAGTGACGACTTGACGAGACGATAATCGATATAATTCGAGTTTATTGTTATTGCTAGAACTAATGCATTCATTACGCATTTTACATTTTAGTTTTCATTTATTTGAAATTGTCCAGTGCGCACTGCAGCCTGTGCAGCGTTCAGTTTATAAAAAATATCTAATGTCAGTTGATGTGTCTGACGTTTCACGTTTGACACTTGACAGTTTGTAAAAATAACCTCAGCGGACAGCGATTTTTTCCAGAAATTTTTGTAATATTTTTAAGAATTCCTTATTTAAACTTACATTGTATAATTTAGTAACTGTTTTCTATATCAAATTTACTATGACAACGAATTTTTAACTTGAGGTGTAATTTATTGGGAATTTTTCTGCTAAAAATGGAAGATGCCACAGTACGTATAGTCGATAAAAAATATATTGTTATTACTTATAATTCTGGGCTTGTATTTTCTTACACTTGAACATTTTTCAGGACTCATTGCAGCTTGAACCAGTTCAGCAAAGTGAAGTGTGTGAGAAGAGGCTGTGGATTGGCAATCTTGACTTACGAGTTAATGAGTATGTCATTTTGTAATGTTATTTAACTTATACTTTGTAAGTTACCATTATCCATTTGCTTGCGTTGCGTTTTTGTATGTCTGGGAAGCTTTAAAACTTTAAGTCATAAATAGTTCAGCATTATACTCTTGATAACAGTAGGTATAATAAAATGCTCCTAGCATGTTGGCTTGCTTTAAATCTGGCCTTTTACTTTAGTCTCAAAGTAGTGTTTTACTTCCGATTTTAATACTATAAATATAATTCTCTTTAATAATGAAAATATTGAAACGGTGTGTGAAACTCTCAAAAGCACACAATGTTTTGTACAACCATGGAGGTACAACTAAAAGGGCTTGTCTTTTAAATGCTTATTCTTACATTTGTAGATTGTCTACAGTGTGGACTGTGGATCATTTTTTTAGTAAGGGGCATGTATTTACCTCTTTAAATCTTTATACTTACCTACTCTTTTATTAAACAATACCTTTTTCATTACTGGTATCAATTACTGAAAATGGTCCGCGTGTATGGCAACATTGAGAAGTTTGATATGCTGTTTCATCGGAGTGGGCCCAATGCGGGGCAACCGCGGGGCTTTGCCTTTGTTACGTACAAGCTGAGACAAGACGCCATTCAAGCAATGAAATCGCTAAATGGACAACTGCTGGGTTCCAAAAGAATCTGTGTGAAGTTTGCTAAAAATACTTCTGTAAGTATTGCTTAGTTTGTAGAAACAAATCCAAAATATTACTCACATTATGGAAATTTCGTATTAGATATTATTAACACTTTAAAATATATTTAAAAACATCTTATTTTGTTGATTAAGCAATTTCTGAAATTCATGTTACAAGTTAGTCTTTAGTTCAAAGTAGTCAGTATGTTCCCATATATTATCTCTTATCAATATGCTTATATTTGGCCCTAAAATAACAACTATTACAGGATGACCAAAACAAAGCCAAGACGGAGTTGGGGCTGGCTGTGTTGACTGCAGGGAAACCAGAAATGAAGCTAAGCAAGAAAACTGCCATACAATCCATTGAGGCCAAATTAAAAATGATGGAGAACTCCAAAGATGCTGAGGATTTTGTTATAAACAAACTTGCTGCAAATGAAACACCAATCATAGCGCAGTACCAAACCAAATTACTAACAAACAAAAGTGGCCCTTCGTACAAAAGACGTCACCATCCATATCATAAGAAAAGATAATCTATATTAAAAGTAGTTGATAATGTACCAGACATTATAGTCTGATAATACTCATGTTTCTAGTGAAGATTGATCTTAGGTAGCTTGACTTGGTTTAGGTAGCTACCAAATATGTTACATATTTTTAAATCAGTATTACATTTTTTAAGAATTATGAAGCTACACATGTTCTAAAATAGTACAAGGACGGATAAATTATAGCGGCTAGCCATTTTAATATAATTAGTCTTAAAGAATTGTTCAAAAGTGTTAATTAAATAAGAATTAACATCAATTTTAATAGAATATAGATCATATTAAAGTGTGGTTATGATTTTGTAAATATTTTAAATTTTAAGTAACTTATTAATAGATTTAATTAAATTTTATTCACTTTATTATTGATATTAACAACAAGACTAAATTTCTCTCTCATTAATTTTTATATAGGTACTTTACAAGTAGTAGTTTTTTTTTTTTCTGTGGGTAGGCGTAGCCACAACACTTAAAATTTAGTCGGGATTAAAATTATAAATTAAAAATACTTACGATCTTTTTAACAACTCATGTATTACAGTAAATAACATTTAAATCCCTTCTTTGCTCGCCACAATATAAAGTTTCCTTAACTTCAGCACTTTTACCACTATAAAATTAATTATCATCACTATAACCTCACAAGTCACTAGAACAATGGACGTGTCTTCACAACTGGCAGCCAATATGGAGGACCTGGCCAAACTATTTTAATCTCGCATGGACTCCTATGAGAAGCGACTGCAGGGTGCCAGTTCTGCGAGTCCAGCACCTGACATCATGACATTAAGCAGTGAGTTTAATAAATTCAAGAATTTTGTGTGGCAAACTTTGTCAAAATTAAAGGTCCATTTCTTCGTAAGAAGATATTGAAACATTTTTTCGTAAGAAGATATTGTTGTTCCACGGCATATCTGAAACAAAAAATGAAAATTTATTCAATGTCGTCTCAAACACAATCATAGACAAAATGAAAGTTGAATTCACCTGCAGTGACATACAGTCCTGTCATCGTCTTGGCTCTCCCAATACAAGGGCTCGTGCCAAATCTGACCAAAGAGTCAGATTTCGAGATCTGGAGCAGCGGCGCCTGGTCTGGGATGCTAAGTCGGCGCTTAAGAATACCGGCATCGTCATATCTGAGTTTCTGACCAAGACTAGACATCAGGTGTTTATGGCTGCACGCCAACACTGGAGTACGTAGCTATTGGTCTACTGAGGGAAAGATTGCAGTCATATTGCCAGACAAGTCACATCGAAAAATAGAAAGCATGCAGGAACTCAAAGACCTGATGACTTCGTTTCCCGCTGTCAAGGACACAGAGGCAGCTCCTCCACCGACGGGTTTAGTGTTTGTAAATTGTCTCCTTGTTTAGTGATTGTTACAATCGATTTTATATTTGTTTAGCTGCAAATTCTAAGGTAGTTTATCCAATTTTTACTTTCACCTGTATTTTATTCTATTTATTACTTTTAAAAACAATATTAATTTTAAAAATACGGTACTCTCTTCTTCTTCTTCTTTGGCGTAAGCCTCCCCCTTTAGGAGTTGCCAGCGTCAGAGTTGAGGCGAAAAATATGTACAGTTATATTAAATAATATAACGCAAACTGATTGCCATGCACTGGGCACGGGTCATTACCCGTGATTAGTGATGACTTCATGCGACCATGCAAATACAAGATATAATAAAACAGAGAAAACCAGAACAAGCAAATATAAAGCAAAATATTGTTTCTTAGCCTTTAAATATACATGGAATACATAAACATAAGGAAGAGAATTCTTATTACGCCTAATGTGATTATGAGCAATGAACGAGCATAAGGTGCCTATAAATGGAGAATATACTAACGATAAAATAGATTTAAGATTAGTGGGACGAGGAATATTAGGAGGAAGGTAATCGTACAATGAAAGGTTGTTTTCGCAAGCAAAAAATATATGGTCTGTAAGGCCTTCATCCAAGCCACATTCACACAATGAGCTATCCCTCACCCTTATTTTAGCTAGAAATACTGGATTACATGAGTGACCCAGACGTAGCCGACAGATAGTAGATAAGACTCTCGATGTAGCAAAATATTTGACAGTTCTCTGGCAATGGCAATTGGCAATGTATGTCAAACGTCAATGTCAGCTGTTTTTTTTTTTTTTTAATTTTTTTTTTCTTTTCCTTTTCCGTTCCGGGTATAGTATCTTCTTCTTCTTTGGCGTAAGCCTCCCCGTTTAGGTATAGGCCAAAGATATTTCACCTCTAGATGGATAGCGATGACGTCACGAATTGTTAGAAAGTGATAGCTCAATACAAACCAGCTAATGTATGAAAGAGACGCATGACTTTTTTTTTGTCCCTTTCGGTATGGTCACTTTTTTTGTTTGGCAACTATGTCTATTTGACAATTAGTTGCCAAACAAACAGACGCGCTGTGATTTTCAATTGTTTTCTTGTGTTAAAGTAAAAAAGGAGCATTAAAAGAGTTATTAAATTAAGTGGCCAATGAAACTCTTTCGATTGTGTTGGTGGGGTGTTTCATTGTTGGCTGTAAAAGCTGTAGCGAACAACAAATACCTGGATTAACATTTCATGCGTAAGTACCGCTATAAATGTTGCTTTTCTTTAAGTTTCACGTAGGAATTAGAATGAAAGTGAGTATTTATTTTGTTTCTGACAACTCCATACAAAAATTCACACAAGGTCTGCTTTAATTTCGGAAATAGGTAATTTATCATAACCTCAAACCTCGTATCTTTGTATTGCCATGTGGACAAAATTATCTCCCGGATAAATTAAAAATATTGTGTTGTGTCGTTTTTGTTATTATTGAGGTATTGTATATGTACTTATTACCTAACATCGTGGATAGATCATGAACCAAAAAATCCGTATAGCGCCATGTAGGGAACATATTTATTAACAAGTAAATGGTGGACTGATATTCCATATATTTTTGAGTTGCGTGAAATTCCAGTTCCAGTTTTAGGACAAAAAAATCTCTACCTCTATCTCTAAGGTTCTAGACACTTAGTTATTATTACTAAAAATGTGTCTAGAATAGAGATCTTTAAAATATAATAGATATAATAGAATAGAGATTTTAAAAATAAACATTAAAATAATAGTTAATATTTTTTTTTAGTTTTCCCACCGAACCCAATTCACGGACTGTATGGGTGGCAGCAACTGGACGTTCAAACTGGCAGCCAAAAGGAAGTTCAAAAGTGTGTTCAATACATTCTGAAGATGGATCTTTTATTACCTCTAAAAGGAGAAAATATTTGAAACCTGGAACTATACCTAAAACAAATTCATGTAAGCACTCAATTTGATTTCAAAGTGATGAGTGAAATAGTGTGGTGGTGGTATCTTTGTTTAAAAAATTATTAATTTTGTTTGTTTTTATTAACATTTAGCTTACTAACTTTATTATTAAACTTTATAACGTTTCAAAATTCTGAAATCAAATAGGTATTGTGTTTTTGCAATATATTTTTTTTTGTGTTAATAAATAATAACTAAGTAATTATTTTTGCAGATGAAAGAAATTCGAACTGATTCTTCTACTGCTTCGGTGCAAACTACAATAAAAAGAAAGGATGTTTATGTTTTGCACGAGAGAAGACAGCCAAAAAAGGCATATATTTTTTAATGTAATAGGACTAGAATGCAAAGAAAATGTCAACCAACCAAAACGTGGTAGTTGTAATAAAAGTTTTTAAGTATATTCCTTGATAGCTTGAAATCTTAACATAATTAGTAGTTATATCAGTAGTGTAAAATGATTAAGTAATCCAAAATGATTATTTTAGGAACCAACAGATTTTTCTTATAAACCGTCAACAAGTCAACATGCTTATTCCATAGAGAAGATATTCCAATGCAAAGAAAACATTAACCCAAACATGGTACTCTTTTTATTATTGTAGAGAATGCTTAAGCACTCCCTAGACGGTAATTCAGTATAACGTGTTACGTGTTGTCTCGAACCGCATGATTGTTTATTGTATTAATTGATCCTAATGACATGCCAACTACATGCTGTAGTTGGCATGTCATTTATCCCCACAGTTTGTGACTATAGTCTGTCATAAAGTGGCATTTTAATTGAATTTCTCGAAACGAAAAAAGATCGGAACGACACCTTAAGTTTATTTCCACAGTTTGTCTATACTTTCGCATTTCCACTGGTCTGGTCACCGTGCTAGGGCTACTGGAGTCGTTAAAAGTGCTTTAAGAAAAATAATGAGAATTTGTGTCCGAATGTATATATATATATATATATATATATACATATATATATATATATATATATATATATATATATATATATATATATATTCGGACATTTATATTACATTCCGACATTTATATATATATATACATATTATATATATATAAATATATATATATATATATAATATGTATTACACAGTGTGTAACAAAAATAAGTGATAAGTAATACCTTAGGGTGTGTACGTGTTCCTTGTAGAGAGTTCACTGTAAAAGTAGCAGCTCTGAAAGAAGATGTTTTTTTCACTTTTGTATGGGCAAGGGCCCGAGCGTCACGAGTTTCCCCATACAAAAGTGAAAAAAAATGTTGGTCTTTCAGCGCTGCTACTTTCACAGGGAACACGTACACACCCTGAAGTATTATCACTTATTTTTTACACCCTGTATACAATGCCCGGGGAGGCAATAATCTATTTTTTTTAAATATTATGTTATTTATAGAAAATAAAGTATGTGAATTTGAATAATGAGTTTTAATTTACATATTAAAATTTATAATATATTATATTGTTTCATGTTAGGGTCACTTATCTGCCTGGAGGACCAGGGTATTTACTAATCGCGTAACGATAAATCTCCTCGTTACGCGACCATCACGAGACATGCAATATATTTTTAAACATGAACATTTAATTTAATTACAATTTCATGAATTTCTCTTGAATTATCGGAATTCGGCAGAATTTACCCGTGACTTAGGAAAATATTTTTAAGGTAGCAACACAGTAGGGTTGAAGCGAGAAGCACTGTAGTGGTCACGCTATCACACTATCTAGAGGTAAAATATCTTTGGTATAGGCTGTATACATTCAAATAGGCTTGCCAGTTGTCATAGTTGGTACCGTACAATAATATTTTGGTTTGTGCTAAACTGTACTTATATTACTGATTGTTTCATGTTCGTAAATTACCTACTAAGTATTTTAGTTTGTGAGCGTATTGCTTTCTTCAGTTGTTATCTGCGGTGAGCTAAGATGGGTTATGCACAATTTTATTTAGTAGGATATAAATTATTAGATTACTGTTAGTACGTTTAGTATTACATATTTATTATTTTAGCTTATTATTAGGTATATTATATTTTTGTTTATTAGTATATTTTATTTATAATATATTGGTAGTTATGGATTGTGCCGATTATGATGCTATTGCTGACGAAATTTTCTCATGCTCTTCATCATCTGATAGTTTTATTAGTGTGGACAGCACTAATGCTGAAAGCGCAGCTTCTCTTTCTTCTCATGAACAATTAAATGATGCCTTTTCCTCTTTTCCTAACAATTTTAACATGTCCACGTGAATGCCCAGAGTATACCACGCCATTATTCGGATCTACTCACGATGTTTGGTAGTGATTCTTATATTGACCCCATTTTAGTATCCGAGTCTTGGCTTAAGCCTTCTCTTTCGTCCACAGCCTATGCTCTCCCGGGATACAAACTTATTCGTAATGATCGCGTAGGGAGAGGCGGTGGTGGAGTTGCTATCTACCTTCGCGGTGATATAGACTTTAAAGTCATCACAGCATCATCAAGCCGCTACTCCGGCGCGGCTGAATATTTATGTATTGAGGTCACCCTGCATCACAAAAGAGTTTTGCTGTGCGTGCTCTACAGTCCATCTCTACGTGTAGATTACTTCAACACTTTAGACTCTATATTAGCCACACATAGCCCCAGCAACTATGACCACACCTTACTCGCAGGGGACTTAAATACATGCCTTTTAAGATCAGATTCACGCGCTTGTAAGCTCCGGGCATTATTCACATCCTTTAACCCCAGCATACTCCCACTTTCAGCGACACATCATTCCCCAAATTGTTCCCCCTCCTTGTTAGATCTCCTTGTCACCTCCTATCCCGACCTCATAAAAGTCCATGGTCAAATTCCCTGCAACCTTTCTTATCATGACCTAATATTCCTTTCCCTTAAAATCAAACCACCTCGCCGCAAACCCAAGTTCCTTTTTTTGCGCAGCTTTAAGGGATTAGACTTAGAGGCTTTTAAACAGGAGTTGTCTGGATCTTATTGGTCGCCTATCTATTCTGCTCCTGATTTAGACTCAAAGGTAACACTTTTAACTGATTTCCTAACTAGGATCTTTGATAAGCATGCTCCCATAAAGAAGGTTAAGGTTAAGCATGTACCTGCACCCTGGCTATCGCATGATATTGTTACCTTAATGGCCAAACGCGATCGTGCCTTGTCTAGATACAGGAAAAGACCAACTTCTGACAATTTTGACAAATATAAGTATCTGCGAAATCATTGTAATCGTCTGTGTAGAGATGCTAAGAGACGTCACATACATTCCACCATTGAAAAAAGTAACCCTTCACAACTATGGAAGTTTCTCTCTACACTAGGAATCGGCAAGTCATCTGCCAGCATCAATAACACATTCAACTTAAATGAGCTCAACACTCATTTCTCTGTCCCGCCAGTAATTGTCGACCGGTATACTAAAACCCATACTATATCCCAACTCCGCTCTCTTTCACTCCCCTCCTGTGCTCCATTCTCATTCAAGCCCGTCTCTGATGAAGAAGTTTATAGACATATCATGGCTATAACTTCTAATGCAGCAGGCGATGATAACCTAAGCCCTCGTATGATATCCCTTACCCTTCCAGAACTCTTGCCAATTCTCACTCACATTTTTAACTATTCTTTGACAACGAGTTCTTTCCCTTCTGCTTGGAAACGAGCTAATATCATCCCGATTCCCAAAATCCCTAACCCCTCATCCGTGTCTGAATTTAGACCAATTTCCATATTACCTTACCTCTCCAAAGTCCTGGAACACATTGTTCACAAACAGCTTTCCCAATATCTATCCTCCAATAGTTTGCTCTGTCCCTTCCAATCCGGCTTCCGTTCTGGTCACAAAACTGTCACAGCACTGCTAAAAGTTACTGACGATCTCCGACTAGCCATGGAGAATAAATATGTTTCGATCCTGGTCTTGCTTGATTTTAGCAGTGCTTTCAACTCTGTAGACTTTGATATTATCCTCTCCATCCTCTCCACTCTTAATATATCTATCTCCCTCAGTGGTACACTGGTTTGACACGTATTTTCGGGGACGCTCGCAACGTGTCCGCTCTGATGAGGCCACCTCTGATTGGTGCGATATCGAAGCGAGTGTACCCCAAGGTGGCGTACTCTCTCCTCTCCTATTTTCTATTTTTATTAATATAGTCTCACTAATATTTTCTTGTTTCCATCTCTATGCAGACGACCTTTGAATTGTATCGTCACTGTAATCTTGACGACATTGATTCTGCAGTTGCTTCAATCAACTCGGATCTACAGCGCATAGCTGACTGGGCTAAATCTTATGTCCTGTTGATCAATCCGAAAAAGTCACATGCCATTATAATAGGAAGCCGATATATGACCCAGCAATTATATCATGTGCCGAACATCATATATGATGGTGTCGTTATTGAGTACGCAGAAACGGCAAAAAATTTGGGTAAAACAGCAACCTCTGTTGGAAGCCTCACGTTAACGAAGTTAGCAGAAAAGTACACCACTCGCTGCACATGATGAGAAACCTCCAAAACTTTTTACCCACCCAGACCAAAATTTTCCTCGTCCAAACTCTGATTTCCCAATCCTTGACTATGCCGACTCCTGCTACTTAGACCTGACCGAAGAGCTTTTGACAAAATTAGAACGTTTGCAAAATCTTTGCATACGCTTTATCTTTGGCTTAAAAAAGTTCGACCACATATCAGCTCATAGGTCAAAACTTAAGTGGCTTCCTATCCGTCTCCGTCGCAATTCCCATATCCTTTGTCTACTGTACAATATCCTGTATAACCCCCCTTTCCCTCCTATCTTGTTGAACGTTTTAATTTTTTCCGACCACTCCATACCCCATGTAGGTCCAATATTAGAACGAATCTTTCACTCCCACCCCATCGTTCCAACTTCTACTCATACTCCTTTACCGTTCATGCAGTCAGATTGTGGAACTCGCTTCCCCACACTGTTTGTGATAGCTCTACCATCGGTGTGTTCAAGAGACGCCTAAGGGAGCACTATCTTCATGAATCTCAATCTATTTAAGTACCGTTATTATATAATATATGTATATATAGTATTTATGTATTGTGTAGTATTTATTATTATTCTTAATATAATTTATATTGTATTATTATTACTAGTTTTATATCTAGACATAGATTCAAAGTTTAATTTTGTATATTTTGTGCACACCCTATCTGATGTCTTATATCACATCTCTCTCCGTAGGGCTGCTGTAAGAAATTTCTATAGAAATAAGCAGTCCTTTGTGTCGTCTTTCCATGTCAATTTCTATGTAAATTGTGTCTTGTGTACAATAAATGTTATAAATAAAAAATAAATAAATAAAAATAGAAATGCCAAGCTCAAAACTAGCTCTTATTAATCTACACTACATCTATTATTATGTTGAAAAATCTATTTGACAAGTCAAACAAAGACACCGACACGGACAAGACAAGTAAATATGTATCTTTCATTAAATGGTATCTGTTTAGAAATGTTGTAAAGTTCTTTTTTCTTAATTTACTAACAAAATATACTTTTAGGAAATCTTTTGTGTATGTGTTAAGGTTGTTCAAATAAAAATATGGTTAAGTAATAAATAGTTTTATTTAAAATATAATGTAACATTTCACAACTGGTAGATGATACCTTCTTCAGCTAATCTTACGACGATAGCTGTTCATAGGAAACTATAAAATAAACTGTTAAAACTTGTCATAGGATGTTAATCAAATATTATTGTGTATTTATTTTCTAAAACTTTATTACAGCTGTTTTAGACAACACAAGTATATGCTCATTAAAGAATAGATATAGTAAAGTATACACATTTGATGTATCATCAAGTAGAATATTAGTTAACTCAGAAAATATATCACAAATATGTACAAGAAAAGTTATTTTGTTAAATTAAACTAATTTGCTTTCCAAAAAAAAAACAATCAAACTTTTAAGTTTAGAGATATAAATTACAAAAAAAAAAAGAAATAAACAATTGGAACTAAAAATATAACAATAAAAGATTTTGCAATATAATTATGAAATCATCAGTCTTAACATTAAGTGTTCTGTGCTTCATTTCTTAATAATTTCATTAAGAATTATCTGGACGTTGCTTTACAACACACTATATATTTAGCGGCGAGTCAATCAGTTTCAAACAAAGCATATTGTGTGTTATCCATACTAATATTATAAAAGTGAAAGTGTGTCTGCCTGTCTGTCCGTCTGTCTGTCTGTCTGTCTGTCTGTCTATATGTTACCTCTTCACGCCCAAACCGCTGAACCGATTTTGATAAATCTTGGTATGGGGATACTTTGACACCCGAGAAAGGACATAGGATACTTTTTGTCCCGAAAAAATGTACGGTTCCGCCGCGATAAACGAATTTTGGCGCAACGGAGTTGCGGGCATCATCTAGTTTACTTTAAATACAATAAGATGTCGTTTGACAAGTGAATGAGGCATGTTTGGATCCTCAGACGATTTTAACCTTTTTTTTTGGTGCGCAGGTGAAACCCTTTATGGGTGCCTCGGAGACGATTTGAACCTTATTTATACTAGATCAGGGCTTCAGGTCTCAAACTTTCGGCTCCACAAACCCCTATTAAAAAATTCAGGTGACAGCAAACCCCCTAATAACTAATGAAATCCGCCCCTCCCCCCTCAAGAAAATAATAAAATTGACTGTTGAAGAAAATAAGGTTTTTATTTGAAAGAAAGGTAACACGTAAAGGTATCAAACCACCATTACGTAAGTCGTGTCTCGAAACCCCTACCGTGCCCCTACCGTCGAATGGCGAAATCCTTGGGGTTGCGTATCTCACTTTGGGAAACCCTGTAGGTTGTACTAGATAGTTAAAAGGTTCAACTTCATTCAGTTCAACATTCAGGCTACTGCTGACTTTACCCATAAGATCTAGGTACCGTACCAATGTAACATAACAGTACCTCGTTATTTCAAACTGATTGATTCGTCGTTTTTAAATGAGGATCTAGGCTAATGGTCCAGTAGAAAATTTAGTGTATTTCCATAAAATTCTGCAGCTGTTAATCACGTAGAATTTTGTAAATCATCACTACTTCTCATGCAGGCGAATTTATTGCTATCCCATCCTAAGTTTGCTACACAACAGCAATATATTCGTGAGCGATAAGTAGCGATGTCTATCAGAGAAATTGATTCATAGTCAGATGGTAGACTTAAATAATTTGGTCGCGTTATGTCGAACCCAACCAGATGACATTAAGGGGCCGGGCTACCCTCGAAATTCTCATACATACGTAATACCAAAATCATTTTCTCATACGAAAATATTTAACATGTTTGAGTTATTTTTCAGCATAAAATAGTAATTACCTTGGTTCCTGCACAAAAATTAACTTCAAAATATTTAAACACAAAAAAAAAAAATTTGTGTATAAATTTTTTTTATTAAATTTACTACTAAATATTTAAACACTTAAAAATAGAGTAAAACACTAAAAAAATAAATAGTAAATTTACTACAAAATATTTAAATACGAAAAAATATTTTTTAGAGTTATTTCTTTTGTCGTAAAGGTGGATGCCCAAAAATGTATGGACCAAAAACCCGTAATCGATTCAAACCATTTATATGGGGCATAGTAGACTACATCTACGGTATACCAAATACAATGTCCTTTTTGGATTAAACAATCACCAAGTACTTTAAAAACGATCGTAACCAATTGACTTTTCTTATAGGAATCTGTGATAGTTAGGACGACATGATGCTACAAACGATATTGTGACGATTAGTACGTAGTAAAACATTTATATTTGTCTACTGATTCTTATATTCATGTATTTAATATTAAAATATTTATCACTTTTATATCTGAAAGTATAGATCACACCATTAGTAGAGCTACAGGTGCGTTTAAGAGGGAATACGCTTTCTTCCGAAAAATGTACGGTGACATCTCTTTTTAGGGTTCTGTAGTCAACAAGGAACTCTTATAGTTTCGGTCTGTCCGTCCGTCTGTCCGTCTGCCCGTCTGTCTGTTCGTCTGTCTGTCCGCGGTTTTGCTCAGAGACAACATTACAAGAGATTACAAAGCTGTAATTCGGCATGAATGCACAAATTTATGATGCCGACAAAACGGTATACATGATTTAAAAAAAAATGTTTAAGGTAGCGAGGATGTTTGTTTTTTCGCGTCCACCCCACCCACCTTGAGGTGTCGTTGGATAGGTTTTTAAAAAATATTACGAGTATAACATACCATTTTCCGATTTAGAGATGTGAAATATGAAGTTTTAAAGCGGAAAAAAAATATTTTGAGTCCTGCAGTATCCCCCCTTCTACCAGCTAAACGGTTGCTTTTTGAAAAATATTCACGGGAGTAGGAAATTTGCTGAATTTAAAAGAAAAATTATCACGGCTAAGAAGACTTCATAAGTTATTGAGTAATAGTCGATCAACTAAAAAAAAAATGAAACTATTCGGAGAAGTAGGTATTAAAGGAACTTATAATAATTTAAATTCCTTTAAAAACGTAACTGAGATGATGTTGTTAGTAATGTTTAACACGTTATAAAATATGTACATTCATTGACCATTCAAAAAATATCATAAACTAGCGGTACTACGGAACCTATATTGCTCATGGCCCGACACACACTTGGCCGGTTTTGATTTTATTTTCTCTAAATTGTATATTCTTATACGTGTCACCATCATTTTTACGAGGAAAACACAAAAACAAAGGAAGAAACTACATAGTTGGTTCAAAGCGCTATCTCAAAATCTCAGATTTATTTTTTCAAATTGTCCGTTTCGGTTATGGTTTTGAATAAAATGAGTTACATATTTACAATCTACTATTAATGGTCTACTTTGCTGTATATAAATTATTTTAATCGACTATGGGTTTTTTTTGGGCATTCACCTTTACTATTTATTTATATATTTTTTTATGTTTTACTCTATTTTTAGTGTTTAAATATTTAGTAGTAAATTTAGTAAAAAAAAATTATACACAAAAAAAAATTTTTTAGTGTTTAAATATTTTGAAGTTAATTTTTGTACAGGAACCTAGGTAATGACTATTTTAAGCTGAAAAATAACTCAAACATGTTAAATATTTTCGTATGAGAAAATTATTTTGGTATTACGTATGTATGAGAATTTCGAGAGTAGCCCGGCCTCTTAAGGTCGGCCGCATATATACGTTTTACGTATGCGACTTCCGAATTCGTTTTTCGCATTCGGAAATCCGAATAAATAGAATCATTAGAAAATACATTACTACCGCACACATTCGTTTTTCGCCGTACGAAACGAATTCCGCGCGTACGTTTTAAAAATTGAACTTTTGCGCTAGTCTCACGTAATTCCGTATACGAAAAACTAATTCACAAATCGAATACGTAAAACGTGCGTTTGCGGCCAGCCTTAATTGACATAACGCGACCAAATAACGTAGGACCATAATCTGCCTATGACGTTCTCTGATGGTATAAAATTCAAACATAAATCTTACATAATAATGGATTCACTAGTTTTGAAACCTGGCGAAGTATAGTTTGTTAGTGAACTGGCTAGCTTCATACTGGGGCTGGCCATTAGATAATCATCATCTTCCGCATCCAATTTCCTCTTGAGGCTGGAGTATTGGGTCTCATCATCACCTTCTTTTAGCAAGTCTTTATACTCCATGCATAGCGGCCAAACTATTTTGCCGGAGCTGTAAATAAAACATAATATTATTATTTTATAAAACAAAACGCCTTGTAGACTCGTTGTCAGAAATAAAATGAAAAAGCTAATCCAGGGGTTTCCAAACTGTGCGTCGCGGCGCCATGGTGCGCCGTGGAAAGGCAAGAGGGGCGCCGTGAGTCAATCCTCCATCATTATCCATAACCACAAATATTATAAAATAAAATTATAATATATGAATCATTATACAAAGCAGGCAGATGATTAAATATTTGTTTATTATTATTTACTTGCTTAACCTAACTATTGTTTATATTTGTAATAGCTATAAAAACGGGCAAATGGCCCACCACACATTCCCACCACTGCAACTCCTGTGTCGCCAGGATCAACAGTGGTAACCAACCACGAAAACCCTTTGATATGATCTCAGGGATGCCCGAGGGACAAGCTAAATCTGTCTTGGGACTCGCAACGAAATTAATCAGAAGAAGGTAGGAGGAGTACGAGTAATCCAATTTCACTCCCCAAGCAAAGTGGGAGACAGCCAAATTTTCGTGACATTAATGTCCGAACAAAGGGGAGAGCACCACGGGAAAATTATTAAATTATATTGTAAGCCTACTTAATAAAAATGACCTATACTTAAACTGACAAGTTTGTGTTGGATTGTTTCCAATAGAATTTATGGCAAAAACGTTTGAAAGCACGGAAATTCTTTGCGCTGCCTACGAGATCATCGTAATACGCGACTTTAGAA
Organism: Lysandra bellargus; assembly: GCA_905333045.1. NCBI lineage: Eukaryota > Metazoa > Arthropoda > Insecta > Lepidoptera > Lycaenidae > Lysandra > Lysandra bellargus. The sequence continues at coordinate 6,637,592 of HG995345.1, read as the reverse complement.
ACACATTGGAGGCTGTTTAACATGTCGGTTCTTTCCTCATGCCAGAGATCACATTCCCAGAGTATGTGATGAGCAGTTTGTTCTTGCAGGCTGCCTTCGGTCGAGCACTCGCAAAGAGGAGACGGAACTAACTTAAATCCATAAAGTTTAGCTTTAAAATTGCCGTGACCGGTTAAGAATTGTGCAACGCAGTGATCGATTTCTATCCAATGCATAGCGAGTCGTTTGCGTACCGAAGGAAAGAAATTGTACAGGTGCCGACCTTTGATTGAGTTATCCCACCGATCCTGCCATTCAGATATAAGATTTTGTAATGTGACATCTAGCGGTTCGAATAATCTAGTTACTTTATTTCTATCTTTCATGCTTAAGAAATCTGGGGTCGTCATCTTTTTGCTTTTATAGTATAAGGCAGCCCGGCGCTGTATTTCTAAATCTACCGGCAAAACACCCGACAGGACAGGAAGTGCTTCAGTACTGACCGTTCTATATGCCTTACATAGGAATATTAATGAGAGACGTTGGCTTTGTAAAAGTTTACGTCGGGCTGCACCTATCGTAGCCCTATCTGCCCAGACTGGTGAGCCGTAGCATATTCTGCCTAAATATGTGGCTGTATATATAATTTTTAACGTTTTGAATGAAAGACCCCATGTAGACGTTGATATTTTGGTGAAACTATAAAAATTTCTTTTAGCTTTTTCGCCCGTCTCTATAATGTGTTCTAAAAATGTAAATTTATTTTCTAGAGTCAATCCAATATAGCAAAGTGACTGTTCACGTTTAACATTTGTTTCGTTGAGTTTAATGCGAGGAGTTGAGATAAGAGAGCCTTTCAAAAGTATTTGATACTGACTTGATATTGACTGACTGATTTGTAATAGCTAGGTAGAGTAGGGCGCCGCGCCGTGATAAAATATTGACTTGTAAGTGCGCCGCAGGCTGAAAAAGATTGGGAACCCCTGAGCTAATCCATACTAATATTATTATAAATGCAAAAGTGTGTCTGTCTGTTGCCTCTTTACCGCCCAAACCGCAGAACAGATTTTGTTGAAATTTGGTGTAGAGATACTTTGAGTCCCGGTGAGACGTAGGATACTTTTTATCCCGTAAAAATGTACGGTTCCCCGCGATAAACCAATTTTGGCGCAAAGGAGTTGCGGGCATTATCTAACATAAAAATTAATGCGCGAAAGTTTGTCAGTCTGTTATATCTTCACACTTAGGCCGGTATAAATAGTCAGTACTCAAGATGCATCTCGGTCTCAAGACGCGCTTCGGCTCTATGATTGGTCCAAATTTTGACAGCCAACCAATCACAGAGCCTGAACCGTGTCTTGAGACTGAGATGCATCTTGAGTACTGACTATTTATACTGGCCTTAAACTGCCGAACCGATTTTTAAGTACTTTGGTTTAAATCTTATAGTCAATAGGGATTTGAGTCCCGGGAAAAGATACAGAAAAATGTACGGTTCTTGGAAGATAAATGAATTTCACAACATTAAAATACTTACATTGGCAAAGTATACGGATCATACGGGAACCACTCGTCATATGGCAGTTGATTGTGTAGAGACAGTCTCATGTTTTTCTCAATGATGGCCTGGCAGTACACCACTTGGTGTGACCGAGTCACGGACGAGAACGCCTGTGTGACCTGAGGTGGGCAGGTGCGGAGAGGATTCAACGAACATGTCACCAGTCGTGCTAAGTTTAGAGACTCGACGAAATTTAAACCTGAAAAAGTTAAAAAACATATGAAACTCTATACTCTAAAGTAAACATGTAGATTTTCGTACATCTATTGCTGTTTCATTTATTCGCATACGAAAATATTACATTTCTATTGCGTAAGGCCTTAGAACGTACGCAATTTGCATATTGTTGAAACGAGATAGCAATATATTCGAATGAAAGTTCGAGTAACGATAGGACGCAGATCAGGGCCTTGATTCACAGTGCCCAATTTGAGTTGACTCGATTCGGAAACTTCATCGCGGGATATCCAATAAACGCTCGCCGCGCTAGGCATTGACCAATGACCGCACGGTAAAGTTTCCGAATACTTGTCGAGCAGGAATAGTGAATTGCTCTGCTGGTCGCAAATTACGTAAAGTTCACTGGGAATAACAGAAATATACTTACTTTCTTTGCTCATAAACAGGTGGTGATTCTTGAAAGCAACTAAATAAAATATGGCATGGCATATAGCGTAGAACGCACCATGCACTTTGTTATTATCGTTTACTGTATCTTGGCTCGCTGCGATATACGAATGACACCATTCTGACATGAGGCGTAGATAGTGGATGAGTCTTGAGTTTGGCACACGGACACATCTTGCCAGGAGGCCTGCCAAGTGGCTGGCAGCAGTCCTCCTCGTGGCTACTGCACCAGGCCTCATGTCGTGTAGCCCAGCGGCAACCGCCCATAAGTTAGTGAAGACGTGATCAGCACATTGTTGACTTATCGAAATTGTGTATAATAGTAGGAACTGGACATGCCTGAAAAATTAAAACCAGATTTTAATTATTTATGCAATATTATTTAAGTAATGTAAGTATTGTTTTAATAAAAATAGTGAATGGTTTATTAGAATTTAGATTGTCACTTTTGATTTCGCCGGAAAATATTGCTGAAAATTTACTGAAAGAGACATGTCATGCCATGAGCTACTGGCCTATTCTGTATCGTACATTTGTGAGTTAATCACTGAGTTAATAACTAAAACGGCCAGGAGTGAGTAACGGAAAGTCTCACTTTTGTATTCACTTGCATACAAAAGTGAGACTTTCCGTTACTCACTCCTCCGTTTCGTTACTAACTCAGTGATTAACTTACAAATGTGCGATACAGAATCGGCCAGCTGGTCATCAATATACATATACAAATAGTATATAGTTATAGTATATAGTTATAGTACTCTACGAAAGCATTTTAACTGGTTGTCTTTTAGCAATGGAAATTATGACGCCAAGTTTGAAATTAGTTTTATTTTTTATTTTATAGGTATACAAATTCTACCTCTGGTATAAAGATATACAAAATTACATTGCAATACTCGCAGCTATTGAATTAAACTGATAAAAAACCTGTAAGACTGTTTCATGTTAAGTCTAATAGAGAAAGCTGCATTTATGCACAGTTAGTTTAGAATGCATATTGCACCATCAAAGAAATTTATTCATAGGCATGGACCTACGTTATTTGGTTGGATTGTGTCAATTCAATGTTAGCTGTAATCTGCTGGATGGTTTTAACGCTGCCAAATGGAAGTAGAATGGCTGCTTGCTAGGCTGCTTCTACTAATTTTAATACTAAGTTTTGATTTACAATTATGTAACAATTACCTTTTTTAAATGTATTAGATTTAGACCCAATTTCACCAACCTCTGTTTGTTAAATCCTAACAAGGCATTACTTAACGGACCTTAGAAAATTAAACAGACTGTTAAAATACTTATGTCCCACAGTAAAAATTTAACAGCGGATTATTAAATGCTATGTTAAGTGAACAACGAGTGAACAACTATCAATTATATTTATTATTAATTTATTTAATTAATTCATATTATATATTTAACGGACCTCCACAGCAGGAATTAAATTTAACACCGTGTTAGGTGATTTGACATGACATTAGGGCATGGTGGAACGCTCGAAAGCTCTAACAGGCCATTAACTGATTTAACAAGGCATTATTTATTTAACATTGTTTGATGAAACTGGGTCTAAGTTACTTGACATTGTAATTTTTGTTACATAGCTGTAAGCCATAGCATTGTTATGTTATTTTAAAATTGTAATTTTCCATCTTTTTAGTAAAGGACCCGTGCGAGTTTCTTACGCCGCGCCGGTTCTTCTCGCCGGGTTACTTCCCGAACCGGTGGTAGGCACCGTAGTTTCTACATTCTTCCGACTTTCAAAAAGTGTATTCATGATACCTGCTTTTAATAAAAATATATTTCATTTTTATTTATTATTCAAGTTACGTAGGTCTGCAATCTGCCTATGAAGCAACTTCTTTGTTGGTACAAATCAGTAAGAAAATCTCTTTATCTTACCTAATACCATGAGTAGGAAGGAGGACTCTTTCAAAGACATTACACAAGGAGTTCAAGGCCGGATCTCTCTCATCCTCAAGCCACCGCAGCATCTCCAACATACAGTAGTCTAGGGTATCCCGGACGTCATCCTTCGCATCTACCTCCATCTCAAACATGGTGTCCTGTTTGTTTTTCTCTTGTTCTACTAAATTGGCGTCCATATCAACCATTCTGTAAAATGAAATTAAATGTTATCATTTTACTGTTTACTTTATTCATTTCTTGCAGTAGCAGCTTCTCTTGTGTGATTGTATTCCTGGCACATAGCACCTCAGAGTACTGATGCAAAAATAAAGGACACACAAATAAAATATAAAGTATGCAATTAATGTATGATTTTATGTAAAAAAAGAAGGAAAATGTATTAATCTCTCTGTTATCAGTGATTTTAGGATATTCTAAACTCCAAATTTTTGTTGTATACACACATATTTTAATGTACTACTCGACCAAGCCAACTAGACGAATGTCAATGCTTGCTCTCTTGCACTTACGCACGCCACTAGCAATGCATAAGAGCGAGAGAGCATGGTTTGACATTCGTCTAGTGACTACTCGACCAAGCCAACTGGCTTGGTCGAGTAGTAGGTATGTAATTTTGTATACACTTTACAAATTCTCATTTTGCAAATAGCATATAAAATCTATAGTTCATATTATTTGTAAACTAAATATTGAAACAGTTTGTGACCTAGAACAGTATCTTATTAAAATTCAAGGCCTTCAAATTACCATGTGCATCGTAACATTTGTCATTTAAACCTGATTTGTAAATAATCTATGTTGTGATGCTACAATCTATATGAACATTCAAATAAAAATTTACAAAATATGTGGGTTATATTGTGTTAAAGACACCCACATCCTGTTATAATTTCATACATTGGTATTTGTTATCGTGGGCTGATAAAGAAATGCAAGCTTGCTATTTGTGTGTCGGTGAATACTTTTGTAATAATATTAGCTCCATAAACTTTTACTTGTTTTGGTAATAAATTACGAATAATTGCTTCCCAATTGTGATATGGAAACCTCATATTTGTTGAACAATCTTTTAACAAAATATGATAGCTAGGAGCTTAATCAAAAGTTGGTATCACATAATATTAAATGAATCACTTACTGAATTGTAAAACTGACTCCAAATATAATAGAAGAGCCTATATTAAGTCTGGCAAAATATTTAAAACTGTGTTGCTTACACAGTCATGGTTCAACACTTCATTCAATTAATTTGATGTTAAGGTAAACAATACTCTGATCGGATTTGGCAATGCTATCAATTTAAGTGCCACAAATTAAACATGAAAAGAAGCACAAATATACAATAAACATAGATCAGATCAATTTACATTTTGTTACGTTTTTATCAAATTGAATTGATGAAGAGTGTACTATTGCTATAAAATTCATTAATACCTTGATTGCGGATTCTTGGAAATCTTTTGTTCTCGCGATCGCATGCGACCACTTGGGAACAAAAGATTTAAAATAGTAGACACTTTATTGAAATCAACATTTTAACATACCTATTAACTATAGCTGTCATTATAGGTTCTCTTAACGAAGGTATGTATTTAGTAATCCATATTAAGTTGTGGATGTATGTCCTATTCACAACACATCCTGCTTTGTAATACGGGAACTGATCTACTATTGCTTGTAAGACAAGATCACTAGTCCTGAAAATAAAAAATTTATTTGATATACAGCAAAAAAATATGCCACAAATATTCTAGAATAGAACATAGGTGAAAAACATTAGTGTAAAGAAATTTAACAACACATATCTGATATCATAGTATGAGTTCTTTGTTCTTTGCATATTCTATACTAATTTTATGTGAGTTTGTCTGCAAGGGCTGGTATAAATAGTCAGTACTCAAGATACATCTCGGTCTCAAGACACGGTTCAGGCTCTGTTATTGGTTGGCTTTCAAAATTTGGATAAATCACAGAGCCGAACCGCGTCTTGAGACCGGATCGCATCTTAGGTACTGACTATTTATACCAGCCTCAAACACCTAAATCTGTCTAGTAGTTCTCAAAAAGCTTTGAGAACATAAAACAGATTCAATAAATATGGCACAGATAGAGAGTAGAGATCAACTACGATAACATGGCGCGCCCCTCCAAATGACTGTTTCAATGTGTGTAGTCACATCCTTATGAAAGAGTTTGTATGTAGTAAGTATTCAACCAATCACAGTACACGTAATATTTCAGTTAATGTCACTTATTACCAAGATTTGTTGGTCAACTAATCATAAAATCAGTTTGGCTTTCGGAAAAACTTAAGTACTGCAGACTGTCTGGCAACTTTTGTGACCGATGTCCGTTTGGCATTTTCAAAGAATGAGTCAATGGTGGGTGTCTTCCTAGACATACAGTCAGCTTATGATAATGTTCTCCTCCCCGTTCTTAGACATAAATTACTCAGATTAGGTGTATCAAGAAGAATTGTTAATTATATTTGTAATTATCTATCATCTAGGATTGTTAATGTGCAATATAAGAATATATCTGTCTCTCCGAGGTATGTTTGGAAAGGTCTCCCTCAAGGTTCTGTCCTTAGCCCACTTCTATACAACATTTATACCAGTGACCTTGAAAGCTCTGTAAGCTGCTTCTGTAATATACTCCAGTACGCTGATGATTTGGCTCTATATATTATCTGTAAGGATATTATTCAAGGTTGTAATTTAAGGTTTATACAAGGTTAAGCGACTGGCTGGAGAATCATGGTCTCTCAATTTCCATAGAAAAAAGCTCTGTAGTTGTTTTCTCGAGAGCCAAGTATATCCCAGATATTTCTTTAGTTTACAGCAACCAAGTTTTTCCAGTTAGGGATTCTGTTAAATATTTAGGCCTTTATTTGGATTCTAAATTGTCTGGTACTAGTCACATTAATAATTGTTTAAAAAAGGCGTAAAGAAATTTAAATATCCTTCGATCCTTATCAGGAGTTTGGTGGGGTTCTCACCCATACGTCCAAAGGTTAATGTACAATGCTCTAATTCGTAGCCATTTGGATTATGCTTCCTTTTTATTGGAGCCTTGTAGCAAATCTGGTTTAAAAATGTATGATAAGCTGCAGGCAAAGTGTTTACGGGTAGTCATAGGTGTAATGAAGTCATCCCCCATTAATGCGCTCCAAGTTGTGTGTGGAGCCTCCTTTATCTCTACGCCGACAGTATTTGTCTGACAGGTTCGTATGGAAGGTCTACCAGTGGTCTAGCCACCCTCTTATTAATAAGCTGTCTTCACTCTTACATCTTTCAACTACTAGTTATTGGACGCATAAAAGTTTACCCTGTGTTATGAAAAGTTATCAAAAGCTAGTATCTCTTTCATGTCCTGTGGCCCAATTTTCAGTTAATCCGCTGTTTGAAGCTTCATTTTCCTCCCTTGTATTTTCTCCAGATATCATTTTAAATTTTCCATAGTGAAGGGTTCCCCCGTTGCTAACAACCAATTTAATGCCATAATAAGTGATAAATTTAAGGATTGGACTTTGATTTACAAGGACGCTTCAAAACTATCGGATACTTCTTGTGTTGGTAGTGCTGTTTGGATCCCAAAATTTAATGTTATCCTTAATAATAAATTGCCTTCGCTTTCTTCGGTTTTTAATGCAGAGTCTCTAGCGATTTTTGATGCGCTTTCATTTGTGGAATCACACAAACTTAATAAGGCAATTATTATGTCCGATTGTAAAAGTTCCTTGTGGTGCGGGTGAGGTATCTGACGATTGGCGGATAACTTTACTTTTACAAGTATTATTTTTATTTTGTGGACTGTATCTTAAGGGTACTGGTACTCGCCAGTAATAAATATGGAGCGACACTATAATTGGATAGGAGAAAGGAGAAAAGCACGCTACCTGGACTAGAGCTGGAACCCACGTGGCGCGGACCTCTTCCTCTCTTCTATGGTGTCTCTGGTGTGGCTCCTGGCTGCACTTCACTACTCACTTTGTCACCTTTAGTTTAATAGTTATTTTGCGAGCGCTCACATACGACAAATACACAGGATTAAAGTTTGTTAGCAATTAATCGCGGGACGCTAAAAAGCTCCCAGCCGTCGCGAGATTCCGAATTTGAATGTCGTAAAATCATCCCTTCTTGCCGGGGGCACCATTGGTTGCGCTTGAGTCACGCGATTATCAGGCCACCAGTCTTGACCAATCCGTAGCGTGCATACGGCTTTAGTGCGAGGGAGATGGAAATAGGAATATCGCTCCATTTGAATATACTAGAATAGCGCCAATACGGACTGCCCTTGAACTAGCAAGATGCATTATGCAAAATATAGATGGCGCTAACATTCCCCCGGCCTTAAAGGGTTACCTTTAAAAGAGAATGAAAAAATAGTAACATATTTCTTAAGTAAGTAAACTATCGCATTACCGTCAATTTACTGAACAATTACAGCTAACTTAAAAACTAAACGAAAGAGATCTAGGTTACAACTAAATCTCACTGAGTAGGTAATGGACAGAGACGTACAACAGGGCGCACGTAGCTTCCCTTCGCGGTTTTAACAGTCACAACGCGAGTTGTACCATCTTTAGCGGTATGTAACTTTTCGATGACTCCTAGTGGCCATGAAAGCGGCGGTGAATTGTCATTAATGATAATAACTAACGTTCCCTTCCGTATAGGCGAAGCGGGACTATTCCACTTACATCTAGTCTGCAGCTTATGCAAGTACTCTAAACGCCAGCGCCGCCAAAATGACTGTACTAGCTTGTCAAGCAGTGTATGTCTTTGAAGCATGTTAGATGAATTTGCTTCAGGAGCGGGTAGTGACGACAACGGTACCGTGTTTAGGAAGTGCGCGGGAGTTAAAGCGGAAGGCTCAGCGGGATCGCTGCTCAACGTAGTAAGCGGACGCGAATTTATTAATGCCTCGACTTGAGCAAGGACAGTTAAAAGTTCCTCGTAAGAAAGAATTTGTTGGCCTATAACCTTGAAGAGGTGCGTTTTTACTACTTTAACCATGCTCTCCCAGCATCCGCCGAAATGTGGAGAGGCAGGCGGAATAAATTTCCAATCAATGTGATTGATTAAAAGTTCGTCTTGGAGACGTGTGCGGTATTCTTCATTTAGAAATTTATATAAATCACGTAAGTACGAATTAGCGCCCACGAAACAAGTGCCGTTATCAGAGTACAAGCACTGTATAGGGCCGCGGCGCGAAAGAAAACGTTTTAGTGCGGCTAGAAAAGACACCGTGCTTAAATCCGTCGCGACCTCAATATGCGTAGCGCGAGTTGTTAAGCATGTGAATATGCATAACCAAGCCTTACGACCTTTAACACCTCGACCACGTACTGGAGTGTACTGTAGAGGTCCAGCGTAATCGCAACCGGTATGTGTAAACGCTTTATCTACCTGATTAACGCGTTGGCTAGGAAGATCTGCCATAAGAGGATAAGTTGGACGTGGACGAAATCTAAAACACGTGTTACATTTATGTATTCTCTGGCGAATGGTTCGCCGTGCAGCTAAAATCCAGTACTTTTGCCTGAGTAAGGACATAAGTAGCTCTGGACCGGCATGGAGATGCGTTTTGTGATAAAATTCAACAATAAGATCGACTACATGATCATGACGCGGGAGAATGCACGGATGTTTGTAGTTATAAGGCTCGTCTGAATTCGACAAACGGCCACCGACGCGGAGTATACCGTTCTCATCGAGAAACGGTTTAAGTTTAAGAAGAGCGGGGGAGACAGATAAATTATTTTTTAAACTCTGAATATCATTATCGAAATGAACAGCCTGTACGGCTAATAATAATTTGCGTTCTGCGCATTCCAGATCGGATATTGAAACAAAAATTCCTTTAGGTAATTTCCTAAGAAACCTACAAACATAAACAATGACGCGTAACAACTTAGACCAAGATGATATGCGCCGTGCGAGTGCATAAAACGGGGAAAGCGTAACATCAACGACCACGGGATGAGAGACAAATTTTTTCTCGGGTACGTCCTCAACTTCTGTATCCTCCCTATATGGCTCAATGGGCCACTCTGATGGATCATGACCAATCCAGGGTGGACCACTAATCCACAAGGGGTGATCCAGAAGGGCTATTGGAGGAACTCCACGAGACAGGCAGTCAGCGGGGTTTTCAATACCCGGGACGTGATTAAAACAAGTGGGGGAAACCAACTCTATTAGTTTGGTAATGCGATTGGCGACAAAAGTCTGCCAGCGATGCGGAGAAGAATAAATCCAAGCAAGTACTATCTTGGAATCAGTGAAAGCGAAAATATTATTTATAGGGTAGTGGGACGAAACTGTGTCCTTGACCTTGCGAAGCAGTTGTGACAGCAGAAGGGCCGCACACAATTCAAGTCTTGCAACCGAAATGGTTTTGACTGGCGAAACTTTCGACTTGGCACAAACTAATTGCACAGAATAGTTACAGCCATTGCGGACTTGCATATATACTACTCCGCCATAAGCGCTTTCGCTAGCGTCAGCGAAACCTATTAAATTAACACTGCATCCGTCGACTAGTCCTAAATGACGCGGTATCATAATTTGATTGAGCTTAGGAAGCTCGCGGCAAAACTGCTTCCAGGCTGCGACTATATGTTTAGGAGGTGCGTCATCCCACTCACACTTGGCCAACCAAAGCTCTTTTATTAAGAGCTTGGCGTACAAAATAGTGGGAGCCACAAAACCCATTATGTCCCAAAGTCGAGCTATTGTGGACAGCATTATGCGTTTGGTACAATTATCATTAGGCAGTACGACGTCAAATCGAAAACAATCTTGCGATCTATCCCAGCGCAAGCCAAGGACCTTATGCGGAATGGACTTATCGAACTCAATGTCCGGTGAAGCCTTATGAGAGTCAGATAAGTGCGCGAGAACCTCCTTTGAATTACTCGTCCATTTGACAAGATCAAACTGGCCTCGCTTGAAAAGCTGAATAAGCTCTTCACAAAGCGAAATTGCGCGCGGGGTGTCTGTAACACTACATACGATATCGTCCATAAATAAAGAATTAGAAGCTGCTGACGCAGCAGCGGGAAAATTATCGCCTTCATCGGCGATCAGCTGACGCACAACACGCAAGGCGTGATATGGACTGGACCTAAGTCCGAAACAAACGCGGTTAAATTGGTAAACCGTTATTGGTTCATCATTACTAAAGCGGTAAAATATACGCTGGAATCTACGATCCGATTCGCGAACGCCTATACTAAGAAACATTTGTCGACAATCAGCTGACAGAGCAATTTTGAAAAGACGAAAATTTATTATTATGTTAAATAAATCACCCTGTAGATTCGGTCCAGTATGCAAAATATCATTGATAGACTGGCCCGATGTAGTCTGACAGCTGGCGTCTAAAACTACGCGGAGTTTAGTGGAAACCTTATCCTCGCGCACCACGCCATGATGCGGAATATAATATGCGAGATCGCGGCTAGCGTTATCGATAGAAACTGGGCTCAAAAAATCTTTATCGATGTAGTCACGAATGACTTCGTTATAAGCGCAGCGTAAGTTAGGAGACGAATTCAATTTTCGTTCTAAACAATGAAAACGTCTGAGAGCGACGGAGTATGAATCGCCTAGCGAATAAGGGTCACCACAAAATGGTAACGCGACTATATACCTACCACTGTTATCGCGAACAGTAGTAGCGCGGAAATGTTCTTCACACTCGAGGTCCTTGTGACTCATCGAGGGCGGCGCGGAAATCTCTTCAAGCTCCCAAAATCGCCTTACGAGAGAATTAATATTATTTTCTTGAAGAACTGAACAGCAAGACGCGGTATAACGAGAACTATGTAACGTAGGCGCGACGCCCATTATTACATAGCCTAAAATCGTATTTATTGCGGGCGGAATATTATTTTTCTCACTGCGAACTGTGTTAGGTAGCAGCAAGTGCGGAAATACTTCGGCTCCGATCAAAATGTCTATATTACCCGGGAGCGCAAAATCCTTATCTGCGAGAGGCAATCTCTCGAGATGATTAAGTGTGGATACATTCACACGAGCGCATGGCATCACGCTCGTAATACAATCCACTACAAGCGAAGAAACATTAAAATGAATATTATTATTAAAACGCGAATGAATTTCAATATCTACGGAACCCATACACGATTTTTCCGAACCACCGATTCCTGTAATTATTAAATTACAACCTTTCATTTTATTCCATAGTCCGAGGCGTCGGAGACAATGGGAAGTAATAAAATTACTTTGTGACGCGCTATCTAATAAGCAGCGAACGATTATCGGTGTTCCATTTGAGTCGTATACTATAGTTTGAGCAGTTGGTAACAGTGTTATGGTTTCGGTAGTCTGCGCGGTCACTTGTCTATCGTATGAGCGGGCCGGCCGTGCACCGAGTGTGTTACATAATGACATTTCCGATGAATTACCAGCTGGCGCGGGCGCAGAGCCTGCGTTATCGCGATAACCTTGATCGCTAGAAACTGGATTGTTATTTACGTTATGCAGCGAAGTTTTATTAAAATGTAGTAAAGTATGGTGACGCTGATTACAAGTACGACACCGGGAATTACTTAAACAATTACTTATCTTATGTTTTAAACTCAAACAATTAACACAAGCTTCATTTTCCTTTACACATTTAAATCGCGCGGTCGGCGTTAAGTTATTAAAAGCGGGACATTTAAAAAGGTGATCGTGTATGATGCCTTTGCATATGCACTGACGTAAATTGTCATTAGATTTTGAACACGTTAGGTACGACTGCGGGTTTGGGGCGGAATTAATACGTAATTTAGTCGAACCCTGTTTAGCGATATTATGAGATGCGCTACTATATGAAATATTATTTTGTGTATTAAGAAATATTCGAGACTGGTCTCTTATAAAGGAAATAAAACTGTCGAGTGTAGGTATTTTATTATTACGCTCAGTCAGTTCAAACGCTCGTATAGTGTCTCGGTCGAACTTTTTTAAAGCGAGTTGTAGCAATATAAAATCTGACAGGTCGTCCAATTTTAAGTTTTTTAAAGAGTTTGCGGCCGTGACAAAGTTATTCATAAATAATTGGAAATTGAAAACTGAAGCGGGTCCAGACAATTTAAGATTTAAAACTTGATCTAAGTACGTAGACGCGAGTACTCGGGTATCCTGGTACCTATCAAGAAGCGATTGGAACATTATTTGATAATTCTCCGCGTTTGGTGTAACTCCTGCGAACACGGACCGCGCCTTCGGCGACAGTTTACCTAAAAGATAGTACAATCTGTCAGCGTCGGTCAGAGAGCCATTATCGTGCACAGTAGATTTAAAACTTGCATAAAAAAGCGGCCAATTCCGTATGTCACCATCGAATGATACGAGTTCAATGGCAGGCAATTTCGGTTGCATACGCACCGCATCGGTACGTCGTGCGCTGCTGGGCTCAGCGAAGTTACACTCCAAACGAGACTGTACGCGTTTAATAACGCAATACAATTCTTCAAATGACATGTATGCTTGATAGTCTAGTTGGGAATCAGGATTTAAAGAAAGTAACTCGGCGTTATAATCGTCTAACAATTTATGAAATTTAGTTCGGATTTCCTCTACTGTCATGCAGGAACTTAGAAATAATTCCTTATCAGATTCGCATGACTCAGCGGTCTTCGAACGATCGTAAATGTTTTGAACGCGTTCAAATAAGACATTACGTTTTGCTAATAGTATCGCTAACCTTTTGTCACTCAAAAGAGACTGCTTGTCTTCTTTCGACATTTTATATTATTATTTAAGTACCTAGGTAAGTATTTATTAAAATATGCGAACAAATATAATACTTGAGATTGCGGAAGTATAAACAAATATTATGCGGTTGTAAGTACGTACAAATTACAGCAAGCAATTTGGCGGTAAATTATTAAGTACCTACTTGTAAATAACAAAGTAAGGCACGCGGTGCGATGCGGGATATATAATTAATCCTGTGTAATGCGGAAAAAAGTAGATGCGGGGAAATAATTAAAATAAATTGCGGTAATGCGATAGTTTTGCGGTATGCGGTATGCGGTATGCGGTAATTAAATTATAAAGGCAACACTTTAGGCGGTTTAAATGAAGCGCTTGAAATATTTTAGATGTAGGTAGCAGTTACCTACTGCGGTGCGGGAAAGGAGAACCACGTAACGGGTTATAAGTATTATAAGTGAGTAAGTTATGAATGCAGTCTTGAACCACAACTAAATAAGTAGATATTCTAGGAGAAAATTATGCGGTAATATGAAAATACGGAATATGATTCCGTGTTGAATTGAGCTGAAATATCCGGTTCGCAATGGACCAAGAAATGTGGTGCGGGTGAGGTATCTGACGATTGGCGGATAACTTTACTTTTACAAGTATTATTTTTATTTTGTGGACTGTATCTTAAGGGTACTGGTACTCGCCAGTAATAAATATGGAGCGACACTATAATTGGATAGGAGAAAGGAGAAAAGCACGCTACCTGGACTAGAGCTGGAACCCACGTGGCGCGGACCTCTTCCTCTCTTCTATGGTGTCTCTGGTGTGGCTCCTGGCTGCACTTCACTACTCACTTTGTCACCTTTAGTTTAATAGTTATTTTGCGAGCGCTCACATACGACAAATACACAGGATTAAAGTTTGTTAGCAATTAATCGCGGGACGCTAAAAAGCTCCCAGCCGTCGCGAGATTCCGAATTTGAATGTCGTAAAATCATCCCTTCTTGCCGGGGGCACCATTGGTTGCGCTTGAGTCACGCGATTATCAGGCCACCAGTCTTGACCAATCCGTAGCGTGCATACGGCTTTAGTGCGAGGGAGATGGAAATAGGAATATCGCTCCATTTGAATATACTAGAATAGCGCCAATACGGACTGCCCTTGAACTAGCAAGATGCATTATGCAAAATATAGATGGCGCTAACACCTTGGAAGCAATTTTGTCAAACCCCTTTAGAAGTAAATTTAAATTTCCTTTAATTTTTTAAATTAGGGAGTTACTATTTAAATGCTATTGTAGTAACATTCAGGTTGTACTTGCTTGGATCCCTGGTCATAGTGGGATTATAGGAAATGAATGTGTGGATATATATGCCAAAGAAGCTGCAAATTCTGGTGGTTTACGCAATTTCCAAATTTTTTGCCAGGATCTTTTGCCTCTGGCCAAGTCGCATTTGACTTTGGAGTGGAATACTGTTTGGACTGAGTCGAGTAGATATAAAGGGCGTTTTTACGCTGAAATTCAAGATTCAGTACCTAGTCGACCGTGGTTTTTTAAATATTTGAAAGCTAATAAACCTGTATGCTCTACTATCTGTCGGCTACGTCTGGGTCACTCATGTAATGCAATATTTCTAGCTAAAATAAGGGTGAGGGATAGCTCATTGTGTGAATGTGGCTTGGATGAAGGCTCTCCAGACCATATATTTTTTGCTTGCGAAAACAACCTTTCATTGTACGATTACCTTCCTCCTAATATTCCTTGTCCCACTAATCTTAAATTTATTTTATCGTTAGTATATTCTCCATTTATAGACACCTTATGCTCGTTCATGGCTCATAATCACATTAGGCTCTAGGTGTAATAAGAATTCTCTTCCTTATAATTATTATATTATTTATTGTAATTATGTTTATGTATTCCATGTATATTTAAAGGCTAAGAAACAATATTTTGCTTTATATTTGCTTGTTCTGGTTTTTTCTGTCTTATTATATCTTGTATTTGCATGGTCGCATGAAGTCTCCACTCATTACCCGTGCCCAGTGCATGGCAATCAGTTTGCATTATACTTTTAATATGTTTTAAGAGTGGTTATAAGTTATAACTGTACATATTTTTCGCCTCAACTCTGACGCTGGCAACTCCTAAACGGGGAGGCTTACGCCAAAGAAGAAGAAGAAGAACTAATCATAAGTAGCCTTCCGCGCAAGACAACGCACTTCAAACGTTTTGAATTTTGGAGGGGCGCCCCATGTTATCATAGTTGATCTCTACTATTTTCACCTAAACAGCAAAAAAAAGGAAAATAAATCAATAATACTTACAAAGGCATAAGAGCTACTATTTCAGCAATTGCGCTGTGTACATTTGACCAAGACATGAGCATTTCTTGTGGCGGTCTATCATCCCAGTTGTCACCATCTGCTGTAAAAAAATCCATACATTTTTAAAAAGAAGAAAATTGATTTTCAATTATTAATAAAATAGGATTAGGGAAAATATATTGATTGATTGAAGAAGGGATTGGTTTGGTTAATCCTTCAGGCCCCACGCGAGCACCGGTGATCGCGACAACAATAGAATACAATAGCAATTCCTGGAAATTCCGACTGAAGTATTAAAATGGTTGCATAATGTTACCTAAGCATTGTTTATTATTGTTAATTGTGTTTCCTCCAAGAATCTACAGTAAAATCAATTGCATATAATATGAGTATATGTATAAATTGTATATTAAATACTTACTTCTGAATAGTTTTATTAAATTACTTAAAATTCTTGGGCAATGGTAAGTATGTGCAGTAACTAAATTTAACAAAAATCTCTTGTAGAGTTCCACTAAATCTTGACTGCGGTTTATCCATTGTATGTTACACATGGCTTCCACATAAGGTTTCATTTCTTTTTCTAATAACACTACACAATTTAAGCTATCGTCCATTAGCTTTCTAAAATTGTTGTCATTTAAAGGAAAATCCTTTAAAACCTTTAATAATTCGAAATAGGGACCCGAATTCCTATCACGAACATAGCTAGTGAGAATTTGTTCAACTTGTTTTGGTTTTAAAACAAATTTCATACGCGCATTCGCCGCCTGCCTGTCTAGAGTATTTCGCATCAATGACGCAACACTTTTTTGAGCTAACACTGCCATTATTTCTTCAGGTCTGCTGCGAGTGTCTTCAGAAATTCCACTATCTCCGGCTGACGTAGCAGCTCCGCTTTTTTGTGGTTGAGGACCTCTCTTAACACGTTGCTGTTGTCGTCACCCTGTATGTGAGGGCTCGGCTCGAAGCTTGTGCTCGGTCTGTTGTAACCTACACCAGGTTCCGCTGCTTCGACACTACGTTTATCTTTTAAATAGCTTTGCAACTTCTCCAAAACAACTTTACTGTCACCTTCCTTTTTTTCGGCACCATAACCTTCTTTCGACATGGCATGCAGCCTTTGGAAGATTACATTTTGGATTTTTGTAACAAACAACACACAAGAAGTAGTATATTCGTTGAGTTTTAGGATGTTAAATGCACCAATATAATAAGAAGCGTTGTTTTAAGTTGTGAAATATTATGAGATTGTAAAAACACGTGCATAACTTTGGAATCTGCGCAAATGAAAAATGCGGAAAAGACGATGACGAATGTCAACGTCAGCACTCAGCAGACAGAAAATAAAAAGCAGCTGTGTTCTTCTTCCTCTTCAACTAATTAATATTAAGCACCAATAACACCCTAAGCAGGCACTTCACACACATGGCTATTTGTATTATATTTGCGCATTTGATGTATTCGCCAAATAATCACCATATTGTGTAGAGGGTATGTTTGACAATTAAAAGTCGTGTTCGTTATGTTTTTAAACTGCGCATGCGCGGCTTTTTTGTGTGTCAGTGTGAGTGTCATATTCTAAAATACCTTGTCATGTTCTAATACACCATCAGTTTCTGTCAGATCACAGATAAATCTGATAGCTATTTTAGAACGTAACAAGGCATTTTAGAATATGACACTCACACTGACACACAAAAAAGCCGCGCATGCGCAGTTTAAAAACGTAACGAATTTGACTATTGGCCTTATTTGCCTATTTGACAAATATGACCAATACCAAATACACGTATCCGTACCTTTGTTGGTTTTTGATGCACATCGAAGGAGTCAAATAGACAAGTAAAGAAAATCCAGTAAAAGTTTGGTATATTTTGACATTCATGTGTGGAGGGCCGTATATTTGCCTATATTTGCTTGTTTGTGTATTCGTCAATAATTTTGCCAAATAAAACAAATAGCCAATAGCAAATACAAATAGCCATGTGAAGTGCCTCCATTACACCAATTTGTGAACTCACTGAATTGATCACTGATCATAAAGGACGATAGTTCTTTAATATAATAATAAATCATAATATTATTATGATTTATGGTGGCATTTTCCATGGCTATTTGTATATTTTGCGTATATTTTGATGTATTAGCCAAACAATTACCATGTGCAGACGGTATGTTTGACAAAGTATTGGCCTTGTTATCCATACCTTTGTCAGTTTTTGTCGCAAATGAGTCATGAGTTCATGACGTCAAAGGAGTCAAAAAATATAATATAGGCAAGTAAACAAAATCAAGTAAAAGTTTGGTATTTGACGTCCATGTGTTTGCCTTTATTTGCTTTAAGTATACGTCAATAATTTTGACAAATGCAATCAAATAGCCAATAGCAAAATATACCAACAGCCATGTGAAGTGCCACCATTATAAATAAATTATGATAACTAAAGTTTTACTTTAAACATTCTACCTTTAAATGTTTGGCGATGAAATGTGCTTATTTCCACTCATAAAAATGAATATCAATAAAATGTTTACAGTTCGACAAGGCTTATGGAGGCACTTCACATGGCGGCAAAATTATTGACGTATACACAAACATGAAACAAGCAAAATAATAAAAAGGCAATTAATACGGCCTTCCTCACATGGACGTCAAATACCAAACTTTTACTTGATTTTGTTTACAGTGCGACAAGCAAGTAGACAAGCATGAGTCATGACAAGGCTTTAATGAACGTGGGTGGTGGCGACTGGCGGCTGGCGCTGCAAGGAGAACTGTCAAAAATGACGTTAAAGGGTTCATTCACTATCCTGCATAAGCCACGGACACGGGAGAGGACAGCACGGCGGACTGATGCATCAGCATGCAGGATAGTGAATGGGCCTTTTTACTTTTTAGTTCCTTTTTTCACCACGTTCATTTAAAGCCTTGTCGAGCTGTACTTGCAGTTCGACAAGGCTGTAATTTATGTGAACGTGGCGAGAAAAGGAACTAACGCTTCTATCATACAAAAACGTCAGTTTTCACAGCTGTTCTTCCAATATAGTGAAGGACCCATTCACTATCCTGCATAAGCCGGCGGACGGCACGGCGGACTACCATCCAGGACAGTGAATGGACCTTTTAAGCAGCGCCCATTGGCGGGATTGGCCATTGACATCATCAAGATATATTCATTTATCATAGCCTTGTCGAACTGTAACCCTAGCCCTGAATCCCTGAATAAAAAAAATAATCTACTGTCTATGTTTTCGTTGTCTTTTGTCAAGTTTTGTCTTTCGCTCACTTTTCATTTTATTTTTCTCAATGAGTTTGGGAGGGGTAAAATGCGTGTGTACGTTTTATTCCGGATTAATCGTACATTTTAATGTTATCGGTATCTATCGAGTACTGCAGTGAAAATGTGTGCATTATCGGTGATTTAGATGGTGTTTGTTTACCGTAGTTTATATTCGTACTCGTTTGTTTAGTGATAATCATGCAAAATGGCCAACGATTTCTGGTCGTGTACTTGTTGTACAGAAGCTCTCACTTGTTGGCTGCGTCTCAAACTCTCACCGGAGGAGATAGAGCAGAGGTACAGGAGCAAGGAGATCGATAGAATCCTCGAGAAGGACAAGCAGACGCTGCGGCGACAGGTAAAGCTGCTGCTGCTCGGCGCGGGTGAAAGCGGAAAATCAACATTCCTGAAACAGATGAGGATAATACACAAAGTGAAGTTCGAGCCGGAACTGGTGCGCGAGTACCAGCATGTGATATATCAGAACATCGTGAAGGGTATCCAGGTGTTGGTGGACGCGCGGGACAAGCTCGCGATACCGTGGGAGAACCCTCGGAATCTGGACATCGGGCAGCAGGCGTTGCACTTCAACAGCACGGCGTCGCTAGATAGCCGACTGTTCATGCACTATGCGCCCCACATTCACTCCCTGTGGCTGGACAGGGCCATAAAGAGGGCGTACGACAGGCGAAGAGAATTCCAATTGGTGAGTATTGTTGTGTAAACATTCATCACTGTCGCTATGCTAATCGTGTGATTATTTATGTTGCTCATGTGATACTATTGTATTGTGCAACTTTTGAAATGAATTTCACATGGCCTTCCTAATAAAAACTTTGTGTGAAAACTGAAAAGTTACTTTGTATTTTCTCAATAATTAAATTAAACAATCTGAGTATTTTAAATTTGCTTTTGGTTCTAAATTAAAAAAAAAAAAACAAAAATTATAATTTTTCTGTACCGTTCATAACATATTTTGTACAATAGTTTATTTACCAATTTCGTAAAAAAAAGATAAACTGTAACTAAATCGATTATTGTGTTAGCTTTATAACAATTTGTTAACCAAATCATTTGTCATAAAGAATTCATATGTAAAGCATTTGCATTTATAAAGCAATGCCAAAATATAACAAATATTTTTTTTCCAGAAATATGTAAAGGAAGCGTAAATAATTACTATGCTTTTTTAAAGACACTTTTCACATTAATACCTCGATCGTGGAAACCAGACACAATAGCTTATCTATTGTTATCGCGGCCGCTTGGGAGTTGAAGCATTAATGATAAATAATAATCTATCTAAAATACACATTCAGTATGTCATCTGTGTATGGAACAAACACTGGGGGGCGCAAGAATGTCCAGACCAGAGAGGCCTATAATACATAGCATGTCTGAGTCTGGGTACCTATAATATCTAAAAAATCAGGGCGCAGTTATAAAAGCTCGCACAGGGCGCAAAAAAGGCTATTTATGGCACTGCATACCAGCACCGGTGATAGCAACAACAATAGAATACAAAAGCATTTCCAAGAATCTCTGATCGAAGGATTAATATCAAGTTTTCATTACATCGATAAATTAATCATAAAGTTATCAGCAAAATAGATTTATAAAAATAAAACCTATTGTAGCAAATACAATTTTTTTATGATAATAATTAGTGTTAATGTGGATTAAATTTTAGTAGCAGTAAAATAAAAAGTGATGCCATTTTTACTACTTGTAGCATCTAATAATTATTATAATGTTTACAGTTTGACTATGTCAGCGGTTCCCAAACTTATTTTGTCTGCTGCCCACTTTGAGAACTAATTATATTTTAGCGCCCCCATTGTTTCAATTTAAAATGCATCCAAATGAAATAAATCACCCCCTTAAGCTTAGGCTAAGCCTGTACACAACGCCCCCATTTTTTCTGGGTCCCATCCTTTAGACCAGTGGTCCCCAACCTTTTTTTCATGCGGGCCACAAACATGTTTTGGTCTTGGTGTCGTGGGCCGCAACAAAAATTGTTTAGGGTTAAAAAATAACATTCTTCAAAATTAATGATTTTAAAGTGAAAAAATTTTTACGACTATCACGTAGACTACGTTATTTTGCCGGTGGGCGTGAATTTCAAAATTTTTTAACATCATACGGGCCACAAATAAAGTCCCGGCGGGCCGCATGCGGCCCGCGGGCCGCGGGTTGGGGATAGCGGCTTTAGACCTTAAGCGCCCACAGAGGGGGGTTATCGCCCACTTTGAGACAGGCTGAATTATGTCCTACAAACATGGATAGCCCACACCGCAATAGCTTTGAGTAAAAAAAGGACATAGTTTTCTTATGTGTGTGTGATCAATGATCATGTATAGAGATCATAAAGTTAATATACCTAGCGGAATAGAGGAACAATCCCGAGCTGTCAAACGAAACAGAAATAATTTATATCTGTGTGTACAAATATGTTTATTGTTTATGTTTACATACAGATATAAATTAATTTATTTAGTAATGTATTTTTCTAAGAGCAAACATCTTTTTAAGAGCTTAAATTGCCAAAGTGCCGATAAGTGCCGACTGGAGTGATATACATTATACATATGAAAAAAGGGTTCTGCTGTCTCAAATCATGCGTCTCTTTTTACCATGCAGTGTCACTGATAGTGACATCTTGCTTGCTTAGCCCTTTGTTTCTCTATTCTGCTAGGTATATTAACATTTAACTTTATGATAGAGATACAAGGCAAGACATTGCTCAAAACTATAATTATTATATTTTGACAGATACTTAGTCATTGCTCAAATGCTCATTAACTTCCTTGTTTAGATTAATTTTTGACTTAAATAAAAAATATAATAAATAATAGCCTGGAACTTACTGTAGGAAGTAAGTGAAATGTTGACAGACTTCAAGAACTTTTTTTGTTAACTTTTTATCTTATTCTGTGATCATGTGTGACAACTGACAATGTTAGTATAATTGCTGGAATATTTTAAAAGTGTTATATAATATTATTGTACATTAATTACATGTACAACATGTTTTAATTATTGTAAATTATACAATATACTGTATACTATAATTTAAGGAAGGTCTTCCCAGCTCCACTACCTAGGTATAATTTGTGATTTATTTACATACTTTACCAGAAAATCATTAAATGTTTAAGGTCATCTAAGAAAACATTAAATAAAACATATTTTTCATTAAACAATTACTCAAGCTATAAATTCTATAATTATTTAATTTCAGTACACAGTTGAAAGTAATCTGCGTTTTGTATGGAACATTAATTATTTTGCTTATCTGTTACGATTAGTCATAGTAATTTCGTCGCGTGCACGCTGCTATGGATATGACCGAGCATTTAGCAATACCTGTTTGATAATTTGTAATACTTGTGTTTTAATTTTTTTATTGTTCTTAAAAGTGCATTTCAATGTAAATGTTAATTATTGTCCTTGAATTTTTGGTATTATATCGTTTTATATTCCTAATATAATTGCGAGTTTTTTTTATGGTTTCGTATGTTTTTATGTTTGCGAATCGCGACTTCTATTTAATGTGGATCCAGGATATATTCACAATTCCCGTTCGAATCTTTGAAAACATACCACACTAGTATCACGCGACGTGGGAGAGCCATGCTTCGGCACGAACGGGCCGGCTCGACCGGAGAAATACCACGTCCTCACAGAAAACCGGCGTGAAACAGCTCTTCGGCTGTGTTTCGCCGAGTGAGGAGTTTACCGGAGGCCCAATCCCCTACCCTTTTCCCTTTCCTACCCTTCCCTATTTCCTTCCCTACCCTCCCCTATTACCCCTTAAAAGGCCGGCAACGCACCTGCAGCTCTTCTGATACTGCGAGTGTCCATGGGCGACGGAAGTTGCTTTCCATCAGGTGACCCGTTTGCTCGTTTGCCCCCTTATTGCATAAAAAAAACGCGAAGCGTTATCCAATAACAGTCATGTTCTTTCCCGAAAAATCTCTAAATATGCAATGAAAAGGAAAGAGAATGCAAATTATTTATCTGTCTCTTTCTTCCTCGTTTCTCAGGACTATCTAGATTCTAGATGGTCCTTATTAGTACTAGGATCATACAGATGATGTAATATTGATCCCCATACGTAATTTATAACTCGATAATGACTCAACCGGTCCTGGCTAGGAACCGGCTGAACAATCATTACAAGTTTTTACCACTATCCCCTTAAGTGCGATACCTATATAGGGCTAGGGTGTACGTACGCTGTAGTTTCCCTAGGCATCGTAATTGGGAATTTCTATAAACTTGTTAGCTATTTTGAACGTAGATTTCGATTTTCACTTGTTAGAGATTCAGAAAGATCTTTAAATAATATGTAGCAAAATCTGTATGTCTTTTGTTTTAAGAACATAATCTCTTTAAAATATATTCATAATATCTATACGCGAACCTATCCTCAATCCAAAGTATTCCAAAGTATAAGCCGTAAACAAAAGTCGTCGCTAGCTAAAAAAATAAAAATCGAAGGAATATACTCTTTGTACGACTTTGAGCTTTTTCTCGAGTGCAAGCTTCGCACACTTCCAAAATTTCACTGTCATAGTCACGAATCTGACAGATTCGATACGTAAGGCTATCTATCCATCCACTTTCGCTCAATAATATTACCCCTCAAGCCCGGTGATCGCGACAACAATAGAATACAATAGCATTTCCGAGAATCCCCGATCGACGGATTAAAATGGTGGCTATGGGTCAATGCCGAATATCCATCCATCTGTTACGCTCAATGACCGAAATCGCTGTCAATGAGCGAAAAAAAGGCTAACAACGCGTTGTGGTCACAGTGAAACAGCCACGATGCGAAATTCGCGTCGTGGCTCTAATGAAAACGGCCACGACGCGTTCTGGCAATCGCAAAAAGTCTATAACGCGAAATGTGGCTGATATGCTATTCGTTTTTCTTAATCTGTTCTTGATTGATTAATTGTCCATAGGTATGGAAGATTATATTTGAATTACCACGTGTACTAGGTACAAAATATTTTTTCTTTTACTAAATCACTGCATAACGTGTTTATCATTATTATTTATAAAATATCCATACTTCTATACTATCCGTACTATTATTATTACTGTCTGTCTGTCTGGCGCAACATAGTTGCGGGCATTAACTAGTAGTATTATATTTAAATTATATATTATTACGTGCTAGGGTTCGAGGATTCGGAGAGAAAGACCTGGTGACTCTCTTGAAGACTTTATTCACAAACACACAAATCACTAAATCCAAACACTAAGCACTAGATCCAAATCATTGAGCACTATCACTGTCCTAGGTCGTAGCCGAGTCTTAGGTCACTATCACAATCACTCACTATTGATCACTTGTTCTCACTTCGAAGTCGCCTTGATGATCGCTTGTATCAAACTGAGCTGATTGCCGGCTTGTTTACCTTTTATATGGCCCGCCATACTTTCTGGAACGTTCCATTCTGGATTGTTTACGTAAACACGCAATTCACATAAACAAGGGTTGGACTTTTCTAGAAAGCACGCGCAACTGTCGCACGCAGGTAAACAACTGCCCGTATACGTAACACTATAAATAAATAAAAAACTAAATACTTATTATTTATTAAGATCAGATTACCTTATATAAAAAAAAAAATAACAAACAATAGCACTTTGCGCCAGACAGACAGACAGTAATAATATTAGTACGGATATTTTGGAACTATGGATATTTTACAAATAATAATGAAAAACTTGATACGCAGTGATTTTGTAAACGAAAAAATATTTTGTAGTACGCGTGGTAATTCAAATATAATCTTCCATACCTATGGACAATTAATCAATCAAGAACAGATCAAGAAAAACGTATAGCATATCAGCCACGACACGAATTTCGCGTTATGGACTTTTTGCGATTGCCAGAACGCGTCGAATTCGCGTCGTGGCTGTTTCTCTGTGACCATAACGCGTTGTGAGCCTTTTTTCGCTCGTTGAGCGATTTCGGTCTTTGAGCGTATCACATCCACTTTCGCTCAATAATATTACCCCTCAAGCCCCGTACGAGCACCGGTGATCGCGACAACAATAGAATACAATAGCATTTCCGAGAATCCCCGATCGAAGGATTAAAATGGTGGCTATGGGTCAATGCCGAATTTATATTTTTACTAGCTGTTGCCCGCGACTTCGTCCGCGTTAGCATTTATTGTACAAAAATATTCAATGTACAGAATTGACTTTCTTACGATTTTATTATAATATAAAGATGTTCCGCGCGGCTTCGCTTGCGTAATTTAGGAATTTCACGCAACCGCATATTTTGCCGCAAAAAATAGCCTATGTCCCTTCACGTGGTCTATTCTTCATGTTGCCAAATAACATAAAAATTGCTCCAGTAGTTCTTAGATAATAAGCAATATCATATAATTTCCCCCGTTTTTTCCACATATTCCTCTATTTCTTCGCTCCTATTAGTCTTAGCGTGATAAAATGTAGCCTATATCCTTCCTCGATAAATGGGCTATCTAACACAGAAAGAATTTTTCAAATCGCACCAGTAGTTACTGAGATTAGCACGTTCAAATAAGCCCTATCATATAATTTCCCCCGTTTTTTCCACATTTTCCTCTATTTGTTAGCTCCTATTAGTCAGCGTGATAAAATATCTATAACCTATAGCCTTCCTCGATAAATGGACTATCTAAGGCTGCGTCCCCATCAGACACGGCACGGTGCCGTCACCGTGTTACGGCACGACGCCGCCACCGTGACACGTTACGGCGCCGTACCGTAACACGATGCCGTGTACGATGCGTCCCTATTCAGTCGATATTTGCGCTCGAACGAGATTGCTTGTCTGCATATGGGTCGCGAAAGAATTATTCTCTTGTTGTTACTAAAACGAAGATTGAAAAAGAAACAGAAACAAAGGAAATTTTGGGTAAATTCGTATTACAAATTACCAACAAACTTATTAATTAAGGGGGCTCCCAGACAAAAAACATAATTTTTTGGTTATTTTTCTCTATAATAATGGTACTTACGGAACCCTTCGTGCGCGAACCTAAGTCGCACTTGGCCGATTTTTATGTGTTCCAAATAAGTGCCTCATTCAAGTTTGGACAAAATTTTTGTTCGGAAGTTTCACCCAGAATAGGGGCGCGCGGTGCACTGTACGCGGCACCACCGTGTTACGGTACGGCGCCGTACCGTGTCACGGTGGCGGCGTCGTGCCGGAACACGGTGACGGCGCCGTGCCGTGTCTGATGGGGACGCAGCCTAACACTGAAAGAATTTTTCAAATCGGGCCAGTAGCTCCTGAGATTAGCGCGTTCAAACAAACAAACAAACTCTTCCGCTTTATAATATTAGTATAGTGAGTGTAGACTTTATTTCCGCCGCCCCATATACGAAATTCATCAGGACGCTGCCGCCCCTAGGCCTTAGGTCGCGGCCTATATAGCCTATTTATAAATCCGGGGCTGATTAGGATGGCTATTATACCACACAGCTCATGTGCCGGTCTGTACGCGGCACCATTATAAGCAAATTACTTTCAAACGAGCGTCAACAATTGATTGCTGTGTCGTTTATTGGGACCTTTCATTAGTGGGGTCAGTATCGCCGGTGATTGACAACTTTTTATATCGACGTCCAAATTAGCTATGTAAAGTTAATTTAAGATTATGGTAAATGGTCAAATTTACTCAAAAACAAAAACCAACAGCTCTTCTAACTTAGATAATACTACTTGGAGATATAGAAATAGGTCAAATAAAGCCAATTAAAAATCTATATCTATCAACTAGATGGCATGTAAATTCTATATGGATTCTGGAGATTCTCCTTTTCAAAATTTAGACTTTGGACGTTGTTTCCACCCAAAAACCTGTCTGATAAAGAGCCAATAAGTTTGAACGAATCGGCTCTAAAAAAGAGATTTGAAAGAAAATACGATATATTGCGCCGTTGAAGCATTCGTACACGTCCCACATGCTAAAAGAAATGTCCAACCAAGTCTGCAGCTGTTGCGGTCACTTCTCTAAATGTTTTGAAATTGATCTAGTAGTTTGTGGTTCTTACACCTCTGTATGAAGACGATGTTAGGTGAGATGTATGTCAAGTAGCCCATGAGTACAGGAATCTTTAGCGGGTCAAGTGACTGATATCACAGTTCGAACGCTGTTTTACTTTGGGAAACACTTCCCAACTTTCTATTATCAAAAAAAAAAAAAAACTATTTCTATTAGGAATATCTGGAGAACATGACAGAAGGCTAGAAGTAACAACAAATAATGCCAATTCAATCACACCAAAAAATATAGAGAAATGTTTTTGTGGCAGGTAACTTATCAATTATTTAACGGCTGTCTTCGGTCTTCTTCTATCATTCGGTAAGTTACAGCTATGTTATAAAGAGTTTTTTATCGTATCTTTTTCAAATGAGGATTTACTCCAGCCAGGGGCATAAGATAAGTTACATAACTCATAACCATCTCCGCGCTGCCAGGTGGAGTAGTGTTTACAAAACCTCACCTAAAATCTTACCCTAAAAACTAAACTACTAACAGCTATGTAGCAATAGGATCCGGTCTTTCGTGTCAATTGTCGTGTCAAACATCTGCCATGTCACGAACTTAAAAACCCTCATTTAGGTACACTTCTGAAAATCAATTAAGTTTCCAAATCCGAATCGCGTTTCCCGCTAAGAGTGGCTAATTTATTCCCGTGAATTAACGTAAACGTCCGTAGTGAATAGAGTTTATTTCGGGCGGGGTTATTTTTATGCGCACTGTACAATGTACGGACTACATACAGCGTGAGTAATGGGTGTAGGTTTAAGGTTTTATATTTGGCCGTGTCAATTATAGTTATTATGCTAAGAACCCGCGTGCGCGGTCGACTGAAATGTTTTCGTCGCCCACTATCTTATGACTGTAGACTATTTTGCAGAATCGGAATAGAATCGGTTGTAAACAGTTCCTTCTGCTATTTAATCAACACGGCTTCGATTTGGTTTCGATACAATTTTTGTACAATAAAACACCTGGGTCCTGACTCCTGGGTCTTTTTTTATGGGCAGATTTTCTTACAAGAAGGCGAAGTCAACATCAAGTATGAAATAAACGCTTAAAGTGACATCTAAAATTCCATACACGTTTATGCAATCACTCACTTTCTAGATCCTTTATCTCTTTAGCGCTAAAGCTGTACTTTGCATCCTTAAATAATAAAGTTAGCCAACTTAAGCAGTTTTAAAGATTTAATTTAAATATCGACGAAGAAATTAGGTAGGTACGGTAAACTATACTAAAACACAATCAAAAGTTTAACAAAAAAGTTACATCTTACAGTAGAGGCTATTTAGTGCAAAACGGTTGATCAATAAACTGCTAAAATCATCACCCCTCCTACCGACCGCGACTACCCTTCACGGAAATTACGTAACGCCAAAATATGATCCCACTTCTGATGCATTTTTTTCTTTAAAAAATGTTTTTTTAATCTCAACCAACCCAAAACAGATAATTTTATTATAAACAATAACAATACAACGTTTATTTAACACAAAACATGCGCATTGAATACCGATAGTGAATACTTGGTAATTGGTATGTCATCGCACCGTCGCAACTCTAGGGTGTGAACACAACATGATTTCAAGACTAAAATAAAATAATATTATGTTTGATTGATGTGTAGATAGGTGTAGCCCTGTCACTTAACACGTAGAGATCAACTACGATAACATGGCGCGCCCCTCCAAATGACTGTTTCAGTGTGTGTAGTCACATCCTTATGAAAGAGTTTGTATGTAGTAAGTATTCAACCAATCACAGTACACGTAATATTTCAGTTAATGTCACTTATTACCAAGATTTGTTGGTCTAATCATAACTAGCCTACCGCGCAAGACAACGCACTTCAAACTTTTTGACAGCGCACTTCAAACTTTTGAATTTTGGAGGGGCGCGCCATGTTATCGTAGTTGATCTCGGAAATGTATGTGGAAACGAGATAAACGACTAGCGATAGAGCAATGGTTGAATTATTGAGTCTCTCTTTCTTAGTGACCGGGCCTTAGTGGGTGAGAGGTACAGGACGCTGAATGCATCCTTGGCTCATCTTTATTGGCAATCAGATTAGTCAGTAGATCAGTCTACGTGGGAGAGCCATGCTTCGGCACGAATGGGCCGGCTCGACCGGAGAAATACCACGCTCTCACAGAAAACCGGCGTGAAACAGCGCTTGCGCTGTGTTTCGCCGAGTGAGTGAGTTTACCGGAGGCCTAATATACCCTATAACCTTCCCTACCCTCCCCTATTACCCTATTCCCTCTTAAAAGGCCGGCAACGCACCTGCAGCTCTTCTGATGCTGCGAGTGTCCATGGGCGACGGAATTTGCTTTCCATCAGGTGACCCGTTTGCTCGTTTGCCCCCTTATTTTATAAAAAAAAAGATTATCAACCTGCCTTATCCGAGCTCAAAAATAACACCCCACCCTCGAGTTCAGAGCCAAGTTCAAAGCCACTAGACCACGGAGCTAGAGGCGTGTTACTAAATGAACTTATGGAGGTCCACCGAGGACGTCAGTATCCGATGATAGTGATGATGAAAGCGCACTCGCCCATGTGAGCTAACGTTATTTGTCCGTGTGAGTCACTGACAGGTATTTGCCAACATGTGAGTTACAAGCTTGATAATAATTATTATCGAACGTTTATTTATCTAAGGATGGAGTAATCCATACTAATATTATTATAAATGCGAAAGTATGTCTGTCTGTCTGTCTGTCTGTCTGCCCAAACCGCTGAACCGATTTTGATAAAATTTGGTATGGGGATACTTTGAGACCCGAGAAAGGACATCTAAGGATACTTTTTGTCCCGGAAAAATGTACGGTTCCGCCGCGATAAACGAATTTTAGCGCAACGGAGTTCTATCTGTTGTGTCAGTTCGCATGTTCTGTCCTGCAGGAGCCTAATAATGTACACTAAACAGGAATATTTCCGTTTTTACCCTAATTTAACTGTGATACGGGGTGACTATAACTCCAATGCATTTGGTTTAATTTTATTTTTATATTTTGATGGCCAAATCCCTACCTGTTATGCAGAATTGGTCAATTGGGCTTCCCTCTGAACAAGAATCGTCCTTACAATCCAGGTTGTCATGTTTCCGCTGCCTAATTTGTTCTGTCCTGTCTATACTAATATTATAAAGCGGAAGAGTTTGTTTGTTTGAACGCGCCAATCTCAGAAACTACTGGTCCGATTTGAAAAATTCTTTCAGTGTTAGATAGTCCATCTAACACTGAAAGAATTTTTCAAATCATGTCCTTCCTTCTTCGTTTCACTGAGTTACAGGAAGAAACGAAGAAAGATTCTTGCGCACACACATAAGCACCAGAGTAGACAGAATGATAGAGTATGCCGACTTAGAAGTGATGAAATTTTTTTAAATTTGACGTATTATGACAAAAGTCGTCGCAAAGTAAAGTTAAAGACAAAGTTATCTACAACTTTAGTTGTTGTTTATATTTTGGCACATGCAAAGAAAACTGTCAGAATTCAATTTCGAAATCTTATTTTTAAAAATAAATTATACCAGCTAGCGCGCCAGCCTTTAACTTATCCTGGCGAAACCCGAAAGAAATGACAGATGTTAATACTCGTCCGTCTCATAGCAGTCGAAGTACTGGTAGTTATGTCTATTGTGTAAGCACTGTAAACATTGTGCTAGAAGATAATAAGGTTCCCATAGAACCGGCTACCGTCGTCGTCAAAACTTTTGTGAAGCAATTATTATTCTAATTCCACAAACATTGGCTTTCATAGATCATTAGGCGCCAATGATCATTAGGTATTAATCAAGGGTGCTAATAGATCCCTTTGCAATTAGCCGAATTAACGAACACCAAGGTTCTGTTTTCGACATTGAGCTATTATTATGTTTAATGCCCGTAAATGAACGCATTTAGCACGTAAACTGTAGGCCTACTACGAAACTGGCCTTGTACCATGAAACTGTTTTGAGACTCAAAGAATCGGACGAGAATGCCGCGTCCTACACTAACAAACGTGAAATGACGTTGTTAGAGCAGGACGCGGCATTCTCGTCCGATTGTTTGAGTCTCAAAACAGTTTCATGGTACAAGGCCTGATTGATGCCCGCAGCCCGCAACTCCGTTGCGCCAAAATTCGTCAATCGCGCGGAAACCGTACACTTTTCCGGGATAAAAAGTATCCTATGTCCTTTCTCGGAACCCTCTTAGATAACAAATTTAAGATAAATCGGTTCAGCGGTTTGAGCGTGAAGAGGCAACAGACAGACACATATTCGCATTTATTATATTAGTAAACGTATGGATGTGGACGGAATATAAGGCATTAAATAGGGAATTGAAGGTTTTCAGAAACTTCTAAATATTGTCGTCAGATTCCCTTTGTGAATCCCAAAAAGAAACTGAAATGACCAGCTGCAATGTCATCTATAGTAGGGGAGGGTAGGGTGCTATTTGTGTAGTCACTCGAGCGTCATGGAGACCTAGTAGGTTTTTTTTACATTAGGTAAAAGTGATGAAAAAATAATAAGAGCGTTTTTTATTTTAGCAGTGGGTTCAAAAACTATAGCTATTTTAAAGTTTTGAAAGAGAAAATATATTCAGAAAATTGCTTATTTAGTAAAATTATAAATATATTTTAGACAACAAGGACTAAATCATTGATTCCCAAAGTTGTCCAGGTGGACCCCATGGGGTCCACGGGAGCCCGATAGGGGTCTACGCTTGCGTGGAAAAAAAATGGGAGTCCACGAGTCGTTAACGGGGGTCTATAAAAATTAGGTGACCCGATTTGATTTCTCGTATGAATATAGGCAGACAATATTATATTAATAGCAGATTAAATATTACAGAGCGAGGAGATTCAGAAATAAGTAAAAGTGTGGTAATTTTTGTGTTAAATAGCTAGGTTATTGGTTTCTTGTACCTACTGTGAGTAAAAACTTAGAACACAAAAAAGTAAAGGTCCAACTGTTGGATGAATAGGAAAATATGAAGGTTTATTTTTTATATTTTAAAATGTCCCGACAGGCTTACCTTACCTTTGAATCGTCAATGCTTTTTATGGGAGCTTCTTTGGGGTATACTCAACATCCCCCCTATCTTAATCTGACAAATCGACAAATCGGATGACATTTCAATATTTTAAAAAAAATAACCCACCACGTGAGAAATCTGATTTCTATACCATGATAACTAGACTCTCGTCATGTCGGAAGCCTATACAAGCTTAATCTCTTCCCCTCCCCTACTACTATTGTTGTTTGAGATGCTATAATGCTATTTATTTTAATGTCATTTATTGTCTGAATAATAGAAATGCTATGGCACATTCATTTTGTAGAGAGTCTACTAGAGACAATTATTATTTCTTTGTATAATAATATTATCTAAATAACTTAGCTAAGTATACAGCTAGGTCTCTTACACATTGAATGTTATAAAATACCAACTTTTTTTACGGTTCCGCGGAACTCATTTGGTAATCCCTGTTCTACAGAATTCTTGAAAGTCCATGGCCACACTATCGGTATTCGATAAAAATTGCGCAAGCGCAGGTATTTTAATAAAAGCATGTATGTAATACATAATTTCGTAAGCGTCAGATAAAATTGTATCGCTTATGTACAAATTAATGTTAAATTTTATTTGAAACATACCTATGGTTTAAATTATAATAATTATGGTATGGTATGGTATGGTAATTATTGTTTTAGGTAATACTTCAGTTTATATACTTGTCGCTCTTAGAGCGAAAATATATAATACTCTTTTCTTCATTAGCGAACCCAAACATAAACCGAAAATAAGTCGGTAAGTCTTTTAATTTACCGCCTTATTTACTTGCTTGAGAAGCGACGGCAAAATTATTATTATTCTGAATTTTGCTATCCCTTCTCAAGTTACAGATTATATTATCGAATACAATCGAATCGGAAACTATTAACATTCCAATCGAAACAATTAATACCTAATTTCAATCTACCCACACGATTGCTTACTAGAAATTCATATTGTGAAAGAGACGAGTCATTCACTGAATCTTATTCACACGATCCATGATGATAAATAAATAAAATATAGTAAATTTTTAAATCAAGCCATTTTCAATATCTGAAAGTAACTAGGAGAAGGAATATAATTGCTCTACTAAAATACGAGATTCTATAGGTTTAGGGATAAAAGTATTTTTGATAACTCCCATAAAGAAATTGGTTTAAAACTTTAAACCAAATCTTTTTGTGGCAAATATTAAAGCAATATGTAGTTTTGGTTTATTATAGCTGATGAAAAAAAAAATCTTGGTCCCTTGTCAAGCTTATATACGGTGAATCTCGTGTATTGGAATATACTGCGTCATATTCTCTATTTTGGACCTCTACAATAGAAAAAGTGCACAATGCTAAGCAGGAAAACGTTTGTTGAAGACAGTGTCGTTTATACGAGCTGCCTGCATTTATCAGTCTACTGGCCTTTGTCCTGAACTCCTGACTCACAGGATCATGAGATTATGCTACTGGATATCCATACTAATATTACAATTACGAAAGTGTGTCTGTCTGTCTGTTACCTCTTCACGCCCAAACCGCTGAGCTGATTTGGCTGAAATTTGGTATTTGGGACATAGGATACTTTTTATCCCGGAAAAGTGTACGGTTCGTGCGCTAACGAATTTTGGCGCTACGGAGTTGCGGGCATCATATAGTTTTTAATATTTCTTTAAGACACAGACTACTCTTGTTCTTCGTATTATTCACAGAGATCTTCGTATATATGGTTTTACATACAAATTATATTGGTTTTTCCTCAACAAAACTAGACCCGTTTAAGGCGCTATATTGAAAAAACTGTCCTTTTTGACGTAATACTATAGGACCCTCAGAAATGTTACAAATCAGGTAATGAGATATACATATCTTCATAGCCTTATCTAGGTTTGAGAAGAACCAGAAACACGATTAATGTATTTTGCCTCGATACATTTCTCGACCGAAATGACCTCTTAAAAATACGAAATTTGAAGATTATTTTTAAACGAAAATATATGTATTGTAGGAAATTAGTCTAATTGATAGATACATTTACAACTGAAAATCGTATAGAAGCATTTTGCTTAAATGCTCCTATACATATAGTTATTTTTTAAATAATTAAAATTACGTTTTTCGCATGTTTTCCGAGCGAGCCGATAGCTTCTGGCCGCAGCGTATTCACGACTTTATAGTCACACAAATTAAGTATAAAATTGCCCTTGCGGTAAAATTACTTTCGATATAGCGCCTTAATGCGCATTATAATATTATAGTTTAATTAACTTAATAATTAAATGTTTATTATTATTATAAAGATAACAGCAATTCGCTGAATAGAATAATTAATAATTCTATTTAAGAGCCCGGGTAACCCTCGAAATTCTCATACATACGTAATACCAAAATCATTTTGTCATACGAAAATATTTAACATGTTTGAGTTATTTTTCAGCTTAAAACAGTAATTACCTAGGTTCCTGAACAAAAATTAACTTCAAAATATTTAAACACTAAAAAATTTTTTTTTGTGTAAAATTTTTTTTCACTAAATTTACTACTAATTATTAAAACACTAAAAAATAGAGTAAAACACTAAAAAATATATAAATAAATAGTAAATTTACTACAAAATATTTCAACTCTAAAAAATATTTTTTAGTATTAAAATATTTTGTAGTAAATTTGCTAATTATTTATAAATTTTTGAGTGTTTTACTCTATTTTTTAGTGTTTAAATATTTAGTAGTAAATTTAGTAAAAAAAAATTTTACACAAAAAAAAATTTTTTAGTGTTTAAATATTTTGAAGTTAATTTTTGTTCAGGAACCTAGGTAATTACTATTTTAAGCTGAAAAATAACTCAAACATGTTAAATATTTTCGTATGACAAAATGATTTTGGTATTACGTATGTATGAGAATTTCGAGGGTTACCCGGGCTCTTAACTGTGATTACTGAATTAGTGTTATACCAAGAAATTTCTACAACACTACTGTAAACTGTGCTTAAAGAATATCAAATTGTTCATCGCTCTAGACTCCACGCATTTCCAGATTAAAACCCATAAAACCTATATTATTGGAGATAATGTTCTTGTTTAGTTCAAGGTAGAGAACACTTGCTCGTTTCTCACAGGCGCGTCTCAAATACAACTAGCAGTAGTTAGTAAATACGTAAATTAAATCTGTAAGATTTTCTCTCGTTTCAATTCTGGTAGGCACCCATTGAAAAATCTGGGATTTTGCAAGCTAAACTATCTCCTAAGATATACTCTTCCCAAAACTGCATAATCTTTTCATCTATTACCATTTACCAAAGCATTAGTAAACCGCAAACAATACTCTGTTCATTGGCCATGCCCCGAGCATCTGCTCCTCCATTTCACATCTCGCTGGTCGCGTCTAATTACGCCGGCTGATTATGACGTCGCCGTACGTCACTCAAGGGGCTTACCACGTCTTAATAATAGCTGAAGCGATTTATCGCTTTATTTGCTTTGTAAAGCGACATCGAGCTAGCAGCTAGCTGGAGGAAATTGCAAGGGATCTATGCGTTTTGCAGTCATAAAAGCAAAGAGCTGCAGAGCAAACAAGATCTTTTTATCTTAGTGGTCTATTCTGGATATTTTTACGTGAAACTTAAAAGGCGGCTCAGTTGTTTTAAAGTTACTGTAGGTTGCTATCGGTAGCATTACCATAAAAAGTAACCATTCAAGTACAATAATATTATACAGCTGTATTATATTCGTAGCATCTAGTCAGACATAATTTATTGGATCAGCCGATTTGAGTTCTCAATGAACTTATGAGTATGCATGTATTAATGTATTGCAATCCTTAATTTCTTAATCTATCGAATCGAATCTACGTCGAAAATTCTGACGTCTATTTTTTCATCTTCTACGTGGAAATTTCTGAAAGCTAAAACTTCCAACACCTAGCTCCCGATGGACTCACTGGCACACCTACATCAACATTATTAGAATCTAGCTATTTTTTGTCTACTACGTTGGAAATTTCTGGAAGCTATAACTTCTAACACCTGCCTCCCAATCGGCTCACACGATTTCTCCCGGATCATTCACCCCGCGTCCCGCTGTGTTTTGACATTTTTTATCTTTGATCAGGGATTTTGATGACATACTCGTAGCATGGTTTCGTGACACATATACAGAAACAACACGGTGATATCATGTTACCCTAGTAATTGATTTCTTATGTACGGACCTCCTCCCGAGTTGTAGGCTCCTTGTAACCGAAATAACGGGATTGTGTTACGGGGCCGTGTTAGTATTTTTGTTATTTATTATAGATTTATTTACCAATAAAGGAATAGAGACCGTTAGAAAGCTGTATGGCCTTTAACGTTAAAGAGAGATGTATAAAAAATGAATAATATTTCTGGAATATACAATAATAGAAGAAATATCCCTAGGCGATTTAAACTTAATACAAAAGTTGCTTGCATCTAGTAAGTAATTAGTGTAATTAGTATTACACATGTAGCAAGCTACTTCAAATATAAACATAAAAGTTAGGTGAGATACAAATTGTAGCCCAAACATGTGTTCTAAACACACACACATAGAAACTGATGTACAATTATGAACGAATCTATTCATATGGACCTTGCTCTATTTGTATGTTATGGTAGGTCTACGGTCTACGGTGGTGTTTTTATATAAAGATTTCGTAAATAAACAGGAAATATCATTTAATTTAATAAATCTGCAGGCTCATATTATTATGATAGAAACCAGAAAGTTTTGATAGGAATGAATAGATAGAAAATAGAATAATAGATAGAAGATCTATTATATAACTAATTTTATCGCACTCTACATTATTTAAAGTGGGGTATATTTAGAACACTTAGGGCCTGTTTCACCGCTTCCTGATAAGGTGCCGGATAGGCTTATTTGACAGATTCTCCATACTCCATCTGTCAAGTTAAGTGGTGGATAGCCTTATCAGGAAGCGGTGAAACAGGCCCTTATTTTCATTGACGGAACTCTTTGGTTAGCGTAGAGGACACATCGACAGTCCTAAGACATAATATTATTGCTGGAAAATACACATGAAGATTGAAGATGCACAACAAAAAAAAATGTATTGCGATAGGTTGTCTTACGGCAATCGCGTCTTAAGTAAGTTCAAACCCTGTAAAGGAAATCCAGTATACATGTTAGCAAGTGCCAAAATATCCTTGTAGGACTCTAGAAAAAAAAAAAATACCAGCCAGATGACAGTAAGCCTGAGTATCACTGGCATTACTTTTTTGTAGATATAAAAAAGCTTGATTAGACGGCACTAAGCCTGAATGTTGGCATTACTTTTTTGGATCGTAGCCGTGTGTTATTAGATGTCAAGGTTCGTTGATCTTGGTCTTTGAGTGATGAGTACAGTTACTCATGTGGTGGCCCCTCGCTTTCACGTGGAGGTGTTAAATTCGTACATACACCCTTTTGTTTGTGTGCTAATGCACACTGGGACCATTGACCATACATTGTTATGGGATGTTTGTGAGATAATGTGAAGAATGCCTTGACGTATTGTCATCGTATGCTGTTGAGATAGGTTTATATGTTAGGACCTAGCATATCTATTAGCTATATCGATGGTCCGTACTTCTAGAGTCTTGACCGTGATAATAACTAAATGCCTCTACCATGCGCAAGAGGGGTAATAGAAATAGGACACCTCTGGTGTCATATTTCCATTACTTATCCCTCTTCCAAAATCTATTTGGGGGAGAATGGTAAAAATTTGTATGAGAGTTTATTTTTCGTAGATATTTTGCCAATTACTATCGTTCGGATCGTTTCATCTCGGCGCAGCTCTAGAATTACAGTTTCCACGTTATTAACGTCTCACAGTGGGCTACCATTAATTAACTGTCATTTCGTATATTACAGCTCGCTTATGTTATTAAAATCTGCAATTACTGGGTGACTATATAAACTGGCAGTAGTATTAGGTAAAAACGGCATTTTTATATTAGCATAGTTATGTGCTGTAATAGCTGAGTATAAAGCGTGTTCTTTGTGTCTCATTATGGTTTGTTGATACGTTATGTCACTTTCTGTAGGAGCAGGTAGAGCTTTACAAAATTATTCATCCATTTATATAGCGCTGACTAGTCGTCATCTAAAAAAGGTTCATGCATATTTCTCGCATATTTGTGGTATGTGCCAGTCTTTGTTCGTTTAAGCCGGCTGTAGGCGTGAGTCCAACAGTTTATATCCTTTATTGCATACATTATAATATCACTCTCTTTTCCAAGACGTTAAATGCCAATTCAAGCAGACAGTTTGTCGCTTCTCGTATTTACCGAACTGACATTTAAGTTAAGAAATGCCGGTTTCTTTGTGATATTCTCATGATACTACACTCTAAAATGTGAATATTTCGCGTCTTTCACTATTAGGAACCAAATGAAATGCTAATGCCTTCTAGTTTAACCCAAGGACACCTGCTAACCCCCTGTGAGTATTCCGAACAGAAAAGTGTCTCAAATAAGAAAGTATCCGTGCTGTAAATTTTTACTTTAAAAACAGGTTGACTAATGAAGTATAAAATATAAGAACTTTAAGGGCCTGTTTCACCACTACCTGATAAGGTGCCGGATAGGCTTATTTGAATTTGGAGAATCCGCTCCATACTCTATCTGTCAAGTTAAGTGGTGGATAGCCTTATCAGGAAGTGGTGAAACCTAAATCAATTTGTCAAAATCGCCACTGAAATTGAGGATGATAATGCCACGAAATCATGACCATTTAATTTAAGAGAGTAAAAGTCAGTGCGTCGATAAAGTACGCTTCATACGACAATTAAGGACGCTCAATCAATCCTGACACTTGAGTTGACATTAAGTAGGGCTAAATGTCGCGTGTGAGGTCACGTTCGCGCCGGTCAGTCATACGAACGGACAGTTCACTTACCGTAAACTTAAAGGACCATGTTGCCAAGAGTTTCCTGAATTTCATCTATAGGATCAATAATGTTGTCTCGCCCTGAATAGTTGAACCTATAGGCTACAACCTCATCACCTGATAATAATTGATCTCCATAAGGTAGAGATAATTCCTGAAAGTTTCTTAAATAAAGGCCTACTTAAAGACGACCACTTATTTGATACAAAATTTTACAATTGTTTCGGATGAATTATTCACTTCAAAATGACATGAGAACATCTTAATTTAAGAAGACCTTTGAGAGCTTAAGTCAGTTTTATTGGATAAAAGACCAAATAACTAACAGAGACAGGATGGTCGGACGGACGGATGAAATAAGGGACGTATGGACAGAATGTCGACGAAATGAGGCAATTTCGCTGTTAACGGAACACCTAATTACACAACCGTTGGCTGTCATGCGTAACATGCAAAATTGTGTTTTTATTAAAGTTCAAAGTGCTGTCAGTCGCAGGGCTGAGAGCTTGGAATTAACGCACTGATTAGGGTTGACTTTGAATTTTTGTTAATTTCAGAACCAACGACCACGTAATCTTCTTTTAATCTTAAATTAAGGCCAACCATTCTTGTGCCGTTTGTATATGATTTAAATTTTTTATGAAAAATGCTAAGCAAAAAGTTGCTATGCGAATGTTAAGTTTTTGGCAACCCTGGCGGTACGGTGTAATTTACAATTTCTTGCACTTGTCTCAAAATATGTTTAACTTAATAATTTTGCTGTGATGCTATTTATGGAGTGGAATTTCATAGTGGTTAAACTAGATGACATATCTTTTTGGAAATGCTGTTCTTGCCAAATATTTGACTACTTAAAAAATTTCTCTCGTAATATTAATTGGTCACAAGGGGAAAGGTTTTAAAGGATGTCTTCCTCTGATAATATAATAATTAAGATGACATCATCGTGCTTGTAACCTGGGTTACCCAGATGGTTTAGGACATGGGCATTAGTGCAGTCAGCTAACCCAGATTAGTGCGGGCGCCGCGGTTGTCTAGACTTAAGTCGGGTACCTAATTAAGGTCTTCAATAACCATCATTGATATCCTATTAATCTCACAAATCAGTTTAATAAATTGGCTTAACTGTAATCCTACAATTATAGGGGACCTAGTTTTCTTCGTGTATTAAGTAGGTATGTTATATAGGTAGCTCCTTGCTAGGATCAAAACTTATAACTACTCTCAAAAGTTTTCTAGCTACTTACGAAAATGATCGTGCAGCGGCTCTTTCAAATTATATTATCCTCTTGCCACGTTTTTAGATGAAAATGTGACCTATTTCAAATAATATTTTAAACAGAACAGCGGGGCTAAAATGGTCATATTTAGCAATTCCTCTCAATCAATTCAGCAAATGAATTGTCAAAACTGTCAAACTGACAAATGTCAAATCAGTACAAAAATACAGAAATGAATTGCAAGCAGAGTTGCATTTCGCGATTTCAAAGAATTGGATCATATTATGATTCATATCATGATTCAACAAAGCGACCATTTTAGCCCCGCTGGAGATTCTCCCTCTTCATTTTATGGTTCTCCCTCTCCTGTCCAACAGATTATTCTGATCGATTTGCTACGAATACCTAAGTGCCTAATCTTTGCCCGTCTTGACAACAAACTAGAATGTTCTATAATCTTCTTCCTCTCTTTTCAGAGCGACTCCGTGAGCTACTTCTTCGGTGAGCTGGAGCGGATCGCGCGGCCCGACTACGTCCCCTCCCACCAGGATATACTCCACTGTCGGAAAGCGACGAAGGGCATCACGGAGTGCGTGATCGACATCCAGAATGTGCCGTTCGTGTTTGTCGACGTTGGTGGTCAGAGGACGCAGCGGCAGAAGTGGACGCAGTGTTTCGACAGTGTCACGTCGATACTGTTCCTCGTGTCGTCGTCGGAGTTCGACCAGGTGCTGTCGGAAGATAGGTGAGATTCACTTTTGTATGGTTTTGGAGCTTGAAGGATGCTTTTTGAGTTTTCTTCACAGGATCTATTCGATAGAGATTTTGATTCAAAAAGATAAACTCTTACCAATCCTCAGAAATTAGGCATAGGCTGAGCCGGATTGGTTACATCCTTTATATTACCTAAATAACCTTCAATTTGTTCAGTCATGACTACGTATTTTGCCGGTTTATGATTAGGTACGTGCTTTTAGATGTATGAAAATAAGTAGTGAGAACTGAGAGGGGGTAGGCTCCAGTGTGGGTTAGACGTCCTAGTGTCTGTAAAAGTAATGATATTCTGACTAACGATCAGAGGACTGCCGGAAGTAGCTCCAACAAATAGGTTTTATGTCGCGTGATATTTAGTTTGGTAAGGTACAATATACAGATAGAGATGTTTAGGGCAGTGCTGAAAAAATTATGTGAAATGTAAAAAAAACAGTACTTTAATAAATAACCTTCAATTTGTTTAATCAAGACTACATAATATTTTTAATAAGGAAGTATTTAGTTTGGTCGCGTGTGAAACTTCATGCTATTATTTAACAAACTTGATTTTGTAGGCTAACTAGTTTTATTAAAATATAATATTAGCGACCGGCCCCGGCGTCGCACGGGTATAAAATATTCGCGAGATAAGCCCTTTCGAATAATTTCTCCCGTTTTTTCCACATTCTCCTATTAGTCTTAGCGTGATAAAATATAGCCTATAGCCTTCCTCAATAAATGAGCTATATAACACTGAAATAATTTTTCAAATCGGACCAGTAGTTCCTGAGATTAGCGCGTTCAAGTTAGCCCTTTCAAATATTTTTCCCCGTTTTTTCCACATTTTCCTCTATTTCTTCGCTCCTATTAGTCTTAGCGTGATAAAATATAGCCTATAGCCTTTCTCGATAAATGTTCTAACACAAAACAATACATAGCGTC
This sequence comes from Lysandra bellargus, assembly GCA_905333045.1. NCBI lineage: Eukaryota > Metazoa > Arthropoda > Insecta > Lepidoptera > Lycaenidae > Lysandra > Lysandra bellargus. The sequence goes on along the minus strand of HG995345.1, from coordinate 6,595,224 downwards.
GCTCTTTTTATAAGTAATGCCGCAATTCTTATGTAACTTCTTACAATTCTTGTAATTTCACAGCGGTAGTTTGTCCCCCTGTGGAATGTCCACCGAACTACATCGTCTGATAGAATCATCAAAATCCGTTGCGTAGTTTTAAAGATTAAAGGGAACAAAGGGACATGAGGGAGAAAAAGCGACTTTGTTTTTATCCGACTACGGCGAAGCAAAAAGGAGGGTTATGATTTTGACAGGCTATGTATGTATGTATGTATGTATGTATGTATGTATGTATGTATGTATGTATGTATGTATGTATGTATGTATGTATGTATGTATGTATGTATGTATGTTCATCTGTTCCCTCGTAACTTCTAAACTACTTATCAGAATTCGACAAATGATATATCATTAGAAGCGTCTTAATTGTCCGCTGGTTATAGGCTACATGACGTCACGTTAAATTGACCTTAGAGCCATCTAGGGGGCATAAAAGAAAGAACAAAAAAAAATCTGACGGTGTCGTGTGGGGTATCAAATGAAAGAGCTTTGTTAGCACATTTCAAATGTGTAAGCATTATTAGCTATTTCTCTCGGGTTTGCCTGCAATCACCTGATAATTGCAAGATTTCATAAAATCAGTCAATACAATATGAAACAATTAATAATAATTATCCTCGATCATTTGAGGAATTCTAATGGTTAAGAAATTTATTGAGCGAATCGCAGCCCCAAAAAAATTGAAATAAAAATAAAATTTAAAAAACTAAAACCCGACTACTAAAACACGCTCTAAAAAGTTCGAAACAAGAAAATAGTAATGGAAGTTTAAAGGACAGCCGTGGTCGTATGCCACAGGTAGGTACCTACTGTAGCAAAACAGATAATAATAAAACTAAAAGGGCATACGACCACGGCTATCCTTTAAACTTCCATTACTATTTTCTTGTTTCGAACTTTTTAGAGCGTGGTTTAGTAGTCGGGTTTTAGTTTTTTAAATTTTATTTTTATAATATGTATACATGTATAGATTAAGAATACAGTTTACTTCTCGATTTTACGCAAAGGTCGGAGCAGATGGCGCTACTAGCACGTACAGTAAATAATCCTAAAATCCGACATTCTACTCGCGTTATCACAATTTTTACAGAAAAGTTGTCAAACGTCGAACAAAACTTTTTCCTGGTGCTGTCTCTAGCTTGAAAACATTGTAGTAATATATTCCATTACAATTATTATTTTCAAAGAATACTGTTTCAATGTGAACATAATGATATATTTTGGTACAGCCGTAGTGTACACGAGGCAGCGAGCAATAAATCATACTTCACAGGTGACTTTGTAAGAGCTGCGCGTGCGCAGAGACAACGAAATTGTGTTGTACAAAATAGTAAATATTATGTTGCCACTTGCCCGCGACTACTTTGCCAGTATACTGTTAAATATTTAGGAACACGGTACTTATCCAAGATTTAATCTTCTATAATATAAATTAAAATGAATTTTGTTAATCTCACTAAAGCTCGAGAACGGCTGAACCGATTTGGATAATTTTAGTTTTGAAATGTTTATGGAAGTCCAGGGAAGGTTTATAATAAATAGGAGAGAAGTGATACGAAGGCATCTAGTTTAATAATTAACTAGCTATTTGACCGAGCTTTGCTCGGTATTCGATAAAACACGAATAAAATGACATATTCTTAAAATGATTCCTAGCTAGATCGATTTATCGCCCCCGAAACCCCCTATATACTGGATTTCGGATGAAAATCGTTGGAGCCGATTCCGAGATTCCATATATATATATATATATATATATATATATATATATATATATATATATATATAAGAATTGCACGTTTAAAGATATAAGATATACAATTGCACTGCTCTACATTTTTGCACATTTTGCGTATTACGACCACCTAGGTCCTAGACTCCAACTAAAACCTGGCTAGATTGGTTTTTCTCAACCTAAACCTATACTGTAAACCGTAATAATTATTATTTTTAACAAAAGATTAAAACCGACTTCCAAAGTAAAAACAATATTAATACCAGATATAGCTGAATCTTTATTTCTTTGACAGAAAATTTGAAACTTTTGGAACTGGCACCGACTTCAAAATTATGAAGATTGAGTACAGAAATAGTTGAGGTTTAGCCGAATTCGGGAAAAGGCACTACATATTAGATAGGGAAAATTATTTAATACTTTTTAGTTCATATTATAAGGATGCTATTAATATTGTTTTTACCTTGGAAGTCGGTTTTAATTTTTTGTTAAAAATAATAATTTCACTCTTTTTAGTTACCTAGTAGGTAAACTGTTAGTGCCAATTCAAATTGTATAAAAAAATGGTTTCATATTGTCTTCACTAGATGTCACTAAGGCGCTCCTGTGTCGCGCTATCGCTTGTACGTAGAAATTTTATATAGGTAGTTGTAACTTGTAACAGACTTCTGTCGTGTTGTTGAAAGTTTGTAAGCAACTGACAACCCAACAGTGAGCTTGCCGCTTGGTGTGAGCAGTGAGCATTGAATTGACAACATAAATCATAATATTGAGTGGTAATTGATCTCGTATAATTGATATTAAGTTGACCTCCGTCATAGTCCGCGAATTTATAAGTGGTCGTCGGTGGTACTGCGTATATTCTACGTATCTTATTACAATGTGTTAAGACTGTTAAGAGTCATACGGCATACCCCAAGGCCCAGATATCAGGTAGATAGATACATTTAAACAATACATTTAAGAAAATGTAAGTGAACATGTGCTGAAACATGCCGCATGCCCTGACATTCCGGTTAGAACTTGAATACGATGCTAAAGCACGCGCCGCGCGGCGGCGCGCGGCGACGCCGTTGCCTCTGCGGCGCCGACCGCCGTGTATATTAAACAGCCTATAATAATTGGTGTTGTTATGTACATAATTATTATTATTGTATCCATACCTATGCCTTGTACTATTATCTATTTTGTGCCATGAGACATTGGTGACCTTAACACGACGTGGTAATGATGATGATGACGATGATGATGATGATGAATTTGAATTGCATGGTAGCATATGCTTTCTGTTCTTAAAACAACGCCGAAACTCCCAAACGTGTATCTATAAAGAGTCAGGAGTTCTCTCAGCATCTTCGAAACCATGGTATACCTTGACCCAATATTTGACTTTTTGGTAGCATATTCTTAGTACGCTTCACATAAAACCAAAATCACCATATGTTTCCATATAAATTTCGAGGAGTTCCCTCGATTACTCCTGGATCCCATCATCAGGTCACCACTTTTGTGAACATGGTGCCAAATTGGAGTGAAACCTAATACAACAAAACAAAAATTTCGAAAATCGGTTCACAAACGGCGGAGTAATCGTTGAACATACAAAAATAAAAAATAAAATAAAAAACAGCCGAACATATTATAACCTCCTCGTTTTTTGGAAGTCGGTTAAAAATAGTATACTAGTTTTTTTTTAACGGGCAAAAGGCCCACCACACATTCCCACCACTGCAACTCCTGTGTCGCCAGGATCAACAGTGGTACCTAACCAACCACGAAAACCCTTTGATATGATCTCAGGGATGCCCGAGGGACAAGCTAAATTTGTCTTGGGACCCGCAACGAAATTAATCAGAAGAAATGTAGGAGGAGTAGGAGATATCCAATTTCCCTCCCCAAGCAAAGCGGGAGACAGCCAAATTGTAAAGACATTGATGTCCGAACAAAAGGGAAAACACCACGGGAAAAAAATTAAGTTATACTTAATACAATATGCCTACTTCATAAAAAAAATGTCATTTATTTATAATGGCAAACTTGTGTTCGATTGTTTCCAATAGTATTTATGACAAAAACGTTTGAAAGCACGGAAATTCTTTGCGCTGCCTACGAGGTCATCGTAATATACGACTCCAGAGACACATTGGAGGCTGTTTATCAGATCGGCTCTTTCCTCATGCCAGAGACCACACTCCCAGAGTATGTGATGAGCAGTTTGTTCTTGCGGGCTGTCTTCGGTCGAGCACTCGCAAAGAGGAGATGGAACTAACTTGAAACCATGAAGTTTAGCTTTAAAATTGCCGTGACCAGTTAGGAATTGTGCGACGCAGTGATCTATTTCTATCCAATGCATGGCGAGTCGTTTACGAACCGAAGGAAAGAAATTGTACAGGTGTACGACCTTTGATCGAGTTATCCCACCGATCCTGCCACTCGGATGTAAGATTTTGTAGTGCAATGTCTAGTGGTTCAAATAATCTATTCACTTTATTTCTGTCTCTCATGCTTAAGAAATCTGGGGTCGTAATTTTTTTATTTTTGTAATATAAAGCAGCTCGGCGCTGTATTTCTAAGTCTACAGGCAAAACACCCGACAGGACAGGAAGTGCTTCAGTACTGACCGTTCTATATGCCTTACATAGGAATATTAAAGCGAGACGTTGGCTTTGTAAAAGTTTACGCCGGGCTGCGCCAATCGTAGCCCTATCTGCCCAGACCGGTGAGCGATAGCATATTCTGCCTAAGTACGTGGCTGTATATATAGTTTTTAACGTTTTGAACGAGAGACTCCATGTAGATGTATTTTAGTGAAACTATAGAAATTTATTTTTGCTTTCTCACCCGTTTGTATGATATGTTCTAAGAATGTGAATTTATTTTCCAAAATCAGTCCAAGATAACATAGTGGCTGTTTACGTTTGACACTTGTTTCGTTAAGTTTAATGCGAGGAGTTGATATAAGAGAGCCTTTTAAAAGAATTTGATAAGTTTTGTGTGCCGCAAATTCCAAACGATTTCTGTGACCCCAACTTGCAATTACGCTTAGGCACTTGTTAGCTTTGTTCTCTATTTCAGTTCGCGTATTTCCATTTTCCTTCAACAAGGAGGAGCCCGTCGTCAGCATAGCCTACCAGATAACAGAGAGGCGGTAAAGGAATATACAGCAAATCGTCAAAACTTAAATTCCAAAGGTATGACGATAGCACCGACCCCTGTGGGCAGCCGCGGGTTAGATCTTTGATATAGATGTAGTGACCGAGTCGTAGTTTAATTACGCCGTAACGGAAATACGATTGTAGTAAATAATAAATATTGCGGTAGCATCCTCTGCTCCGTAGCTTTAGTAGTAGCATCGGCCACCAGGTATTATCAAAAGCCCCTGCAATATCCAAAGATATACCTACCACGTATTTACATTCAGATGAGTTCACTATTTTTCTGACTTCGATTGCCGCATATATTGTCGATTTTCCGGCGGTAAATCCAAATTGCTGTTTGTTAAACTTCAACCCGCCTGGTAAAAGGCGGGGCACAACCAGCCGTTCTAATAATTTACCTAAACATGGTAAAAGTGTTATAGGTCGGTAAGATTTCGGGTCCTCAGGTTGCTTATCACCGGCTTTTGGAATTAATTTAATTGTGCCGATTCGCCAAATTTTTGGGAACGTGCCTTCTGCGATACATTTATTGAAAACTTCTAAAATCGCTGGTCCAGCCGTTAGACAAGCCTGCTTAATCATAATGTTAGTAATTTTATCCTCGCCGGCGGACTTTTTTGTAGGTAATAAATTTACGGCTTTAATAAACTCATCGAGGGTAGGCAAGTCGGAAACCGGGGTGTTTACGGGGTCAAATAGTCGGTGTCGAATTTCACGGTGATGATCATCGTCCACATCCGGCTCGTCGTCAGGGATCAGTACGTCTATGTAGGCCTTAGCTTCAAAGCTGTGAGTAAACGAGTTATTAACTTTTATATTCGAGATAAAGTGTGGAAATGTGTATATTTAATACTTTTATACTAGATACATATAATATTTAAGATTTTTATTATATGATACAAATATTTAATACACATCCATGACCCAGGAACTTTGAAAACTTTTTGTTCCGTCGGCGGGATTCGAACCCGCGACCCCCGGCTTGAGCTACCAACGTGCTCACCACTGAGCCACAGAGGTCGTCGAGTTTCAGTTCAGAGCGAAGAGGTAACAAACAGATAGACACACTTTCGCATTTGAAATATTTTTATGGATTTACAAGATTGTCACATCAAAAGTACCTATAAGAAATTGATCGCATTTGGCCACAGTTCAAAACGGTGTACGTATCTCCAATATAGGACAGAGGCTCGTTATGATTTCAACACATATCCTGTTGCTAGTCTGTGTGTTGTATGCGCGCGCGCATCTCGGCGCCAACTTGCATTATTAATGCATCGACGGCTGATGTATTATATTATGTCATATCGATCACATGTCAGAGAGTTGTTTGATTATACTCGGTGCATATTGACAAAAGTGGGGTTATGTATAACGTGACCATTTATTTTTTTCGTCAGAACGGCACAAATACAGAATCTCCCCCCCTCACTTTGAAATAAGTACATGAATAATTATGTATTTCAAAGTGCCTATCTTACATTATTATTATTAACTTTACTATAATATTACAAAGCGGAAGAGTTTATTTGTTTGTATAATATGTATGTGCTAAGAACGCGTTAATCTCAAGAGCTACTGGTCTAATTTGAAAAAAAAATGTCAGTTCTAGATAGCTAATTTTTCGAGGAAGGCAGAATTATTACGTTTGTTGCATGTATGCGTTACTTCCAGGCATTGCACAGGCATTTCAAACATAAAAATACTTTTAAATTATTGTCGTTTGGTCTGCTTGCAAAAGCGGGACAATTTCTGCCTCGCGGGCGGCAGCGGGACAGACTGCCTGAAAGCGGGACTGTCCCGCCCAAAGCGGGACGTATGGTCACGTTAGTTATGTACTTGAAATACTGACTTACTACTACTGACAATATTATGGTGTCATAGTTTTGACTATTTTCTTTCAATTAATCAGCTGTTTCGTACTTCTGTTTTGCTGTGCGTCTGCGAGGATGTAGGTAGAGTTTGGGTTGGGCCTCATCTGGCAGCACGGAATCGCCTTTTTCCGTCGCCCTTTCTTTTTCTGTCGCTTAGAACTGCCATTTGCTAGACTGAAACAGAAAGCACAATGCGATAGCACGCGGCGGAATCCTCGAGGCTATCGCATTATGCTTTCTGTCTAGGTCTAGCAAATGGCAGTTCCAAGCGACAGAAAGAGAAAAGGCGACGGAAAAAGGCGATTCCGTGCTGCCAGATGAGGTCCAACCCTTACTTAGACTGTAGAGTACGTTGAACGTGCGTACATACGTTGAACATACTGTTACGGATACGGGCAGTTGTTTACCTGCGCGCGACAGTTGCGCGTACCTTCTAGAAAAGCCCGACCCTTGTTTATGTGAATTGTGTTACGGATACGGGCAGTTGTTTACCTGCGCGCGACAGTTGCGCGTACCTTCTAGAAAAGCCCGACCATTGTTTATGTGAATTGCGTATTTACGTAAACAATCCAGAATAGAACGTTCCAGAAGGCAAAGTGGGCCATATAAAAGGTAAACAAGCCGGCAGTCGGGGCAGTTCGATCCGAGCGATCATCAAGGCGACTTCAAAAGTGAAAACAAGTGATCAATAGTGAGTGATTGTGATAGTGAACTAACGACTCGGCTACGACCTAGGACAGTGATAGTGCTCAGTGATTTGGATCTAGTGCTTGGTGTTTGGACTTAGTGATTTGTGTGAGCTAGTGTTTGTGAATAAAGTCTTCAAGAGAGTCACCAGGTCTTTCTCTCCGAATCTTCGAACCCTAGCACGTAACAACTGGTGTCAGACGTGCGATTTGGAAGATGCCATTGACTCCGAGAGAGGACTTCAAAGGGAGTATCAGGACAAGGGCGCAGCGAGCTGCTGCCATTGACTCCGAGAGAGGAGTTGGAGGTGGAGCCGCGGAGGCCACACCAACTGGGGACCAAGCTCCGCCCACTGCGGAGCAGGCCGCACCCGCTGGCCCCGCCCACCAGGCTCCACCCACTGACCACGCTCCCCAGGCTCCACCCACTTCGGGTGAAGCCACGCCCACTGGCTCCGCCCACCGGGACCCGCCCACTGACCACGCCCCTCATACCCCGCCCACTCTGGTCATGGCCACGCCCACTCGCTCCACCCACCAGGCCACGCCCACTCAGGCCACACCCACTGGCCCCGCCCACTGGGCCCCGCCTGCTCAGGCCCCGTCGACTAGCTCCATCCATCCTGCCACGCCCGTAGTTTCTACGGCCCCTCAAATGGCTCTTCATTTAGAAAATTTAATTAAATTAATGGAGCTGCAAAGGGCTGATATTCAGGCTTTGCAAGATTCTCAAAGGGCAATGATGGAGGCACAAGACCGCAAGCTGGGCGCTTTGCAAGAGTCACAAGACCGCAAGCTCGGCGCTATGCAAGAGTCACAAGAGCAACAAAAGGACCTTCAAGAAAAGGCGCTTCTGGCTATAAAGGATGTCAGTGACACGGTGACAAAGCTTCGTAAAGATGTCGACGTAATGGACGAACGAGTTACGGGGTTAGGATTGGATGTAGAAAATGTGAAAACCGGCCTCACTGAACTTCAGAAGAAAGTAGTGCGCCTGGAAACCACAGGAGTGGCGGTGTCTAGTGGAACTACCGGAGTGGTGCAAGTGGTACAAGGACCAAGAGTTAAAGTGCCACCATACGACGGTACTACTTCATGGAACGCTTATCGTCAGCAATTCCAGACGGTTGCTTCTGCCAACGGATGGACTGACGAACAATGCCTGACCGCTCTCACTGTTGCGCTCAGAGGGCAAGCTTTGTCGGTCCTAGAAGTACATACAGGGAAGGGGTTCCAAGACCTGATGGAGGCCCTTGAATCCAGATACGGAGAGCGACACCTGGAGCACGTGTTCCGTGCTCAACTTCGTGACAGAGTCCAACGCTCAGGAGAGGGACTACAGCAATGGGCGTTGGAAATTGAAAAACTGGTCAAGAAGGCACACCCAGGAGCCGATTCCAAGATGGTCGACACGAATATTGTGCAAGCATTTGTCGACGGAATCAGGGATCTGGAGGTCAGAGCTGCAGTGAGGCTACGTCACCACACCTCGCTAAAGGAAGCGTTGGCGCATGCTTTGGAGATCGAGGCTGTTCGCCATGAGATACAGCAGACCCATAAGATCCGCAAGGTCTCCGAAGTAAAGGCTCCTGCAAGGAAAATATTTGAAGCCATGTGCTATAAGTGCGGGAAGAGGGGCCATCTTCAGCTCAACTGCCCGCAGAAGGAGACCCAGATGTCAAGGATGAAAAGGCTCGAGCAACGAGTAGAGGAGCTGAAGAAGCAGGAAGCTTCAGCCAGGACTAAGAGGCGTGTACTGGCTGACGCGGAAGAAGCCCCAATAACTGTTGTCTCCCAAGCAAGCAGCAACTACGGATTAGTGACTGAGCTACTCGACGACTGCAAGAGTAATCTGACTTATTCGCAGAGCATGAAAGCTAAGAAGTTTTTACAACGCCACGCGAATATCTTCTCCAGTCAGGAAGGCGACCTTGGAAAAACGTCGATGGTTCAGCACAGGATAGATACCGGAAGCAAGAACCCAATTCGTCAACGAGCAAGACGGATACCTATTGCAAAGGAAAAAGAAGTTGAAGGCCTTTTGGAGGACATGAGAAGGCATAAGATTATTGAACCGTCTGCAAGTCCGTGGTGCTCACCTGTTGTGTTGGTGAAGAAGAAAGATGGCAGCACAAGATTTTGTGTGGACTACAGGCGTCTCAATGATGTCACTAAGAAGGACAGCTATCCATTACCTCGAATCGACGATACTCTGGATACCTTGAGTGGCATGAAATGGTTCTCGACCCTGGACCTGAAATCTGGATACTGGCAGGTGGAAATTCATCCAAAAGACAAGGAGAAGACAGCTTTCTCCACAGGTAAAGGTTTATGGCAGTTTAACGTCATGCCCTTTGGATTGTGCAACGCACCTGCCACATTTGAGCGACTCATGGAGCGTGTACTGGCAGGCTTAGTTGGAGAGGCTTGCTTAGTCTACTTGGACGACGTCATCATTGTTGGCCGCGACTTCGAGGACCATTTGCGAAACTTAGAACGAGTTTTCGCTAAAATAGAGGGGGCCAAGTTAAAGCTGAATCCGAAAAAGTGTCGCTTATTCAGGAGTAAGGTCAACTATCTCGGCCATGTTATCTCCAGTGATGGAATCCAGACGGACCCGGAGAAACTGGAAGCAGTTCAAAATTGGCCAACCCCTAAGAACAAAACCGAAGTGCGGGCATTTCTCGGCCTATGCTCCTACTACAGGCGTTTTGTTAAGGGATTCTCGGAGATAGCCAAGCCATTACATCGGCTGACAGAGGATAAACGACAGTTTATTTGGGACGAGACTTCTGAAGATTCCTTTCAGAAACTGAAGAAACATCTGTGCGAAACACCAATCCTGGGGTATCCACAACCTGAAGGTCAGTTTATAGTAGACACGGACGCAAGCAACACGGCCATTGGAGGGGTGTTATCTCAAAAACAGGGTGAAAGAGAAGTTGTAATTGCATATTTCAGCAAATCTTTATCTAAGCCAGAGAGAAACTACTGTGTAACAAGAAGAGAACTCTTGGCTGTCGTAAAGACGCTACAACATTTCAGCAAGTATCTCATCGGCAGACAGTTTTTACTGCGAACTGATCACGCAGCGTTGAAGTGGCTACTGCAATTCAAGAACCCTGAAGGTCAAGTAGCTCGATGGATTGAACAGCTCCAGGAGTACGACTTCAAGACGGAACACCGCAGCGGAAAGGCGCATGGGAATGCCGACGCACTTTCACGAAGGCCGTGTTCAGAAGACTGCAAACACTGTGTTAAGCAGGAATCTAATGAAGTGACATTAAAGTTAACGAAAACAAGTCCTTTGGGCCCATGGGAGAATGATGCTATGAGGGAGGCTCAAGAAACAGATGACGACCTACGGCACATCATCACATGGAAGAAACGAGGTGACGAAAAACCAATCTGGAGTGAGGTTGCACCCACTGGCGCTGTCACTAAGGCGTACTGGGCGCAATGGGACAGTCTGATACTTCAAAATGGAATACTTTACCGAAAATGGGAAAAGACTAACGGCAGAGAGTTCCATCTTCAGATAGTTGTCCCAAGAACGAGAGTACCGGATGTTCTCCGTGAAATACACGATGGCGTATCAGGAGGTCATCTAGGTGTTAAGAGGACGTTAACAAAAGTGCGAGAACGATTCTACTGGTTGCATTGTCGAGATGATGTACAGGATTGGTGCCGCAAATGCACTACTTGCGCTGCAGTGAAGGGACCACAGACCAGGAGCCGTGGGAACCTGCGGTTGTATAACGTTGGCGCACCGTGGGAACGAATTGCAGTTGACGTAGCTGGGCCATTTCCCGTGACGGAATCGGGAAACAAGTACTTTATGGTCGTCATGGACTACTTCACCAAATGGCCCGAAGTGTTCGCCATACCAAACCAAGAAGCTACAACGGTTGCTTCTAAGCTAGTCGAAGAAGTAATATCTCGCTTTGGTGTGCCTCTCGAAATCCATTCCGATCAGGGCAGGAACTTCGAATCGCAGGTCTTCCAGGAAGTGTGCAGAATTTTGGGAATGCATAAGACGAGGACCACCGCGTACCATCCACAGTCTGATGGAATGGTTGAGAGATTTAACCAGACTCTAGAGAGGCATTTGGCGAAATTAGTAGATGACAGACAAAAGGATTGGGACAAGTATATACCACTCTTCCTTCTCTCGTACCGTACCGCCGAGCACGAGAGCATAAAAGCTACCCCGGCTTATGTCAATTACGGTAGAGAACTACGAATACCAATAGACCTCTTGACAGGAGCGTCACCGGGGGAACCAAAGACCGTACAAGACTATGTCTGCGATTTAAGGGAAAAGATGCACTACATACACGCCATGGTTCGGGAAAATGGGTTACAGTCAAGTGAGAACATGAAGACCAGATACGACCGGAGATCGAACACGAGCGGCTTCGAAGAAGGGTCACTGGTATGGCTGCATAACCCAACTCGCCGAAAAGGGAAATCTCCAAAGTTGCAGACCAAGTGGGACGGCCCATATAAAGTGGTTACCCGATTGAATGATGTGACTTACAGGATTCAAAAGCCACCAAGAGGCACATTCAAAGTGGTACACATAGACCGTTTGGCGCGTTATCATGGCAGTAACAACGATGCTCGGGACGAGCATCTCTAAGAGGGGAGTAGTGTTACGGATACGGGCAGTTGTTTACCTGCGCGCGACAGTTGCGCGTACCTTCTAGAAAAGCCCGACCCTTGTTTATGTGAATTGTGTTACGGATACGGGCAGTTGTTTACCTGCGCGCGACAGTTGCGCGTACCTTCTAGAAAAGCCCGACCATTGTTTATGTGAATTGCGTATTTACGTAAACAATCCAGAATAGAACGTTCCAGAAGGCAAAGTGGGCCATATAAAAGGTAAACAAGCCGGCAGTCGGGGCAGTTCGATCCGAGCGATCATCAAGGCGACTTCAAAAGTGAAAACAAGTGATCAATAGTGAGTGATTGTGATAGTGAACTAACGACTCGGCTACGACCTAGGACAGTGATAGTGCTCAGTGATTTGGATCTAGTGCTTGGTGTTTGGACTTAGTGATTTGTGTGAGCTAGTGTTTGTGAATAAAGTCTTCAAGAGAGTCACCAGGTCTTTCTCTCCGAATCTTCGAACCCTAGCACGTAACAATACTCTACAGTCAGAACGTACTACCACTTACCAGGTCTACGAATAATAAAACCTACAGGTACTACTACGTTCCTTGATGAGCGTTTTTAAAATGTGACAGTTTTTTTAGGGTTCCGTACCCAAAGGGTAAAAACGGGATCCTATTACTGAGACTTCGTTGTCTGTCCGTGCGTCCGTCCGTCTGTCTGTCTCCAGGCTGTATCTCAAGAACCGCTTTAGCTAGACTACTGAAATTTTCACAGATTATGTATATCTGTTGCCGCTATAACAACAAATACTAAAAACAAAATAATAATAATATTTAAGGGGGCTCCCATACAACAAACGTGATTTTTTTGGCCTTTTTTGCTCGATATCAATAATGGCAACAGGTAGGCACTTGAAATTTTCACAAAGGCCTTAATTGTATGTTGTATACTTTAATAATTAATAATAATATTTAAATAAAATGAAAAATTAAGGGGGGCACCCATACAAAAAATCAATTTTTGGCCTATTTTGCTCTATAACGCGAACGGTACGGAACCCTTCGTGCGAGAGTTCAACTTGCACTTGGCCGATTATTAAATTTTGGCGTTTAAGGCTTCGAAAAGTTGTAAATCGAACAAATAAAGTTGGTTGCTGTTATTATTTTTGTCTGACACTCAATCCTGCCTATGCGTTTCTGCAATCATAGAAGTTTTTAGTGAACGGAGGTATTTGGAAGTAACGTTATTATCAAATCAAATAACTTTTATGTATAACGATATAATGGTATACCTACTACCTAGTCAAAATCCTGATTAGTTAAATATTTCACTTCTACTAGTTTTGCTGTATTTATCGTAAACCGACAGCTATTATAATACGGATATCCGACATAACTAGTTTTGGTTTTTAGGTTACATACTTAAATAGTTATAATTTTATAAAATTGTAATTTATACGTAAAGTAAAGCAAGTACCCTTACCTAAAGTTATAGGAAACTGCGTATTTAACAAATATTTTAAATCTCAGGATGTAACACTTGACGTTACCCAATAAAAAAACTTTAAAAAAAACCTAAAAAACCGGACATTAAAATGTAAGAGGGCAGTACTAAAACACAGGTACCGGAAGGTTGGCAGCACTGTTCGCGCCATTAATTAGGAATTGCTAATGACATCCGCAGGCCGCTGTGTGCTTCATATTAATTGAACGTCTTTGTTTATGGAATATAGGTCTGTATTTATAGTACACGTAATAGACATGGTAATAGTCAACAGAGTGCTTAATGAGAAACGACTGAGATAAACAGAAACATTGTTAACCCTTAACTGGTATCGGGGATCAAAAGTTATATCATAGAAAATTCGAACGCCTGGGCGTTCGAATTTTCTATGATATCTTTACTATTTAAACATGTACACTCTTCTGATTCTGTGTAATCTCGTTACGTCGGGTAATGTGGCGGATGACGAAAGTACGTGGCTCTACTGTTGCTGAAAGTGGAGTTACATACAGGGGTGGGGTCAAAAATGACCCCCGATACCAGAAGTGTATTTCAAAGGTACCTACCTTGTAATGGTTTCAAAAACTTCTTAGATATTTCGGGAATTTTAAACCAAAATTAGCTTTTATGTACTCAAAATCTAATTCAGAAACCACCCACAAAACTATTATAACAGTCTGCAACGTGAAACTGATTACGATCGTAAGGAGAGGAAGGAAGTCAGCTGTTCTAGCGAAATTATCATAGGTACAGTTTCGGATTCTTAAAATTCTAGTAGCAAAGAAGGTGTATCAAGTATAGCAAGTGCTCGTTATTGTAATGTAAAGATAATTTTGCCAAAATCACATACAAAATAGCAAAATTTTGCGAGTAGTTTTTGGTTTCTGGGTTTGCTGTGTCATTTTTTTATTTTTAGCCGATATCAAAATAAATTCGTGTGTTTTATTATTTAGGTTACATAAGAAAACTAGATAAAAAAGAAATAAAAGATATGTTTATGTTTTAATATAGTGAGGTTAAAGTAACAGTCGTCTAAGTATGATCGAAAACTTACATCTTTTTTTATAAAGGAAAAAAATATTACTCATTAATGTTATTGGTCTTAAAAGCTGAAATTTATTAAGGTTAAGAGATTTATTTCAGTATAAAAAACTAATTAATTTGAGAAAAAGCTGTTTTGATATATATTTTTTTTTGTTTCATTGGAGTGGGGTCACTTTTTACCCCCGATATCAGATACGTTGCCTTTTTTAGCGAAACCAGCTAAGGGTTGGAAAACAAAACTTTCAGTCTTTCAGTGTTAGAAAATGCGTATATATACTTACATACATACATACATACATACATACATACGTATTCTGCAGATTATCTGGGTAAGTCAGGTAAAGTGCAAAAAGTTTATTCTATTCTTACATTAACGAAATAATCTGCAGATTACCTAGGTAATCTTTGGACTAACGACCATGCATACGGTAAATTGCATAAAACAGATACTTGTTTGAATTAAACATGTAATTTAGTTGTAGGGAATTATTTAATGTATAATTTTTTGGACATAAACATAGGAATAATAAGTATTAAGTTTGAAGTAAAACTCCACTGATAAAATATAGCCGATCATATTATTATCAATCAGAAAAAAACCTTTAGGTCTACCAGAATCTGATGGCAAAAAGTTAGAAAATAAATTGACTAGCAGTACCGGGGTAATAGGAATAAAACATTTTCATCCTTTTTTATTCCTTTAGCGGCTTATTTTGTGTGTGAAACATGAAAATATAAAAAAAATATCCAATGATCAAGGAATTGCCATCAGATTCTGGTAGACCTATATATATATATATATATATATATATATATATATATATATACTGTCCATCCGTCCATATATAATGCCCATCAAATTAAATTAAATAGTTTAGGCGATAATCATAAAAGTTTATTGTGCAGGAACTGAACATTTTCCGGGACAAAAAGTATCCCTTGTCCTTTCCCGAGACTCAAAGTATCTCCATACCAAATTTCATCAAGATAGATTGAATAATTTAGGCGAAAATCATAAAAGTTTTTGAAACCTGTCCGTCTTTTTGCAGTCGAACTGCTAGTTACGAACTGGTGGTTATGTCTATTGTGCCTAGACAGTTTTGTCGTAGATGTGCGCGCTCACATACACTTCAAAGGGAAGCCGACGGTCGTTAGTCAGACTTGTCGCAGGGCAGTCTTGACACATTAGACAACTTTGTCTATAAGACGTTTTGTTTCAAATGTGCGCATCTAGTACATTTTATTATGCGATAGTCTGACTTAAGCCAGTCGTGTCTCTGGTGTGCGTTCGCCCTTAGCTGACCGAGCTTATATTATAATGTTAAGCCTCTGAAGAAATCACTTGTTGTAATATATCAGCTGATACTAAATCTTTGCTTCATATTATTTCCATACATAACCTAAATATAGGAAATCCAAACACATTAGCGCTGCAGTGATTGACATTTGATAGTAGGCAGGAGCTCCAACTAAAAGGTTTCGAGAAAAACGTACGCGATTTACATGAGGAATTATTGATGTTACAAAAATACTTACATACTAATGAAGATATTAACACGAATAACTTTACAAAGACTGCAAGTTTTTGTCTATATTTATTAGAAAAGTCACATGAAGGACAAATCAAATCTTGAATGATTATGCGCTACCTATCCGTGTTAGTAAGAAGGTAGGTGTTTCGTTTTTTACAGGAAATCTTCTCGTGCAGGATCCTATGTCCTATCCTAGAATTGATTCAGTGGTTTTAGCGTTATGACTTATGAGGTATCAGATACACGTGACAAACTTTCTCATTTATTATTTAAACACCCCTGTTTTTTGTCGGGGGTTAATAAAAAGCCAGATACGTAAAAGTTTCCAGTTACTGGAATAAGTGGGAGAGCCATGCTTCGGCACGAATGGGCCGGCTCGACCGGAGAAATACCACGTTCTCACAGAAAACCGGCGTGAAACAGCGCTTGCGCTGTGTTTCGCCGAGTGAGTGAGCTTACCGGAGGCCTAATCCCTACCCTTCCCTTCCCTATGGGACCCTTCCCTCCCCTATTACCCTATTCCCTCTTAAAAGGCCGGCAACGCACCTGCAGTTCTTCTGATGCTGCGAGTCTCCATGGGCGACGGAAGTTGCTTTCCATCAGGTGACCCGTTTGTTCGTTTGCCCCCTTATTTCATTAAAAAAAAAGTTAAAAGTAAAAACTGGAAACTCTACGTACACGGTCTACACTATACACAATTTGACGCCTTCATTTAAAGTTTTTAAATTAAAAATTCATTTATGATACCAAACTAAATCAGGAATTCAATCAGAATCATACTAAATTAATAAGCAATAAGTTTAAATATAGTTTATGGCGGCGATATATGTTTGATAGTGGTTTTATTGGCGAAGTAATATTTACATGAACATTTTACGATTCCGTTTCCCAAGATAGAGTTCGACGTTAAGTAATAAGGGCTTATAAAACATGTTATAGGCCGTGCTGCGCGCATAGCTTTAAGATTGCTCGGCGAAAATGGTACGTCTGTCAAATATCAACAATAGCTACCAACTACGTCACCGTCTGATCGCGATCCACCAATAAATACGCGTCTAATCACTGATCTACCAATAGCGTGGCTCCGCACGCGCCCCGCTCACTCCTTACCCCACCAAAAAGACCCAAACATCGAACACTGCGTATTTCCCTTCCACTTATGTTATGTACGCGGTTTAAGATTTAAGTTTATTGACGAACAATCTAAATGTGGTTTTCCGATCTTTGCCGCAAGCAACCGCGACCGACAAAACTTCAAATAAAATGCCACTTAATGACCTAGGTCCTAGGCTATAGGTTTCATTTTCTACCGGCATTGGTCTAGCGACCCATGCAGCCGTTGCTTTGTAGTAGCGTAGAGCAAAATGAAGGCTATGTCTAGGTCATAAAGTGGCATTTTATTGGAATTTTTGTCGGTAGCTATTGCTTGCGGCAAGGATCGGAAATCCACCTATAGGCATCCATTGCACGGTAGGTTTTGCTCCCAGTTTTACCACAGTCATGACTGTGAGTGTTGAATGCAGTGACTGATGGTTGCATGAAATTGAATGACAGTTATCTGGATATTTTGGTTTTTATGTCATGCAACCATCAATCATGACTATAGTCACAGGTTACACGGTCAAATTCTCATCAATCTGATTGACGGAATATTGATGGTTTTAAAAAGTTCATATTAAAAATACGAATCCATCAATCCGTGGCGTACACGATCAAATTTTCGTCAATCCGTACCGGATTGATGGATCAGATTGATGAAAATTTGACCGTGTAGCTGGTGACTTTGAGTAATTAACGTTTAATGGCATTTCGTCAATCACGCGTCAGTCAGTCTGTCGTCCATAATTATCTTGCGTGAAAACGTGTATTCTATGTGAAGTTTTGCTGCATATGACTGACGATCAGTTGGAATGACTGTGTAATGTGAAATTAATTCCATCACTCACCAATAGTCAAACGAAAGTCATGATTGATGGAATTGATTGACCAGGGCATGACCGTCTAATAGACGCCTTAGGTTGTGCACTGGCATAGAGACATTTAAATACTTACGTCTTTATAAGTTTACCTATTAAATATTTATTATTGATGACAGTAAATGGAACAATGATGATGCTTATCACTACGTGACAAATGATGTGTTGAAACGAAACCACATCCTGTACTTTCCAAAGTTAGTTTTGTTAGTCATTTATCAGGTCTTACATAAATTATTATGTTATGTGCAATGATTACATAATGACTTTAGTCGTTGAGAGATAAACGTATTCGATTTGCAGAAAGATGTCAATAGGGATACGCAGAAGTCGGAGCAGAGAGCGCTTCTTTGAGCGCTAAGTAGCACATACAGTAAATTAATCCAACATGTTGCACGTACGTCATATCAGAATATTGACAGAAACGTTGTCAAACGTCAGAGAAAACTTTTGGCAATCATTTTAATTGATATGATCATCCATGATGATGAATCTCATCTTGAAAACGTAAACAGAGTTTTAATAACATATAGATCAGAACCACTAGAAACGTAAGGAATTTATTGACCAAAATCAATTTATGCGGTGGACCGTGCAGGAAACTGCGCAGAACGCATTATCAAAGTGTATTTTGGCACCAGGTAGGAGCTATGCGGAGCTCGCGTGCTATGTTGCTGTGAATTCCTTGTAAAGTATAACTATGGTGTTGTTTGTATAGTAATATACATACCAATAAGTGTATAAATTATTGATGAAATTGTAAAATAATGTTATGTGAAGTTTTGTATAAAACCTTAAGATTACATCTGTGTCAGTAACTACTCTGTCGATGGATGAAAACACCATAGAATTGCGATTGTGTATCCAGCGTATTCCGTGACTCTGCCTAAAGCGGAAAAGTAGGCCTTCACCGCCCCCCGGGAGTCCCACATACCCCGGAAAAAGTGAAAAGTGTGTGAAAATTGATTCAGTAATTTAAAAAAATATCGCCTACATACACACAAGACGGACGCGGCGACTTTCACATGTAACAAGTTAATTGATAATAATATTATAAATGCCATAGATTTTAGAATTTAGACTAACTACTAATGATCTTAAATTTGTTTATACATAATATAGTTTCATCTTGCACGCAAGGAATGTTATTACGACAGCCATGCGCCGGTACATCCGCGACCAGCGATATTCAAATGTAGGAGAAATCACTCCGTGCGTTAGTACTGACAGCAGAAAAGTCAAGAGATGTGTTGATTAGTAAATATAAAATAATATACAACTGTATATTTTTTATTATATTAGCAATCGAACATTTTTGGTTTGGTAAAATAGTAACGAAAGTGCTGTAAATAATGTACTTACCATCGGGGAAATTGATTCCTAGGCAGTTGACGGACCTACGTCATGTGGTCGGCTTATGTCAATTTAATGTTAGCTGTGATCGGTCGGATGGGATTGACGTAACGCGATCAAATTACTCAGGTCCTCCATCTGCCTAGGAATCAACTTCTCTGATAGTACAAACAAAAGTTAAATTAATATTAGTCTAGATTCTATAATGTAGATTAAAAATAATAAACACTAACAAGAGGCCTAAACATAATATAATTATTAGTATGTCTTAAACCCGTAACGAATGGCGTGTCAGCAGCGCGGCGGTAGAAAATAATTAATGCCTAATGTATGTAGTCAAAATTTGTAGTCTCTTTACGCTTTGCATATTATATTATTACTAGCGACCCGCTCCGGCGTCGCACGGGCATAAAATATATAGCCACTGAAAAAATGATTAAAATCGATAGCCTGTGATCCTTCACGTGGTCTACTTCTTATCTGTGCCAAATAACATAAAAATTGCTTCAGTAGTTCGAGAGATAAGCCCTTTCAAAAAATTTCCCCCGTTTTTTCCACATTCTCCTATTAGTCTTAGCGTGATAAAATATAGCCTATAGTCTTCCTCAATAAATGGGCTATCTAACACTGAAATAATTTTTCAAATCGGACCAGTAGTTCCTGAGATTAGCGCGTTCAAGTTAGCCCTTACAAATAATTTTCCCCGTTTTTTCCACATTTTCCTCTATTTCTTCGCTCCTATCAGTCTTAGCGTGATAAAATATAGCCTATAACCTTCCTCGATAAATGGGCCATCTAACACTGAAAGAATCATCAAAATCCGTTGCGTAGTTTTAAAGATTAAAGGGAACAAAGGGACATGAGGGAAAAAAAAAGCGACTTTGTTTTATAATAAGTATAGAAGATAGATATAGATGATGAAGTGAATGAACCAATACAAACGATTACCAAGGTGTAACTAATGTTCGTCTATCATTGCAAATCATCGAAAACTTTGTGCTATGTGCTTGGTATAGACAGCAGCTGCTCAGTGCTCGAAAATGGTGACAATCACAATTTTAACTATTTTAGCATGCAACGTGTAAACGGACTTATAAAACTAACTGTCGCACTCAGAGATACATATATAATAACTAGCTGACCCGGCAAACGTTGTTTTGCCATATAAATAATTTTAGGTATGAAAAATAGATGTTGACCGATTCTCAGACCTACTCAATATGCTCACAAAATTTGATGAGAATCGGTCAAGCCGTTTCGGAGGAGTACGGGAACGAACATAGTGACACGAGAATTTTATATATTACTAGCTGTACCGGCAAACGTTGCTTTGCCATAATATAATTTGCCATATTATTTTATTGAAGTGACTAAATAAGTATGTCACCATGGCAACGTCGATCGCTATCCTGTCGCACAAACAATGGTCACCGTCAGTCTCAGGTTGTAATAATTTACTATTATTTATTCAACAAATGCACTCATCAATATATAAAGTACCGAGTAGCCGATTCTCAGACCTACTGAATATGCATATAAAATTTGGTAAAAATCAGTAAAGCCGTTTCGGAGGAGTTCGTGGACTAACATTGTGACACGAGAATTTTATATATAAGATGATTTTGCTTCAATTTAATGAAGAGTTCGACAGATAATATGTATGGGGCTTATGTCAAAATATTCATTTAATTAGCGGGCGTTTAACCCAAAAAATAAAACATCGTTCTTCTCTTTTCACACTCACGCACATTTTTCATGTGCCAGGTGAAAAGGACGACGCGGATTCATCGCCGAATTAGTTTTCTCTCAATAACTCGATAAATATACAACATTTTAAAAATCCGCTAGGTCGGTTTCTCAATGATAGAATTTTATACAATGTGTTAAAATATTTTTTTATTTTATTATATTTATAGCCTTTATTTCAGACTTGTTGGATTTTTCTTTTAGCTTAACCCGCTGACTTTAAAATTGACGTTAAATATTTTAATATTACCTTAGTTCAAAGCACGGTTATGTAATGAATTTTATAATGAAAAATTCATGAAAATTAGATGCATCTTTGTGATTTTATTCTATCAAGAAAATTGTAAGATATCGTGTTTTTGTTCAGATCGAATTCTTGGAAATATAATGTAGTATCTAATTTTAGAAAATGAAACAATTCGGGGCTTATTTTCAATTATAAAAAATTAATTATAAAATGGAAAATTTTGGGTTAGTCGCCCCCTTAAGTAATAAATGTTCGTCTCTGAATGCATCAATAAAACAATTTAATTGTCATAAATTTTTTCCAATAAGTATTTTCTTGTGTTGATGGTCATTTTTGCTGTCGCTACGCGTACGTAGCGGTTATCATCGGTCGAGTTAGATTTGAACATTAAATGCTTTTTAATCGGTTTCGACGATTATAAATGTGGAATATGTGCTCTAGGATTTTGTAACTATGACTGCTCGTAAACAGTTTGATGTTTGTTACCTTCGAGAGGAACAGTTATGCTAAGGATAGTGATTTATCCTTTTGGAAGTATACGTACAATCTTTAACGCTCTATAATTCAACACTGCGACAAGTTTATGTTTATAAAAATGGTTGACGCCCGTAACTCCGTTGCGCCAAAATTCGCTTATCCGTACCGCGGAAACCATGCATTTTCCAGGATACCCTATGTCCTTTCCCGGGACTCAAAGGATCTCCATACCAAATTTTAGCAAAATTGGTTCAGTGGTTTGGGCGTGAAGAGGTAACAGACAGACAGACACACTTACGCATTTGTAATATTAGTATGGAAATATGGATGACAAAAATTTGTACGAAATTCTTAAATAACACACTCAAAAACATAACCGTCCTTGTACTTCAGTCGGATAAATTGTTCTACCTGTAAATACAAGAATTACGGTAAAAAAGTTGACCGTAACAGTTCTTCAGGACATTACCGTTTGACAATGAAACGGATGTACGGAACGCTAATTTCATTATCATGTACACCGTTACTACGTGTGATGTGTCATTAAACTCATCAGTCATCATCAACTTTATCACTTTTGTCATCATTTTTCGTCTGTCAAAGTATGAATATGTACATTATTTTGTAACCTCAAATAAACGTGAAACCACTTGTTTGAAAAAGGTTCCTCCACGTTTTTTTGTTGCTTTGATCAATCAGACGTTGTTTTCACATTTAATAAGAATAGGTGCCATTTTGTAGTTACGTAGAAAAGGAACATGCAGATCAAACGAGAAACGAATGCATTGCATCAAAATATTAGAATCGACAAGGTTATTCCAACATTACTGATTATGTATCTTGCGACAGCAATGCAACAAGTGTTTGACAAGTAGATTATGTAACGCAATATCTGCTGTCATTAACAAATTCGCGCACGAAATTTCTGATCCACAGGAATTTCCGCCATTGCCGTCGTAACTCGTAAGACATGAGTATGTGAGATGCCCTGCAGGGTACAGGTAGTGCTATTAAGGGCCTTCCATACGGAGAATCCGTAATTTACCGTATTTAGAGCCTTATAGACTCATAATTTGATAGCTACAGAGTTATAATAAAAATACAGCAATAATCTTCAGTATCTCAACATTCCTTTCCACGTTTTAAATTTTCTATTTTTGTTTATTATACTCATTATATCACCTTCCAAAGTAAAGCCAATTTATTAAAATTCAAGAAAACATTCAGCATCTCCTTAGTATTTACAAATTACTTTTATTTGAAACACACGCCAATAGATCGACAATATCATA
Source organism: Lysandra bellargus (assembly GCA_905333045.1). Lineage (NCBI taxonomy): Eukaryota > Metazoa > Arthropoda > Insecta > Lepidoptera > Lycaenidae > Lysandra > Lysandra bellargus. The sequence goes on along the minus strand of HG995345.1, from coordinate 6,571,942 downwards.
AACTACATATTCCCCGTTTTAAAATTTTTTTAGGTCAATTTTGAACTAAGATAAGTAAAAATTATTATTTTTAACAAAAAAATTAAAACCGACTTCCAAGTAAAAACAATAGTGATATGAACTAAAAAGTATTAAATAACTCATTACTCTTTAATAGTGCCTTTTTCAGAATTCGTCTAAATCTCAACTATTTCTGTACATACTACAGTCTTCATTATTTTGAAGTCGGTACCAGATAATTTAATCGTGAGTTCAGTAATGTCAGAATATCTGAAACTTTAGGGACTGGTACCGACTTCAAAGTAATGAAGACTGTAGTATGTACAGAAATAGTTAAGATTTAGACGAATTCTGAAAAAGGCACTATTAAAGAGTAATGAGTTATTTAATACTTTTTAGTTCATATTACTATTTTTTTTACTTGGAAGTCGGTTTTAATTTTTTTGTTAAAAATAATAATTTCACTCTTTTTAGTTATCTACAAAATAAGGCTTTATGCGTAAATAACCAATACGAATGTTAACTATTCACATTATGTTACTGAAAGCGAAATTGTGGTAAATGCTTGCAGTTATCTAAGCGATGCTGCAATTTCCAAACTTTTATCTTTATGGGTTCAGGAGTTCTGTTCAGTGCCTTTGGACCAAGAGACACCTTCGTATGAAATTTCTCTTATTCGTAAGATATGTTTAACTTACTAGAAAAAACATTTTAACCACAATGAGTGTTTTGATAAATTTCAAGGATTTCCCTCGATTGCTCATAGATCCCATCATCAGCTCACCACTTTCATAATTGTTATACAAAATTAAGATTATATCCTATACAACAACACGAGAATTTTGAAAATCGGTCCACAAACAGCGAAATAATCATCATAAACATCTGCTTCGATGCAAAATATCACGAAAAGTACCAATAATTGGGTAATAGTGTGATGACCCATGGTATAATTATGGTTGTGATGATGATGATTAATCAAATTGATGTGTTGGCTTATGCTTCCAGAAGTTTAAACAACGCTGAAATCCCCGAACCTGTACCTATAAGCATTCAAAAGTTCTGTTCGGTACCTTCGGATCTGGATCCGAAGGTACCCTGGGGTATAACCTGGTGCAAAGTCTTACTTTTTGGTAGCATTTACCTAAAATGCTTCATAAAAAATCAAAATCACTATATGTTTTCATACAAATTTCAAGGAGTTCCCTCGATTCCTCAAGGATCCCATTATCAGATCACCACTTTTGTGAACATGGTACCAAATTCGAGTTAAACCCTATAGAACCCAAAATCAATTTTGAAAATCGGACTACAAACAGCTGAGTAATCGTTGAACATACAAAAAAAAAGATACATACAGCCGAACGTATTACCTCCTCCTTTTTGGAAGTCGGTCAAAAAATAGGGTTTTGGTGCGATCTCGGCAACGCGACGCGGCAAATGTATGGTCACGGTTGTTTGCTCGGGGGATGCCGGGATGGCCTTAAATGTGGCTTTCCGATCCTCTCGGGAAACCACCGCGACCGCTAAAAATGCAAATAAAATGCCACTTTATGTCTAGTCTAGTCTAGAATTCTAGACTATGGGTTTCATTTTGCTCCACGACACTACAAAGCAGTGACTTCGGTCGCTAGACCTTTACACACAATAATCGGCCAAGTGCGAGTCGGACTCGCGCACGAAGGGTTCCGTACCGTTATAGAGCAAAAATAGGCCAAAAATTGTGTTTTTTGTATGGGATAATCTACACATATTATAAAACAAAGTCGCTTTTTTTCCCTCATGTCCCTTGTTCCCTTTAATCTTTAAAACTACGCAACGGATTTTGATGACTTTTTCAGTGTTAGATAGCCCATTTATCGAGGAAGGCTATAGGCTATATTTTATCACGCTAAGACTAAAAGGAGCGAAGAAATAGAGGAAAGTGTGGAAAAACGGGGAAAATCATATGAAAGGGCTAACTTGAACGCGCTAATCTCAGGAACTGGTCCGATTTGAAAAATTCTTTCAGTGTTAGATAGCCCATTTATTGAGGAAGGCTATAGGCTATATTTTATCACGCTAAGACTTATAGGTGAATATGGAAAAAACGGGGGAAATTATTTGAAAGGGCTTATCTCGCGAACTACTGGAGCAATTTTTATGTTATTTGGCACAGCTGATAAGAAGTAGACAACGTGAAGGATCATAGGCTCTCGATTTTAATCATTTTTTCAGTGGATATAATATATTGTATACCCGTGCGAAGCCGGGGCGGGTCGCTAGTAAAATATAAATATTACTCATTATATAGAGCAAAAAAGGCCGAAAAAATCACGTTTGTTGTATGGGACTTGGGAGCCACCCTTAAATATTAATTTTATTTTGTTTTTAGTATTTGCTGTTATAGCGGCAACCGAAATACATAATCTTTAAAAACTTCAGAAGTCTAGCTATAGCGGTTCTTGAGTTACAGTCTGGAGACAGACAGACGGACGGACGGACGGACGGACTGATGGACAGACATCGAAGTCTTAGTAATAGGGTCCCGTTTTTGCCCTTTGGGTACGGAACCCTAAAAATGCTACGAGTAATTGCGAAATATCGATTCAAACTTTTGGAATTTAGTGCGATGTAGGTCAAGACTCCTCGACTAATTGATGAGTGCTTGTTCCCCGGAGCTGGAGTTTTTCGCGCGATGACGTCACGTTTACCTGCCGATCTATTTATTGCTACGGATTATAGACCAAGAGCCAGAACTTGATCTTGTTGGACTATACTTTTTGTGTCCTTAGTTTATCTCTATCGCGAATTCCAACTTGAAAGTTAGGAGCCTATCAAGCGATTTTCTCAGACTCATTTTCTATGTTTCAGTCTATGGACAAATAGTTCAAAGACTGAATAAGTATTACCAGTGAATAGATAGAATAGAGCTAACCTTTAATTACTAGGTTAGCTCTATTCTATCTATATTTTAAACAACTAAGCATTTAGTAGGTTTAAACTTAAATATTATAAATTGACTAACTCGAATAATGTGACCAAAAAACCCAAAAATGATTAGCTAGGCAAATAATACTTAGACAGTATGTATTATATTATTTCTATATGACTCATATTATTATGTATGAGTGTAGCAGTATAAGGAAAATAGAACACAAAGGATTCTAGTGTTATGCAAGATTTTATATTTTTATTGCGTTTTTACACAATATCGTCTCATATCATAATATTTACAATAACCAATATTCGTATTTCTATACAAAATATAGAAATATAAATATTGCTTATAAGTTATTTAAATTGTTATAGCTAGACAGACAGTGCCGAAATATGCATGCAAATATACACGAAAAATGGCCTAAATATGCACAAAATATGCACAATCAAGTCACTCAATATCACAATTTTATTGCTTTTTGAAGAGTTTTCCGGTGGTGCCGTTAATAAAAGCACCAATTTTAATACATAATTTCATCAAATCCAGGATTTTTCATTTCTTATACAGCACCAACAATAATTTTCTACCAACATTTTCCGATTATAATCTTAGTGCCCATGGAAGTTTATTAAATCGTTTAAGTACTACTTTATTCAATTTTTTTAATAATGTTGCCAACTATAAAGAAAAATTTTGTTTCTAGAAAGATATTGTACCTATTGGGTGTATTACATTCTTTAAATGGGGATGGAGCCACATATTTGAAGTGTTTTGATCTATCGTACCTCTGTTTTGTGGCCTCGGTGTGTGTCATGAATCATGATAGCTAGTTTGGAGACTACGAGGGCCTAAAACTACCGAAATATGCACTACCAACGAAAAATTGCCAAAATATGCACTATCCCCTAAAAAGTGCCATTATATTGTATTTGCATATGCAAGTATGCAAATGCATATTATCGGATGTCTAGTTATAGCGAATTGATTTTGCTGTGCGCTTTTTGTAAATAAGTTTTACCTGAAGTTGATTTAACTATACACACATTAAAACATGGCTTTCTCATAAGAAGTGTTTGCTAACGATTATACGAAGAATAGTTCTAGCAGAAAATCATAGTGTTAAGAAAATATTTAAAATGCTTATCAATAATATCTGAATTCTGAACCGCCTGAAGAGCAAGTATTTATTTTGTAGTGAAGATTTAGATTACATGAGAGATAAGTATTGTTACGTGCTAGGGTTCGAGGATTCGGAGAGAAAGACCTGGTGACTCTCTTGAAGACTTTATTCACAAACACTAGCTCACACAAATCACTAAGTCCAAACACTAAGCACTATATCCAAATCACTGAGCACTATCACTGTCCTAGGTCGTAGCCGAGTCGTTAGTTCACTATCACAATCACTCACTATTGATCACTTGTTCTCACTTTTGAAGTCGCCTTGATGATCGCTCGGATCGAACTGCCCCGACTGCCGGCTTGTTTACCTTTTATATGGCCCACTTCGCCTTCTGGAACGTTCTATTCTGGATTGTTTACGTAAATACGCAATTCACATAAACAATGGTCGGGCTTTTCTAGAAGGTACGCGCAACTGTCGCGCGCAGGTAAACAACTGCCCGTATCCGTAACACAATTCACATAAACAAGGGTCGGGCTTTTCTAGAAGGTACGCGCAACTGTCGCGCGCAGGTAAACAACTGCCCGTATCCGTAACACTACTCCCCTCTTAGAGATGCTCGTCCCGAGCATCGTTGTTACTGCCATGATAGCGCGCCAAACGGTCTATGTGTACCACTTTGAATGTGCCTCTTGGTGGCTTTTGAATCCTGTAAGTCACATCATTCAATCGGGTAACCACTTTATATGGGCCGTCCCACTTGGTCTGCAACTTTGGAGATTTCCCTTTTCGGCGAGTTGGGTTATGCAGCCATACCAGTGACCCTTCTTCGAAGCCGCTCGTGTTCGATCTCCGGTCGTATCTGGTCTTCATGTTCTCACTTGACTGTAACCCATTTTCCCGAACCATGGCGTGTATGTAGTGCATCTTTTCCCTTAAATCGCAGACATAGTCTTGTACGGTCTTTGGTTCCCCCGGTGACGCTCCTGTCAAGAGGTCTATTGGTATTCGTAGTTCTCTACCGTAATTGACATAAGCCGGGGTAGCTTTTATGCTCTCGTGCTCGGCGGTACGGTACGAGAGAAGGAAGAGTGGTATATACTTGTCCCAATCCTTTTGTCTGTCATCTACCAATTTCGCCAAATGCCTCTCTAGAGTCTGGTTAAATCTCTCAACCATTCCATCAGACTGTGGATGGTACGCGGTGGTCCTCGTCTTATGCATTCCCAAAATTCTGCACACTTCCTGGAAGACCTGCGATTCGAAGTTCCTGCCCTGATCGGAATGGATTTCGAGAGGCACACCAAAGCGAGATATTACTTCTTCGACTAGCTTAGAAGCAACCGTTGTAGCTTCTTGGTTTGGTATGGCGAACACTTCGGGCCATTTGGTGAAGTAGTCCATGACGACCATAAAGTACTTGTTTCCCGATTCCGTCACGGGAAATGGCCCAGCTACGTCAACTGCAATTCGTTCCCACGGTGCGCCAACGTTATACAACCGCAGGTTCCCACGGCTCCTGGTCTGTGGTCCCTTCACTGCAGCGCAAGTAGTGCATTTGCGGCACCAATCCTGTACATCATCTCGACAATGCAACCAGTAGAATCGTTCTCGCACTTTTGTTAACGTCCTCTTAACACCTAGATGACCTCCTGATACGCCATCGTGTATTTCACGGAGAACATCCGGTACTCTCGTTCTTGGGACAACTATCTGAAGATGGAACTCTCTGCCGTTAGTCTTTTCCCATTTTCGGTAAAGTATTCCATTTTGAAGTATCAGACTGTCCCATTGCGCCCAGTACGCCTTAGTGACAGCGCCAGTGGGTGCAACCTCACTCCAGATTGGTTTTTCGTCACCTCGTTTCTTCCATGTGATGATGTGCCGTAGGTCGTCATCTGTTTCTTGAGCCTTCCTCATAGCATCATTCTCCCATGGACCCAAAGGACTTGTTTTTGTTAACTTTAATGTCACTTCATTAGATTCCTGCTTAACACAGTGTTTGCAGTCTTCTGAACACGGCCTTCGTGAAAGTGCGTCGGCATTCCCATGCGCCTTTCCGCTGCGGTGTTCCGTCTTGAAGTCGTACTCCTGGAGTTGTTCAATCCATCGAGCTACTTGGCCTTCTGGGTTCTTGAATTGCAGTAGCCACTTCAAGGCTGCGTGATCAGTTCGCAATAAAAACTGTCTGCCGATGAGATATTTGCTGAAATGTTGTAGCGTCTTTACAACAGCCAAGAGTTCTCTTCTTGTCACACAGTAGTTTCTTTCTGGCTTAGATAAAGATTTGCTGAAATATGCAATTACAACTTCTCTTTCACCCTGCTTTTGAGATAACACCCCTCCAATGGCCGTGTTGCTTGCGTCCGTGTCGACTATAAACTGGCCTTCAGGTTGTGGATACCCCAGGATTGGTGTTTCACACAGACGTTTCTTCAGTTTCTGAAAAGAATCTTCAGAAGTCTCGTCCCACATAAACTGTCGTTTATCTTCTGTCAGCCGATGTAAAGGCTTGGCTATCTCTGAGAATCCCTTAACAAAACGCCTGTAGTAGGAGCACAGGCCAAGAAATGCCCGCACTTCAGTTTTGTTTTTAGGGGTTGGCCAATTTTGAACTGCTTCCAGTTTCTCCGGGTCCGTCTGGATTCCATCACTGGAGATAACATGGCCGAGATAGTTGACCTTACTCCTGAATAAACGACACTTTTTCGGATTCAACTTTAACTTGGCCCCCTCTATTTTGGCGAAAACTCGTTCTAAGTTTCGCAAATGGTCCTCGAAGTCGCGGCCAACAATGATAACGTCGTCCAAGTAGACTAAGCAAGCCTCTCCAACTAAGCCTGCCAGTACACACTCCATGAGTCGCTCAAATGTGGCAGGTGCGTTGCACAATCCAAAGGGCATGACGTTAAACTGCCATAGACCTTTACCGGTGGAAAAAGCTGTCTTCTCCTTGTCTTTTGGGTGAATTTCCACCTGCCAGTATCCAGATTTCAGGTCCAGGGTCGAGAACCATTTCATGCCACTCAAGGTATCCAGAGTGTCGTCGATTCGAGGTAATGGATAGCTGTCCTTCTTAGTGACATCATTGAGACGCCTGTAGTCCACACAGAATCTTGTGCTGCCATCTTTCTTCTTCACTAATACAACAGGTGAGCACCACGGACTTGCAGACGGTTCAATAATCTTATGCCTTCTCATGTCCTCCAAAAGGCCTTCAACTTCTTTTTCCTTTGCAATGGGTATCCGTCTTGCTCGTTGACGAATTGGGTTCTCATTTCCGGTATCTATCCTGTGCTGGACCAGCGACGTTCTTCCAAGGTCACCTTCCTGACTGGAGAAGATATTCGCGTGGCGTTGTAAAAACTTCTTAGCTTTCATGCTCTGCGAATAAGTCAGATTACTCTTGCAGTCATCGAGTAGCTCAGTCGCTATTCCATAGTTGCTGCCGTTGGCTGAGTCTGAGCCTGTGATCGAACTACACTTTCTCATCCAGACAACTTCCTCGCACTTTCCAATGACGTCACCCTTGTTCAAGCAGATCTCGTGATCACCCAGGTTCAAAACCCTGACCACAGCGTTACTGCTTCCTCTAACAAGGGTTCTCGCCGTCATCAGTTTCCGCGCTGATGTCTTGGTAGGTATGTCTTCGATCAACACGCATCTGTTTGACTTCTTCTTTCCAGCTGGCGGTAGTTTTACGAGCACTCTAGCTTCCGCTCGTCCAGGTATAATGACCTCCTTTACACATGCGACTTTCCCGCAGGCGCCTCCAAGGATGAAAATTTCTTCTTCGCCACACTTGAAAACTCCGTCAGCGACATTAATTCTGCAGTTATGCTTCTTCATGAAATCCAAATTCAAGATGCAATCATCCATAATTTCAGCCACGATAACGTCATGGGGGTATGAGGATCCCCCTACATTAATCGTTACTGACATTTCTCCCAGGACGGGTATTGGCTGACCGGAGGCAGTAAGGAGCCGACAGTTAATTCTCCTCTTGTGTCTTCTTGTGGCTTTTACCAGATTTGGGTTAACTATCGTTCTAGAGGCTCCTGTATCTAGAGTCATTTTGCAATCCGTCCTGTTAATAGTCCCCTGAATCACAAGACTATTCCCGCTGCATGCTTGGGAGATAACAGTTATCGGGGCTTCCTCCGCGTCAGCCAGTACTCGCCCCTCAGTCCTGGCTTTTATTCGTTTCCCTGATCCCGGGCAGGGGATGAAGCTCCTTTCTTCAGCTCCTCTATTTGTTTCATGCGTTCCTCGAGACTTTTCATCCTTGCCAGATGGGTCTCCTTCTGCGGGCAGTTGAGCTGAAGATGGCCCCTCTCACCGCACTTATAGCACATGGCTCCATAATTTCTCTTCGTAGGAGCCTTAACCTCCCTGACTTCCTCGGGGACCTCGCGGATCTTATAGGTCTGCCGTATGTCACGCCGAACAGCCTCGACCTCTAAAGCATGCGCCAACGCTTCCTTTAGCGAGGTGTGGTGACGTAGCCTTACTGCAGCTCTGACCTCCAGATCCCTGATTCCGTCGACAAATGCTTGTACAATATTCGTGTCGACCATTTTGGAATCGGCTCCTGGGTGTGCCTTCTTGACGAGTTTTTCAATTTCCAACGCCCATTGCTGTAGTCCCTCTCCTGAGCGTTGGACTCTGTCGCGAAGTTGAGCACGGAACACGTGCTCCAGGTGTCGCTCCCCGTATCTGGATTCAAGGGCCTCCATCAGGTCTTGGAACCCCTTCCCTGTATGTGCTTCTAGGACCGACAAAGCTTGCCCTCTGAGCGCAACAGTGAGAGCGGTCAGGCATTGTTCGTCAGTCCATCCGTTGGCAGAAGCAAACGTCTGGAATTGCTGACGATAAGCGTTCCATGAAGTAGTACCGTCGTATGGTGGCACTTTAACTCTTGGTCCTTGTACCACTTGCACCACTCCGGTAGTTCCACTAGACACCGCCACTCCTGTGGTTTCCAGGCGCACTACTTTCTTCTGAAGTTCAGTGAGGCCGGTTTTCACATTTTCCACATCCAATCCTAACCCCGTAACTCGTTCGTCCATTATGTCGACATCTTTACGAAGCTTTGCCACTGTATTACTGACGTCCTTTATAGCCAGAAGCGCCTTTTCTTGAAGGTCCTTTTGTTGTTCTTGTGACTCTTGCAAAGCGCCGAGTTTGCGGTCTTGTGACTCCCTCATTGCCTGAATTTCAACCCTTTGAAAATCTTGCAACGCGCCGAGCTTGCGATCTTGTGATTCTTGCAAGGCGCCGAGCTTGCGGTCTTGTGCCTCCATCATTGCCCTTTGAGAATCTTGCAAAGCCTGAATTAACCCAATTATGCTTTCCAATTGAGGAGCCATTTGAGGGGCCGTAGAAACTACGGGCGTGACAGGATGGATGGAGCTAGTTGACGGGGCCTAAGCAGGCGGGGCCCAGTGGGCGGGGCCAGTGGGCGTGGCCTGAGTGGGCGTGGCCTGGTGGGCGGAGCCAGTGGGCGTGGCCATGTCCAGAGTGGGCGGGGCCTGGGGGGCGTGGTCAGTGGGCGGGTCCCGGTGGGCGGAGCCAGTGGGCGCGACTTCACCCGAAGTGGGTGGAGCCTGGGGGGCGTGGTCAGTGGGCGGAGCCAGGTGGGCGGGGCCGGCGGGTGGGGCCTGCCCCGCAGTGGGCGGAGCTTGGTCCCCAGCGGGTGTGGCCTCCGCAGCCCCACCTCCAACTCCTCTCTCGAAGTCAATGGCAGCAGCTCGCTGTGCCCTTGTCCTGACACTCCCCTTGAAGTCCTCTCTCGGAGTCAATGGCATCTTCCAAATCGCACTTCTGACACCAGTTGTTACGTGCTAGGGTTCGAGGATTCGGAGAGAAAGACCTGGTGACTCTCTTGAAGACTTTATTCACAAACACTAGCTCACACAAATCACTAAGTCCAAACACTAAGCACTATATCCAAATCACTGAGCACTATCACTGTCCTAGGTCGTAGCCGAGTCGTTAGTTCACTATCACAATCACTCACTATTGATCACTTGTTCTCACTTTTGAAGTCGCCTTGATGATCGCTCGGATCGAACTGCCCCGACTGCCGGCTTGTTTACCTTTTATATGGCCCACTTCGCCTTCTGGAACGTTCTATTCTGGATTGTTTACGTAAATACGCAATTCACATAAACAATGGTCGGGCTTTTCTAGAAGGTACGCGCAACTGTCGCGCGCAGGTAAACAACTGCCCGTATCCGTAACACAATTCACATAAACAAGGGTCGGGCTTTTCTAGAAGGTACGCGCAACTGTCGCGCGCAGGTAAACAACTGCCCGTATCCGTAACAGTATAAACTTATCTCTCATGTAATCTAGAATTATTATTATAGAATAATCTAAAACTTATTATTACATTTTTAATCGGTAGCAATATCAATCTTTCGTCCCCTTACTAATAAAATGCATTATTACATTTAAGTAGTTATGAATTAGTCTTCTTCTTCTTTAAAAATGACCTCCCTTAGGAATAGCCAGTGTCACTTGTCAGTAATTTGATGAGTTAAAAAAAAAAGAATTAGTCAAGGGTCAACATTCTCAGGATCTTAAATTATTTGCATAAAATTTAAATTAAAAATAACAAACATTTTATTTTTAATTTTCATTACATTTTTACACCGAATACGTAGTTAACTCTTACCTTCACATTTTCCAGGAAAACGAATCGTCTCGAGGAGGCGCTCAACATCTTCGACACGATCGTCAACAACGTCAACTTCAAGGGTATCTCCATCATCCTATTCCTCAACAAATCAGATCTCCTGGCGAAGAAAGTGGCCAGCAAGGAGACGGATATCCGCTGGTTCTACCCTCAATTCACGGGAAATCCCCACAATCTGCGGGACGTCCAGCTGTTTTTACTGAACATGTTTGCCAACGTCCGTAGAGAGCCAAAGACGACAATGTACCACCATTTCACGACGGCCATAGACACGCAGAATATCACGGTGGTGTTCAACTCGGTGAAAGACACTATACTCAACCGAAACTTGGAGTCGCTGATGCTGCAGTGATTGTGATTGTGCGTTGCCCGAGGGTGTGCGAAGATCTTTGTCTAATGTGCAACGAAAAATAGGTTTTGAGACGTGCCAGTAAGGTTCAGAATTGGTAGGAGTGTGTTGAGGTTTTTTGAAAGTTCATTCCATGAGAGCGTTAAGGTTTTATGGCAACGAATTAAGTATATCTGCCACTAGGGCTATTCCGATGCCATATCAATGTCCTCATAGTGAGAAGTGACAAAAATACCTTCAACGCTTTGTTCTGCCTTCGGATTAAAATTTTGACCCTATTGTTTGGACACGGCCAAAATGGACACGACCAAACGAACAATTCTTTGAATAAACAAGGAGTAACAGATGCAAATAAAAGAAAAGAGACGGAAGATTGCATAAAAGATTTGATTTGCCTTTCTCTTTCGTTTGCATCGCTTAAATCTCCTTTCTCTGTTTATTTGACGAATAATATTCAAACGTCAAATTTCCATCCGATGCATATGACAAAGATCTTTGGCTTACCCTAATCCGGATAAAAGACAAAGCGAAGCTCGCCCAGAGCGGGCAAAAGACGGAGGCATAGTGCACTTGTATAGTGTAGTTTTTTATATATGTATATCAGTTTATTTATGACCAAAAATGTAGATTTTGCACTTGTAATGTATTAATAAACACTTTTTGATACGTTTACGGGGATGTTGCTGGGTTTGTAGACTGTAGGTGCTCTATAAGATGATAGGCAGAGAGTGAAAAATATAAGCTTTCTTGTAAATACATTGGTCCATAGACAGATGGCGAGCCTACGCAATGTGGTCGGTTCATGTCAAGCCCAACCGACAAATCACGACTTACGTGGACTTGAAATAACCCAACCGAATGAGATAGGCCCAGCATCTGACTAGGAATCAATTTTTCTGATGGAACAAAGGAATAGCTACATAGCAAGATGTCGATTCTACTACAAGTACATTTTATTGAGCAATAGATAAATAACGATGCATACAATATACGTCTTATAGTAGTAAAATCGATTTTACATCTATGTAGCTATTTCCCTGTACGAAATCGTAATTTTTTACTCTGTGATGAAGGTACTGGGGGTTGATCGTGACGATTTTCTATCTCCCTCATCGCTGTTGTTCGGAAAGGGATAAGAGACATAATATTATCTCTTTTTGTAGTGCGCCGATAAGTGAGACAAAAATCTCTCTCCCCTACATTGCTTTATAGAGAATGCAATAGATATTCGGACACGATATGTAATAATCTCAAATGTACTGCCTTAAAAATGTATAACCAATATTAAATCACCGAATGGCGGCGCCAAGTATTAAGTGATTTTTGTAACAATATTATACTATTGTAGTAAAAATAAGAACAATACACGCGACTAATGTAAAAAGACTTTCCCATTTCTTCGTTTTTAGCCAACTTCCAAAAGGCGGTGCAGTGCTAGTATTATTCTTATTTTTATCGATTATAATAGGTATATCGACGGTGAATTGGCAATTTATCGTAACTCAAAAAATACAACTTTACAGGAGACGAAAAAAACGTTTCATTGTGTGACATTAAAACTATTTGAAATTTGTTTTATGTTATTTTCTAGGTTTTTCAGTTACAAATAAGACCCTATAGTTAAATTAAATGAAATGTTAATAGTTTTGAAATTACGTCGATTTAGTATACATTGCATGCAATTACCATTTAATATTTTTAAAAATTCAAAAGATAGGAGGTATTGTCATTAACACGTTCCCTGTCCCAGAACAAAAGTTTAAAAAATATTCGTACGTCCATTTACAATTTTCCTATAAGTTAACAGTAATTATATAAAGATTTATATTTATACTAATACCAGTTAAAAAACTATGATTTTTTCAAGTCAAAATGAAAAATAAAAATTATGACTCCAAAGGAGTCATGGACGTGTGATTTTAAAATTGTGTGACTTCCGAAGAGTCATGGACGTGTGAACTAAAAACGCGGGTCAAAAAAGCTATCAATCTATCGGCACATGAGTTAATAATAAAAATCTGCTTGAAATATGCTTGAAATACGAGACGAAAACCGACAGTCTAATGAACATCCACTTTTATTACGTGTGGATAAACACACCTTGGAGATCATCACCAAAGAGCCAAGTCGTAAGACAGAGGGACAATCTTCAAAATTTGCTGCTACAAAAGTGCCAAAATGTGATAACTTGATGCCCCAAGTGTAAAATAGTGCTCTGCGTTCCATGTTATTATAATACACTTCATTGGATTTTAGTTACATAAACCACAATTTCTACTAATAAAATGTACTTTATTTTACCACCTATAAATAATAAGAAATTTGCGACATTTTACGGCGGCTCTTTTGAATTTTGTCTAACCTTGTTATCTAACTATACGTCCAAGGTAATGTTTTCGCTCTTATTCATACGTCCACTAAAATATAAAGCATTACATTTACCTTTGGAGTATGACTCCAATGGAGTCATAGACGTATGAGGTCGGCACAAACGTGACTCCTTTGGAGTCATTGGACAGGGAACGTGTTAAATGAAAAGTCAATAATGATTCAATAATTATATTTATAATATAAAAAATCCGTAGAAATAGAATAACAATAGGAACTATTTCAAGGAACATAATCGTCACAATCATCAACAAACTTAACTCTATAATTCTAAAATAACTTACTCAATAATTCAACATTAAAAGGTTTCAAAAACTGCCGCCAATCGACATAAAAAATAAATGAAAAATTAATCTTTGCAAAATAAAGATTCTTATTTAAAGGACTACTTTAAGGAACATAATCATCACAATCGTTACACGTAACTTATTAAAGCAATTAGAGACTAATTCAAGTTATAATCTTAACTTAAAACATATTACAGAGATCAAAAACAAAATGAGGTTACTAAAGGCAATGTTTTTCTTTAACTTATTCACTAAATCAACATTAAAAGGTAGGTATCAAAAACTGCCGCCAATGGGCATAAAAAATAAGAAAACAAAAAAATAAAAATTAATCTTAGCAAACTAATGATTCTTATTCAAAAGGTAAGGCATCATAAAAAGCATGACAATCGGCGGGTAAAACAGATTTTAACTGTTGAAGATGATTATATTTTAGAGCTTTGATTGGAATTCTGTTAGGGTGCAGCTGTTGATACTCTATTTCCGTGTCTAACATTTTAGGTCTTTGTGGTAAAGCAGTAAACTCTTCATCAAAGTTAAGTTTTGTTTCAATGGTCATAGTGTTATATTTAATAGCACGTATATCAACGACCTGCGGATCTCCAACTTTTCGTCCTGGTCTTATACTTTTGTAAAAGTAGCATTCTGGAGATGCGTAGTTCTTCACAAATTGGTGGTCTATTTGGATAACCTCGTACGGGTCTGACCTTCTTACTTCTTTGGTCAAAGTTCCATATTCACTGGGTAAATGAATTTCTCTATTCTTTAGTTTCCTTTCGATAGCGGCGTGCACAGAGTCACACTCCATTTGAGTGTGACCTGGCTCTAGAAATTTTTGGGTAATTTCTATGTTGTATTTTTTACTTAAATTAAGTAACGCATTAGCCATCGTAACGTTTCGATTTTGGTACGTACATCCATCTGAGTAAATTACTATGGGCAGTTGACGGGAAACGCAATGTCGTTCTATATAGTCGACAAGAAAAGACACAAATGTACTTGAAGTCAGATCAGCAGCGGTTTCATCAAACCAGTAACAAGTACATTGTTTAGTGATTAAGTTAAATACTGTGAAGTTGTGGACTGTAAGCTTAGTTTTAAAATATAGAGCACTGGCGGTTAAGTATGGGCAAACTTTCACAGCTTCTAAATCCATTGACAGTAGAATAAATTCACCACCAGCAGCTTTTTTTTTATCAGCGTCTTTTTCTTGTCTGGCGCGATTCTTTTTAATTAGATGAATTTGATAATCTGCTTCAGATAAATTTCCAGCTTTATAAGATGCGCACACGTCACACATGTCTTTTTTTAAGGTATATAAAGACAAGTTCTTGGCATGGAATTTTTTTTCAAAAGTAAATCTAGAAACTGATAGTTCTTCAGTGTCAGTACAATGTTTTTTATAAATTTTAAACAGGTCTGCAATGCTATGATAAATTGGTTCTAAAAACAACTTAGTTGTTTCTTTTCTCGCATAGTGCGATGGCAGTTTGGGCAAATTGTCTAAAAAACTATCCAATGTCAGTAATTTACGTCTAATTTCTGGTCTTACAGGAGAGCGTCGTGATAAATTTCTTACAGCTTGGTTTGGCGACATCCCATACTCACTATGCTTCGTCCAAGAATATACAGTGAAAGAGCCTATTGAAAGGGTATTTAAAAACATATTTTTACACACCTGTACTTTTTCTGAACCATCGCTATTCACGGGCAAAAAATAAGCAGCAGTTTCTAGCCGCCTCGACTGATCGGATGTAGTCTTTTGTGCAGTCTTGGAGCGATTAACTAATGAATTTATGTAGATTTTACGTTGGTCCCAATTCATATGTTTCCAAAAAAAATTATGAATTCTCTTTCTACACTCTTCGCTAAACTTATCACATCCTCGCAATTTACTCTTTAAACAGAAATCCGATGTACACCTCGGTCCCAAATTTCGAGCGGATCTTAAAGTGTCCTGTTGAAATTTTCTGTTTTTTGGATTCGAAAACCCTAAATACTCTTCGCCTTGCATTCTTCTTAATTTTGCTTTATTTCTTTTCCATTCATCGGGTTGAACTAAATGCTGACGCTTCCTACCTTCATTCATATTTTGTAACTCATTCTCATCATGGTCAGATTCAAAATCAGTTTCTGTATCAGAGCTCAGATTTAAATTATGATTCTGTAAGTTACTATGAAATGCCAACATCACTGACGAACTAAAATTTTCTGAACAGGCAAGTGTATAATTATCATTCAATAATGGTAGAGAAAGATACTTTTTAAGGCATGTGTAAGGAGACACAGAATCATTAGTTAAATCAGAAAGCGATAGGGACTTGGATTTTAGACTTAATGAATAGATATTTGGCAGCAACGTATCATCAGAAGAATATGGGCGAGTTTCTTTATCTGTCAGGCTGGAAGGTATGGGACTAGCCACTATATTTGAAGGTTCTGTGCAACTAGGCATACCAAAACTTTCAATAATGCTTGGGCTCGGCGTTCGAGATGCAATATTAGGAAATTCAACACAGCTGCTAGGGACCAACGCATCGGGCTCCTTAGAAGCACTTTCATGGCATAAGATGTTTTCTGAACTTGCCTACAACAAAAAAAAATTAAAATTAAAATTTTAAATATTAGTAGGTACTAAACTTTGTTTATAAAAAAACGAAATGGATACATACCAGTGGATGATTCTGTCCAAACATTTCTTCATAATCTTGTGCAGTAGGGTGTCTTAGTTTTGTCACAATATGTATATTTAGGTTATCCAACATTTTTCTTCCTCTCACACCTTGATAAAGACGGTCGTTGCGTGACATGACACTGAAAACATAACAATACGTCTTATAGGTAACGAAGTTGGTAAGTTAGCAATATCTCCTATCTCACAATAATATTTTTAACAGTAAGTGTAAGCTCAAAACAAATAATCCTATCTTATTTTTAGGCTATTATTCCAACAAGAAATACTTTTGTCAATGAAATAATACCTAACTAAGCTATAAACACTTAGTAAATATATTTTTTTGTAAAGAATTTGACATAATAACACAAAATATAGAAAGCATAAATTCATAAAAAAATTATAAGAACTTTTAAAGTAACTTACACAAGGAAAAAATACATCAAAGTAGCAATAAAAACGTAGTTACACTGGCACTTCACTAATAACTAATGTATAAAATGATTGAAAAATATACTCACGTCTTGATTTGTACTCAATTTTTCAACAATCAAAATATTTTTGCGACGTAAGTAAATAAACACAACCTGTTCAAACAAGTTCGTTGTGGCGTTTGCGCGTGTTTGACGGTGATCCCCTCCGTCCACCCTCGCAAAGTATACTAACTAACTTCACGCAGCACAGCACGGTCGCCGCCGTTTGTTTCATTATTTCGAGTCCAACAAGACGGAATTCACGTGTCCCATGAGATAGAATATTTTGCCAGCAAAATTTACGTACGTTGAGTTATTAGGTATTGTTATTCATGTTTAAGTCGTAATCCAACTAAATATCGAACTAGGTGTTTTTGTCACTACATGCGTCTATCTTTCATAAGTCCAAATATGCAATAAACCGAAAAACGCAAAAAAATGAGTTATTAGATATTGCCAATTCACCGTCGATATAACAGTAGAATTTTGAAGACTTGTATCCCAGTAGGGAGTAAAAAACATACATAGGAACTGTGATTAAATTATATAGGCTGTAAACAGCAACGAAGTACGCTTTTATGTGGCGTTAGAAATTGTCTCAATTTTATATAACTACCCGCTCAAAACGTGCAGTGATTCGAATTTCGAAATCGATTTGAATTTATTTCAATAACTTGATTCGATAATTACGATAGCGAAGTTAAAAATCAAAATTGAAAATGTATGGGATTTGACATGTTATTTGTAACTTCGCTGTCGGCACCATCGAATACAATTTGAAAGAATGTGTTTTTTTAATCGAAATTCCAATTGACTTTTTTCTACAACAAGCTACACCTACACTTTAGGGCATGAACACAGAGTAGCGTAGCGTGTAGTTTAAATTATAAATCGCTATTACACACGGCTTTGTAGAAGTTTACATAAAAGAGGGTATCGTTTTTGATACTTTCCTATAAAATTGAAGACTAATTTTATAAATTTTGATAGAAAGCTTTGATGATCTGAAATCGCAATACGCCTTTAGGAATTGGAAGACTTGTGCGACCATTTTTTTGTACTGCGAATGATCCGTCCCTTGGTACACTTCGTAAACAGACTCTTGAGCCTACTTGCCAGAGAAATTCAGAAAAAGTAAATAGTCACTCGTGCTGCCACTCGTCATGCCGCTGCCACTGCCCGAAGCGGTAAGTGAGTAGAAGGCTGAGTGTAAACGCTCACTCACTCACAGAAGTATTAAGACGCTGATAACTGCCAATGACCTTGAGAATTCGCATATCTCGCATCACTCTCGCACCACTGTCGATTTTCATGCGAGAGAGACAGAGATGTGAAATGTACACTCGGTAGCGTGGATACATTTTTCGTTTATTAGAGGAAAAAATAAATATTATGGGAAATCTAGAATCGAAAATTAAATCTTACAAGCTTTGGATTTTTGTAAAAGGTATCAAATAAACAAATTTTTAAAGCATAGCTCAGTATATTATTTTAGTTAGAACTGCTTTAAGTTCCTGGAAGATTTGACTTTGGTATTTTTTTTCATCCAGTAGGAGTACATTATTTTATTATTTAAAATAAAGAAGCTTTTCCAAATATAATCAAAAATCACATGTATTTTTTTTTTGTGCCAATCAATGAAATACATACGTCTAGAAAACTGCACAAAGATATCGAATTGGCAGTTGTATTTGCCTTAAGGGAAATATTTCCGGCAGTGGCTGAGTGTAAATGGCCTATCAGATATCATGTCATCTCTTTTATAAATTCGAAGAACAACTTTTGTTTTGTGTCCTTGATTATTTTTGGCTCTATCTGGCGAAGTGGGCTCTTAATTTATAATAGAGATGTGGAGCGTGTCGTGAAATAAATAGTTAATAGACAACTGTAAAACTAAGAACAGCTTTTTTTGATTTCAGATGCTCAAACAAATCTCTTAAAACTTGTGTTTCCGCATTATTCGATGTTCAGTATTTCAAAACAAACTGTAGGCATGTCTCAGATTTTATTATCAGTCCCAATGTCTTTTAGGTTTTAAGCATCAAATAATGCGAAAATGTTTTTCATTGTAGAAAAACCAACACAATAAAGAAAAACGCTACCCGCTCCGCTTTTCTCTATCCGCTTCTCTATCCTTTCGTACATGTAAGTTTTTGAACGGGCACAAATAAATTAGAATCATTCGACCGACATCAATTCTTATGTATCATAATAATCACCCAACGGGGTTAAGTCATAAGCTTTAGCGTATTTATTACTAGTTAGTTTGGGTGTAGATCCTTTTTTTATATAAAATGTTCTATTTATTTAATGCAAATTCTATATATTCGAGGCTTATGTAAATACCTCCTAGTTTAAGTCTTTTGGGGTAGTGATATGTTGCATTTAATTTGGACAGTGTGATCTGTTTCATTCGGTCATTTTTTTAAAGTAATCTTTTGATATACCTGCAATATAAATATATATAGAGTAACTCAGCCGCGTCTTTTAAATTAAACACAAATTTTTCGGCCGTGTTCACACCAAACCGACTGGTAGCCGCCGAATGTGAGCGAACGTTATGCAGTTTATTGTATTTCCATGCATATTTACTTTTTCGTTCACACAAAACCGACAATACGCTATTACGCTAGGCGTAGGCGCGGACATTCGATACCGTACATTTTCACGTTCACACTGGGGCTCACAGTGAGCCTGCTCACATTCGGCGGATCACAGTCGGTTTGGTGTGAATGCGGCCGAACGCGCTTGCGTCGCGTCGCGTCGTGTAATCGTGTTAATGCGTTGTTTGTACTCTAAAATAACTGAAACCGCACATAATATTATGTCTGCGTGTGCTGTTTAGGGCGGTATAATAAGGACATGGTATACTGTATATATTTATATTATTGTGCCTGAACAGTTCGGTTGTTATATTAAGTATTATTTTTTCTTTAAATGGCAGCTCTTATTTCCCACCGCGAGGAATTTTATAAAATTTTATTATCATTAATAATAATAACA
Source organism: Lysandra bellargus (assembly GCA_905333045.1). Lineage (NCBI taxonomy): Eukaryota > Metazoa > Arthropoda > Insecta > Lepidoptera > Lycaenidae > Lysandra > Lysandra bellargus. The sequence goes on along the minus strand of HG995345.1, from coordinate 6,552,025 downwards.
ACCCGGGATGAATCAATAATTATGAAAGTGTCCCGAAAAGTTAAATACAAAACTAAATATGGTAAAATTTTTATCCTCTCAAACTATACAAAAACTTATAAAAATAGATATCGTCCAAATTGTGTCCTACGCTTTAAAAAGTTTATGTATAGTGTACCGCAAAATCACTGTCAATTATATAGTTTTTTTACTTTTTTTTACTAACTATATCGCGTAAAATTGAATGTAAGCAATTTTAGTTTAGGGCATTATAGTATTGGTACAAAATTACCGATTCGCTGCTTTGGGATTAAATTACACTTGCTAGAACTGTTTGAAGTCCGTTTTTTGAATACCCATAATAACTTCTTATGGTAGTTGGTACCGTTCCGACCAACGCGGATCAATCCTTATTTCTGTCTACTCTGGTTATATTATACACTGTACACTGGGTTTTCTTTATCAGTAAAAGGGTAATTACGAACTATGTGTCTTGATAATAAAACAATAAAAAAAAGGTTAGGGGGAAAACATGAAACCCATTGTTATTAAAACAATGAAACAATAATTACTTACCTCAAATGCATAATTATAATATGATTTAAATAACGTAGGTCCAATCCAATTGCGCGATGTGAATTCAAATTTGAAATTTTCAAATGGCATTTCGCATGTGTACGCGGCCTAAGAATATTACGCTTTGGAAATACGACCCTATGACCAGCATAATAAAGTTGAAAACTGTACTCGAACATGACAAAAATGAAAAGCAATAAATGAGATTAAATGTATAGTATTTTGTATGATTGTATGAGAAATTTTATTTATTGTATATTATGATTATTGTTAGAGTATAATTTCGTATAATTTGTGTTTTTGTATAGAATATTTGATTTTGAATATTAGGACTGTAATGATATAGAATAAATTTTGATGTGGAAGATAGAATGATCTGATAACTCGAAAGTACAATTTTTGACGAAAATAAATGCAATCGAATGTTGTTTAATGTTTTAATGTCTTAATAAAGGGTTGGATACCTTACTTTTGGCATTAACAAGTTAAAATTCACTACTTCACTTGTGTGTCGGTTTATCAGAATAATTAAATAACTGTGGGATTTCACATAGCTTTTCTTTATACACTTTCAGACCCTTCAGTGCTTTTGAATTTTATTGTCAGAGTATTATGGGTAAATGTAAAACACGGTCCCATGCATTAACGGTAATCGCTTTCTATCAAGGTTGTTTGATAAATAGTCGCTGTAAAGCATTTGTGTATTAACCCACAAAAAAATTTGGTGTTGAGTTATGATTGCAGTCTTTGTTGTAAATTATCTAAAGATGACATGATGTATTCATAACTCAATACATAACTTTTTTGTGGGATGACACAAACGCTCAACGGTGTCCAGATATAATATTCTTAAATTCTATTTCAATACAAATAGCAATCTTCTTCTGAAATGATAATAATTTGTTAGTGTTTTAAAAGTAAGGTATTCTATCCTTAGATTGGTCTCAATTTTTTGGGAAAATGTGATAGTTGTAAGTAATAGTTGTATGGGACATTCTTTGTGTTGTATATTTTACTTTGTTAGCTATATTATTTAGGGGTATTGTTTTTTTCTACTTTATCAAATGTCAAATAATCTTCTATGCCACCGCTAGATGGTGTTCGTAAAAAGGAGAATCGAAATACAATGTTTCATAATTGAAGACGTGAGTTGAAGAATCGAACAAGTAACATTTCGTAACATACGGACAATAACTAATTTTTTTCCCTAATTAATAAAAATTGTAGCTTATCTACTCTATAACCTAGCTAATATATCTGGCTACATCAACAATCCATAGTTTTTCTATTTCAAATAATTTTTCCGGCCCTAAAGCCTCCATTTAAGCGAAAAAACGGGAAGATTTTTCATGTTACTTACCTTATTCACCCACACACGTCTTGAATTGTACTTGATTAATAATACTATTATATTTTAATAACTTATAGTTCGTGCAATCCACGAAGACGCGCCACACCAATTTTTGGGTGACGCTTTCTCTTAATTGGTCTATGTATTGTAGTGTGTGTAGGTAATTACTAATTAGTGTGTACCGATAACACTCTAACATTGGCGAAAGGTTGCACACATAATATTATACTATAAACGATTTAAGAGTCCGTATACGAAATTTTGCCGATTTCGCTCATTTAACAGACGTGATTTAACAGTTAAAATACAGTATTTCTATAAGTTTTAATGCACAACATGTAAGATCATTTCAATTGTAATATAGTGTTGGAGCTAGATTTTTTATTTTTTTTAAGTATCTTTAAATAATCCAACTCAAACCCGCGACAGTTTTGTGATTTTTGCTGTAAAAGGTTTAGAATATCACCCTTTTATGGATTGTATTGACGTCTTAACGGTATGAAAAAAATACAATGTACTGTTGAGAAAGGCGTCTATTTAAAGTGTTGGAATTACTTTTTACCACTTCAATATAAAAAACCCTTTAAACAGAAAACCTCTATCTGCCCGCTAACTAGGCGATCGTCCTTTTTCACCTGGCATATGAAAGACGGGCGTGAGTGTGAAGAGAGTAGTAGAAAATAGAGGACGGGCTCTTAAGGAGGAATAGTGTGGCTCGTTTTCGTGGATTTCACTATCTGTATTCTGTATTACCCTAGCTAGTAAATAATACTGAGTAACTTACAAAATCTTTTGTCCATGTCTATCAAGCGATTTTTTTACGTATCAAAAAAAGCGTTGTGTAAGCTATCCATTATTACCTTTTACTAGCAAGGAAATGTATGATTGTGTTACGTTTTTCGCACCTGTTTCATAAATATGTACAAAATACCCAAATGAATTGTTAATTTTTACTTCGTAAGGTAAAAGTAATTTTAGCTTTTTAAAGTACAACCAGATAAATTGTTTTATAGACAGATTTGCCATTTGGTCGAGTTATGTCAAGCTGATTGACCACGACTATAATATTATGTAGAGATAAACTGCGATAACATGGCGCGCCCCTCCAAAATTCAAAACATTTGTAGGGCGTTGTCAAAACGTTTGAAGTGCGTTGACTTGCGCGGTCGGCTAGTTATGATTAGTTGACCAACAAAAGTGACATTAAGTGAAATATTACGAGTACTGGTTGATTGGTTGAATATTTACTACATACATACTCTTTCATAAGGATGTGACTACACACATTGAAACTGTAATTTGGAGGGGCGCGCCATTTTATCGTAGTTTATCTCTAAACGAAAATTGACTTGACATAACCATACCGATTTGTGTAAGTCCGCTATCTGCCTATAATATATCAATCTGATGTTACAAAGTACATATTCTATGTTAGCCCTTTGGCCCTTTAGTTCTAAAGCCCTATTCCTTGCACATTCCTCGTTTGTTGTAAATTGTAAGTAGATGTTCCATAAAACTATTACGATGTGGGTGCCAATATAGTTTGATTATTCGATAATTATTAAGTGAAATTGTTTTACGGTAGGCGAGGCTGATATTATTGTATGTTTTTGTGACACTCGTGAAATAAGCAGAAAATGTTAATTGCTAATTAGATGGATGGTTAAAACAGCACATTTAAATTCTTTTTTCAAATTTTTGGAAATGCAAAGAAAACAGTACGTTTTAGGTATTTCCACAGAAGCCTAATTCGCATAAGGGTCTACACAGACGGACCGCATTTCAACTGCAATCCAACCGCAAATTGCAGTTCAAGTTTGAATGCAGTTGACACGACTGCAATACGACTGCAATAGAATTGCAAACCAAACTGTTCACACGACTGCACGCCAACTGCAACTGAACTGCAATCCGACTGCGCGTTTGGTTTGCAGTTCTATTGCAGTCGTATCAACTGCATTCAAACTGCACTTGAACTGCAATTTGCGGTTGGATTGCAGTTGAAATGCGGTCCGTCTGTGTAGACCCTAATATGTCTCAAACACTTCGGTCAGTGTGGTATCTCGTTCGCTCATGCACGTGTAAATGCGACAGAGCGATACAGATTGTAATATAAATAATTATAAAATCTGGGCTTCTGTTGTACTTTATGTTATGAATTTTAAAAGAATGTTATAGTCTAAGATCCGGCCATAGAACGACCCTCACCCATCGTATTACGGGATGAAAATGATTTTTTTATAAAATTAAATATGTTAAAAAATTTATTTACAGGAGGTTGTCTGAAAAATTTGGTGCAAAGTGTAATTAATTAATAATTAAAAAATGATTTTTTTTCAAACATTACACTCATTCCCTTACGCAAAAAACTGTATACTAATCGAAAGTATGTAGCTCATAGAATATGCAAACGCTGGGTTGACTTTTTTTTTCCGGTGCAATTATCAGGTAGGCATGTATATACAGGTAAATCGATACTAGTAATTTGCAACGATCCAGTTACGCGATAAACCTTATATCAAAATAAAGATAATTTTATTATGAATATAATGACATAAGGTTGGCTGCAAAAAGTTGGTGCTAAATCCCGGTTGTCGATTTTTGAAAAACGAAATATTCGTGCGGTTGGATACGTGCGAAAGAGAGGTCCGAGGAACGTATCCAGTGCGATAGAAAAGGACGCAGCATTGCAGCTGTGTGTCGCTCAATCGTCGAAAGAAAGAGAGTGCGCATGCTCTTTGTTTGTGAAATTGAGGAAGATAGCGATAGACTACAGTAAGTGTTGAGCATTATTTCGGAGCATCCGACAATGCATTTTTGCACAAAATGATAAAATTATGTATGTAGTACATATATGTAAATATATATATATATATATATATATATATATATATATATATATATATATATATATATATATATATATTTACATATATGTACTGTGACGATTTATATATATATATATATATATATATATATATATATATATATATATATATATATATATATATATATATATATAAATCGTCATTATATTTAAGTGTATGAATATTTTTGTAAAGAAATAATTTATGACATACTTATCTTGAAAATTTCGTGTTTTTTACATCAGGAGACTTAATCAAATAAAACAAAGCAAAAAATCAAGAGTTTTTCCGAATTTTTTTTTAAATAAAACATAAATTACAAACATGAGATACAAAGCTATAATTTTGTACAAAAATTTAATTTTATTATAAATACAATATTTTGATTAAAAAATTTCTTCACCCTCTGTACCTGTTGCACAGGAATCGACATTAGATGCAATACTTTTTGAGGCTTGAGGCGGTGGAAGTATTAACACGCACCTGAAAAAGTAGGTTTTTTTTAATGAAATAAAAGTATTTGATAGATAATTTTCATAAAATGTTTTATTAATAAAGCTATAAGAAGAAATCATCATGAATGATCTTAAGAAAAATTATTCAACTGAAATTACATTTTTAGGTTACTTTTTTAAACTAATTTTTTTAAAAAACAGTAAGAAGCTTACATGTGATGGAATTTAATAATACAAAAAATGGTAATTTCTTAAGAATTATTCTATCTCGTAACAACTAATTTAAATTATAATTAAATTCCACACGCTTTGCAGTAGCATTATTTCGTTATAAAAATTAAATATTTCAAATGTGTTTACTATATAAAAAAAGATTTTTTTATTATGTACTTACTGCATTTTCTGTTGCAAAATTATTAAATTCTTCATTATATTTATTGTTTAATGCAGTCACTTTTTTATAACACGTGGTATGATAACCAAGAAATGACGCGTTGGTTAGTTCAACGTCGTTGTATTTAAAGTTTTTTAATTTTCGAAAAGCCAATTTTAATGAACAATTTTTAAAAGTTTCATCGTTAAAATCCATTACAGAGTCACTTAAATCACACAGAAAACACTTTTTAGCCATGTTTGGAACAATATATTATCAAAAAATAATATCGATACGTAGCAGCAACAGTTGCTCCGAAATAATGCTCAACACTTACTGTAGTCTATCGCTATCTTCCTCAATTTCACAAACAAAGAGCATGCGCACTCTCTTTCTTTCGACGATTGAGCGACACACAGCTGCAATGCTGCGTCCTTTTCTATCGCACTGGATACGTTCCTCGGACCTCTCTTTCGCACGTCTCCAACCGCACGAATATTTCGTTTTTCAAAAATCGACAACCGGGATTTAGCACCAACTTTTTGCAGCCAACCTTATGTCATTATATTCATAATAAAATTATCTTTATTTTGATATAAGGTTTATCGCGTAACTGGATCGTTGCAAATTACTAGTATCGATTTACCTGTATATACCTGCCTACCTGATAATTGCACCGGAAAAAAAAAGTCAACCCAGCGTTTGCATATTCTATGAGCTACATACTTTCGATTAGTATACAGTTTTTTGCGTAAGGGAATGAGTGTAATGTTTGAAAAAAAATCATTTTTTAATTATTAATTAATTACACTTTGCACCAAATTTTTCAGACAACCTCCTGTAAATAAAATTTTTAACATATTTAATTTTATAAAAAAATCATTTTCATCCCGTAATACGATGGGTGAGGGTCATTCTATGGCCGGATCTCCTACTATTACATCATTGTCACTTGGAAGGAGTGTGAACAATATCTTTTGGAGTTTTTCTATATTTTGTATACAGTTCAATATTTATTGTACAGTGTAATAAAATTCCATTGCATGTACGCTTGTTTTATTATTTTGTTGACACTTATTTGCTGCACTATAATTATTATACCAAATGACGCCCGCAAATCCGTTGCGCCAAAATTCGTTTATCGCGCGGGAACCGTACATTTTTCAGGGATAAATAGTTTCCTATGTCCTTTCCCGGGACTTAAAATAAAGTATCTCCATGCCAAGTTTGGGCGTGAAGAGGTAACAGACAGACAGACACACTTTCGCATTTATAATATAGTATGGATTTACAACACAATGAAATAAATAAAAAAGTACTTTCTGGGACTCGAAACTCTTTCCACTATTTTAGGTCCAAACATGCCTTTCTGTATTTGATTACAGTTTACACAAACCAATCATAGATGGCGTTGTGAGCTGTGACTATGGAGTGTAGATAGAGAAGAACTATCTCTATGTAAAAAGTGTCTACTGAAATGCGTTAAATTAGGGTGGCGCTACAGTAGCAACAGGATTTTTAAATCATTTAGCAACTTTAATTTCAGCTATTTTAGGTTATATTTTACAAAGTATATTGGTATTAACCCAGTAATTCTATTTATATTATGTTCTATTCAATTTGTTCTATTTTATTCTATTCAATTTATATTTTGTACATTCATTCCATACCCTTTGCTGCAGCTAGCGCCACTCTTGGAGGATTTTTCAACTGTTATTTACTGCGTACAGCTGGACACTTTCAAATATCCCCCATATAAGAAGTTCTCTATCTACACTCCATAGTTGTGACACAAACTATATCTAATATTTAAATATTACGTCTTGAACTGCTTGAAACTAGATTGACGAATATTTCAAGACTAAATTTAACCGAATCGGTTAAGCTATTCTCGAGGCTTAGCAACACTAACAAACTAAAAAAGTAATGTACATGGCGTGATGGACTGCAATTAATTAAAATTAATAATATGATATCAAATATCCTTGGTGCGAAAAATCTAAATAATAAAATAACAAAAAAAGGATATGGGTGAACGACGAATAGACGGCCCCAATTTTATAATTAAAAAAAAAAACACTAACAAACTTACATTGATGATTGAATTCTTAGTAATAGGGTCCCGTTTTTTAACCGACTTCAAAAAAAGGAGGTTATCAATTCGACGCGTATGTATGTAATATTTCCAGAACTGCCCAGTTTTTGTATATGTTAATCTATGACAGCTTCTGAACAAATGTGCCAAATTTCAAAAGTGTATGTATGTATGTATGTTTTTATGTTTGTGCACACATATCTCCGGAACCACAAGTCCGATTTTAGTGATTCTTTTTTTATTGTACTAGATATTGTTCAACTTAGGGAATACTGCAAGTTCCATCAAAATCGGTTCAGTAGTTTTTGAGATAGGGAATTTTAATTTTTAATTAGGTACGTACAACAATTTGAAGTCGGTTTTATCTTTTTAAAATACTATTATAGCGTTCCGTTATCCGTAGTCAACATGGAACCTTTATAGTTTCGGTCTTTCCGTCATGTCTGTCCGTCTGTCCGTCTGTCTAAAAATCATCCCCGCTTGATGTGTAGGGATACCATCAAGCGGGGATGATTTTTTTTCGCGTCCACCCCATCGTGTGGGGTGTCGTTGGATAGGTTTTAATAGATCATATATCATATATATGCATAGATCATTTTTCGATTTAGGAATCCGTTTGTGAAATACGAGTCCAGTGTCCCCCCCTTCTACCAGCTAAACGGTTGCTTAATGCTTCTGGAAATGTGAAAAAATTCACGGGAGAAGGAAATATGCTAAATTTAAAAGAAAAACTATCACAGCTAAGAAGACTTCATAAATTATTGAGTAATAGTCGATCAAATAAAAAAAAATGTATTCGGCGAAGTTTGGTACTTACTACTAATATTATAATATGTGACGTTATCTGGGAAAAGGGACCTTATGGAGGGTTTTAGTTTCCGAGATAATCGCATTTAAAGTAAAGTGTCGAAAAAAATCATTTTTTCTTTTTTTGCTCCATATTAATAAACGGACTCTAAATTTTGATATGACAAAAACACAGGTTTTAAAAACGATTTTTTATAGGTTAAAATATATCTTAAAGTTTAATAAAAAAGGGACCTTATTGTCGGTGCTGCAGTCGAGAGTCTATTGCGGCTTTCTTTCGGCACGGTATCTACTGTTATACTACTAGTAATTTGCACCAAGCTGAAAATCGGTAACATTGATTAGAATATCTGGGGGCACGGCAGTGCCCCCGCCAAGTAGAGCGCGAAGCAAACACTGCAGTACCATCATTTACAGGAACCATTTCACCGCATTTTAGGTCCATATTTGAGAACCTCTAGAGGTCATTATATTCCGAAGTTAAGCTAAAGCAAAGTTTCTCATTTATGACACTCACTCAGTCACTCAAGAGTCAAGATCATCAAAATAGAACTAGTACTTCCCATAAACTCAGAGAGCTAAAATTTAGCACAGAGTTTAGGGTTTAATGGCCATTTATAGAGAAAACCATAAAAATTAGCCAAGTGCGAGTTGGACTCGAAATTATGTTTTTTGTATGGGAGTTAAATTTTAATTTCAATTTAATCCTGATCAAAGGTGTGATCACCTTTGATCAGGATTACCTGCATTATCCTTACCAAACTGCATTATCCTTACCAAACTTGGAAATAATACGTTTCTAACGCGGGAATCAAACTCACGACCTACGAGTCTAGAGCTACGCACTAAACCACTAGACCACGGAGGCGTATGTAACACGTGTGATGCTGATGGTGACGTTTACACGAGCGCACAATCCTACACGAGCGATATGATGAAATCCACTTCCTACGGCGCAGCTTAAAAAATCAATAGCCCACGTTTCTATAAAAAGAAGTGAAATCCCACCAAAAACATAACACACAACTAGCCAAGTCTCGAATCTCGATGGAGCTGCTTGTTTATCTCTAATAAGGATTCCTTGTTGACTACGGAACCCTAAAAAGTAATGAAATCTAGACTAAGGAATTAATAGTATTTTTGTATCTTCTTTTAACTTTATTAGTTTTATTACTAAAATTGTAATGACCGACATTAAGGTCTCTTTTAATATTTATGAATACTTCTGTGGTAACTACAAGAAATTACATGTTTTTGGTACACGTCTTGTTACTAAACGATAATTAAAGTTATTTATAAAATAAGAACTTCAATGTTAATGAAAATGTATATTTATTTTTATGTCATATTACTAAACTTTTAATCACCGACAATAAGGTCCCTTTTGAAAAGTGTGATCAGTTTTTAACCGACTTCCAAAAAACGAGGAGGTTATATGTTCGGCTGTGGATATTTTTTTTTTTTTTTTTTTTTTTTTTTTTTTTTTTTTTGTATGTTCAACGATTACTCCGCCGTTTGTGAACCGATTTTCGAAATTTTTGTTTTGTTGTATTAGGTTTCACTCCAATTTGGTACCATGTTCACAAAAGTGGTGATCTGATGATGGGATCCATGAGTAATCGAGGGAACTCCTCGAAATTTATATGGAAACATATGGTGATTTTGATTTTATGAGAAGCATCCTAAGCATATGCTACCAAAACACAAGATTCTGCACCAAGGTATACTATGGTTCCAAAGATACTAAGAGAACTCCGGATTCCTTTTAGATACAAGTTTGGGGGTTTAGGCGCTATATTAAGAACTGAAAGCATATGCTACTATACAAATTATATTCATCATCATCATCATCATTTTCACGTCAGGGTCACCAATGTCACCAAAATTGAACATAACAAAATATTCAACCTTATCTCCAGAGCGTAAGGCGCACATTTGACATTACTTCTGAGAAGTAAGTTGCTTCGATAATACAAGTAACATGCTAGAGTGCACAGCTGTCACACTTACCAATCACGGCCACGGGCGGTCGTAGACTTCTCAAGCGATACTATGTATTACAATAATAAAGATAAAGTTTAAAATCATATGACAATGAAAGCCTCGCCGCTGCCGCGCTGCTAAAATTCCGGTTTGGCGCGGCTCGGCACGTGTCCACTTCGATTTTTTTTAATGTATTGTTCAAAATTATCTGCAGCTGATATTATATTTTGTAAGTGTGACTGTTAACAAATTGTAATAAGATACGTAGAATAGTATACAGGTGTATTAGGGCCGATTCACACCGGAATGGCGCAGGCGAGGCGAACAGTTTCAGTGTCATATGATTTTAAACTTTATCTTCATTGTTGTAATAGATAGTATCGCTTGAGAAATCTACGGCCGCCCGTGGATGCTCTTGGACTCTTGCGGCCGCCGGCGGCGTCAATTTCTCAAGCGATACTATGTATTACAATAAAGTTTAAAATCATATGACACTGAAACTGCTCGCCTCGCCTCTGCCATTCGGTGTGAATCGGCCCTAATCTACGTATAGTACGCGATGATTTTACTAGGTAACTAAAAAGAGTGAAATTATTATTTTTAACAAAAAATTAAAACCGACTTCCAAGGTAAAAACAATAATAACATCCTTATAATATGAACTAAAAAGTATTAAATAATTTTTCCTATCTCATGGTGCCTTTTTCCGAATTCGGCTAAAACTCAACTATTTCTGTACTCAATCTTCATAATTTTGAAGTCGGTGCCAGTTACAAATGTTTCAAATATTCTGGCATCTGGATTCAGCTATATCTGGTACCGACTTCAAAATTATGAAGATTGAGTACAGAAATAGTTGAGTTTTAGCCGAATTCGGAAAAAGGCACCATGAGATAGGAAAAATTATTTAATACTTTTTAGTTCATATTATAAGGATGTTATTATTGTTTTTACCTTGGAAGTCGGTTTTAATTTTTTGTTAAAAATAATAATTTTATACAATAAACAATGTTGTTTAATATCGAAGACGTCTCTATTTAGTAAATGATCCGTTTTATATTATTCTTTTATAAATCCGACAGAAAACATACTATAAATGAAATATTTAGTAAAAACCATCTCGGGCATTTTCATTACATCTTGCACTTTGGCGTGGTAAACAACAGAAATAGAGTTATAAAGTTGTATAATTGAAGTTAAATTCTAAAAGACCATATAACGTACTTCTCAAAAAACATGATATCTATGTAACTTCCTACGATAACATACTTTTTTAGGATGTCGAAGTTTGAATGCGATTTTCTCAATATCACCTTTTACGACTTTCGAGTTTAAACATTTTTTAAAAAAATATTTTCCAGACCTACACGCATGTTATTTACATGGTTCGATAGCCTATTAAATGTAGATTATGGAGATACTAATAACTCAATACCGACAATAAGGTCCCTTCACGCTGATAACGTTACATATTGTTACGGATACGGGCAGTTGTTTACCTGCGCGCGACAGTTGCGCGTACTTTCTAGAAAAGTGCAACCCTTGTTTATGTGAATTACGTGTTTACGTAAACAATCCAAAATAGAACGCTCCAGAATTCGACGCGGGCCATATAAAAGGTAAACAAGCCGGCAGTCAGTTCAGTTCGATCCGAGCGATCATCAAGGCGATTTCAAAGTGAAAACAAGTGATTGTGATAGTGAACTAACGACTCGGCTACGACCTAGGACAGTGATAGTGCTCAGTGATTTGGATCTAGTGCTTAGTGTTTGGACTTAGTGATTTGTGTGAGCTAGTGTTTGTGAATAAAGTCTTCAAGAGAGTCACCAGGTCTTTCTCTCCGAATCCAACGAACCCTAGCACGTAACAATATTACTAGCTATTTGACCGAGCTTTGCTCGGTATTCGATAAAACATGAATAAAATGACATTTTCTAAAAATGATTCCTAGCTAGATCGATTTATCGCCCCCGAAACCCCCTAATATACTAAATTTCATGAAAATCGTTAAAGCCGATTCCGAGATTCCAAATTCCTATTATTTATAGGTTTAAGGTATATGTCGCAGTCATCTAGTTCAATCTGCGATTCGATTGAATGACTAGCGCATTCATCGTATGACTCCGTTCAATAGAATGACTAAAGGACAACTCGTGAAAACGTTGACTGTGACGTTTAACGTCTTGACTATTATTTTTAACAAAAAAATTAAAACCGACTTCTAAGGTAAAAATAGTAGTAATATGAACTAAAAAGTGTTAAATAACTCTTACTCTTTAATAGTGCCTTTTTCAGAATTCGTCTAAATCTCAACTATTTCTGTACATACTACAGTCTTCATTAAGTATTTTGAAGTTGGTACCAACTAATTTAATCGTGAGTTCAGTAATGTCAGAATATCTGAAATATTTTGGGACTGGTACCGACTTCAATGAAGACTATAGTATATACAGAAATAGTTGAGATTTAGACGAATTCTGAAAAAGGCACTATTAAAGAGTAAGAATTATTTAACACTTTTTAGTTCATATTACTATTGTTTTTAACTTGGAAGTCGGTTTTAATTTTTTTGTTAAAAATAATAATTTCACTCTTTTTAGTGTTGTCTACAAAATAAGGCTTTATGCGTAAATAACCAATATGAATGTTAACTATTCACATCATGTTACTGTAAGCGAAATTGTGGTAAATGCTTGCAGTTATCTAAGCGATGCTGCAATTTCCAAACTTTTATCTTTAAAGGTTCAGGAGTGCTGTTCAGTGCCTTTGGACCAAGAGACACCTTTGTATGAAATTTCTCTTACTCGTAATATATGTTTAACTTACTAGAAACAACATTTTAACCACTATGAGCGTTTTGATAAATTTCAGGATTTCCCTCGATTGCTCATAGATCCCATCATCAGCTCACCACTATCGTAATTGTTATACAAAATTAAGATTAAATCCTATACAACAACACGAGAATTTCGAAAATCGGTCCACAAACAGTGAAATCATCGTCAAAAACATCTGCTTCCATGCAAAATATCTCGAAAAGTACCGATAATTGGGTCATAGTGTGATGACCATGGTTTAATTATGGTTATGATGATGATGATTAATCAAATTGATGTGTTGGCTTATGCTTTCAGTTGTTTAAACAACGCCGAAATCCCCGAACCTGTACCTATAAGCATTCAAAAGTTCTGTTCGGTACCATCGGATCCAGGGTATAACCTGGTGTGAAGTCTTACTTTTTGGTAGCATTTACCTCGAATGCTTCAGAAAAAATCGAAATCACTATATGTTTCCATACAAATTTCAAGGACTCCCCTCGATTCCTCAGAGATCCCATCATCAGATCACCACTTTTATGAACATGGTACTAAATTCGAGTTAAACCCTATACAACACAAAAAGAATTTTGAAAATTGGACCACAAACGGCTGATTAATCGTGGAACATACAAAAAAAAAGATACACACAGCCGAACATATTATTACCTCCTCCTTTTTGGAAGTCGGTCAACAACCTCATCACCTGATAATAATTGACCTCCATAAGGTAGAGATAATTCCTGAAAGTTTCTTAAATAAAGGCCTACTTAAAGGCGGCCACTTATTTGATACAAAATTTTACAATAGGCATGATGACTATTTTTGTTTTCTTATTGGTAATTGAAAGACCCTTAAAAAATAGAAACAATAGAAACATCGCTGAAAGAATTACTCTGATAGCTTAAAAATTCACCAAGATATGCCAATTCAAACATCTCATAAAATAGACCTGCCCGAAACGCTCCATACAAAATGCTACGAAAGAATGACGTCACTCTTTCGTAGTTTGTACGCATCGGGAGAGAACTTTGTTCGATAGGTATATTAAATATTGCGTTTATGAAAATGGTTTCATAACAAAAGTTGCTTTTAATTGCATACGTTATCGAATGGTATACAAATATCTATTAAAAATTTAATTGAAAAAAAAATCGACTTGATTATCCAACTTTGAAGGCGCATAACAAAAAAAAAATACAAATGCTATCGAGCTGAAATTTTGGGAACACTTATTTTTTACCGTGATTTCTTTATTTTATTAAGGGAACTAATTTTTTGATCAGTTATTTAACCCTTAACCACTGACGTACGTCTGTGAGACGTAGGCGCGCGACAAAAACAAAAATATCTTTTAAAATCTTTGTCGGATGAACTTGTGCTTTCCAGTACCTTCCTAGGTACCGGTAACGTGCCCGAAGTGGTATTGACCAGAAATGTGGTAAAACTCAAATAGGTAAATATAATCTTCGTGACGTCTGTGAGGTAGTTTTGAATTAAAATTTGTTTCTGTTTCAAAATAGTTTGTTATAAACTTTTTTTAACGCTGAAGTTGCGACTTCTATTGGATAGAGTATAATTAATATAAACGAACAAAATTTTGAGTATTTTGTTGAGGAAAACTTTACTTTTTCAGAGACTGACGATTTTTGTGTCGATGAAAATGAGATCCTGTCACCAGAGACTGAAGAGGTCAGATATTTTGAAATCCCTCATTCTCATTTCATCAGACAGTGATTATAATATACACTTAGCAGAATTATAGAAGAAAGCACAAAAATATACAATTTTCGAATCTCATGCTGAAGAAACTATGACAAAGTCGCAAAAAGTGTCAAGTCTATAAAAATATGCATTTTATTCCTTTTTATATCAAAGAATATTTCACAAAATATAATAAGATTAAATTAATTCTGTAATAATTTTAGAGTTAAAAGTTAAGTTTTTGAGCTTATAGAAAAGATACATTTTTGATTCCGGTGATTCTTATTAGCTTTTGTTTGTTTTGAGAAATATTAATAAATATTAAACATAAGAAAACACTTTTTTTATTTATTAGTACAATATATACTAAAGTGACGATCATCGTTCGTTTGATCGTTCAATTATTTTTTACTACTCATTTTTGTTTACTTTACTGCTTAGTTTTAACTGCTATACTAGTTATTAAACGTGCCATTTATAATTTTTAACTTACCAAAACTGCAATTTACAACTGCTCCTTTAAATCAGTGCCTTTTATTAACAAAATTCGCTAATCTTTGACCTTGTCATCATCCCTATTGTTTCGGATGAATTATTCACTTCAAAATGACATGAGAACATCTTAATTTAAGAAGACCTTTGAGAGCTTAAGTCAGTTTTATTGGATAAAAGACCAAATAACTAACAGAGACAGGATGGTCGGACGGACGGATGAAATAAGGGACGTATGGACAGAATGTCGACGAAATGAGGCAATTTCGCTGTTAACGGAACACCTAATTACACAACCGTTGGCTGTCATGCGTAACATGCAAAATTGTGTTTTTTTTGGAACTAACTTATTTTTAACAAATTTACGCATTTTCACCCCCTTACAACCCCTTTCTCCAGTTAAAAAGTAGCCTATGTCCTTTCTCAGGCTTTAGACTATCTGTGTCATCTATTACAATCGGTTCTGTAGTTTTGGCGTGAAAGCGAGACAGACAGACAGAGATACTTTCGCATTTATAATATTAGTATAGATGTCATAATTTATCCGCTTGTAAACCACACAGAAAATATGTTACGCCGAGAACTTTTCAAACAGCCCTCGTAAGAATGAACTGACAAAAAAGTACACTAATGTTGCAAATAGTGCTTAATTGACTAATGCTTTATTGTAGTTAAAACTACTTTTAACTAGGAGCGTCAGTCAAAAGTACTTTTAACTGCAAATTTTCAGTTAAAAGTAATAATAACCAATAATTTTCAGTCAAAATCACTTTTGACCAACATGTTTAGTCAAAAGTAATTTTGACTGATATTGTTAGTCAATAGTACTTTTAACTGGTTAAGAGTTTTGACTGTAACACATACATGTTAAATATTCATGGCCATATATTTTATCATCAAGTTGGTTCGTTATTACCGTACCCCGACGCTGATCATCAATTTTTACAAATTTATTTTAATAGTGTTGAATTGGATCAACGTTGTGCAATTATTTCTAAATTCTAATATTGTAACAAGACAAGAAATTATTTCTGAGCTACAATGGTTATTCCATCAGCATAACGCATTAGCTCAATTGTTTAAAATTATTGCTCTCGATCGTATGCCATCTCATAATCACAAAATATATTAGCGTTTGTGGTGTGAATTTGTAAGAAACATGTTTTTCACATGGCCAACTTTATGTTGCCTGTTCCAGAGTCGGTAGCCCTTTGTTAATTCACACGCAAAATGGAAAAATAAAAAATATGGTTATGGTTATGGTAAAAGTTTTTAAATAGCTAGCAATTATTAAGCAATATATTTTTTTAAGAAATGAATCGATGTTCTATCTGATTTTTGTATTATTTCACTTTATACGTAGTGAAGCACGTACCGAGCCGCTAGTAAGAAATAAAAGAAAACCGACCAAGTGCGAGTCGGACTCGCGCACCGAGGGTTCCGTACAAACCTGCAAGGTTTACAAAGTTCGTCATAGAAGTTTGATTTTGTTACAGCTTAAAGGTATTATAGACCTGAGTATTTGGTATGAATTTCAATTTAATACCTCTACGCGTTTATGAGGAAATGGGTAGTAAGTTTAAAATTATTAAAAAAAAATATATTATGTGATGTAACTAAAAATTTATGGTTTTCGTAATTTTTCCTTTATCTATGCTATAAGACGTTGCTTCGTACCAAATTTCAAGATTCTGAGTTCACGGGAAGCACCCTGTAGGTTTTGATTCCCTTGCAAGTGTCGAAAATTTGCGGCATAAACGGCTGTATCTTTTGATTGCGTTGGCTTAGAAGTTTGATTTTTTCACAGCTTCAAGGGACAGTAGACCTGAGTAATTGATATAAATTTCAGCTTCATACCTCCACGCGTTCCTGAGAAAAAGGGTCTTGACAGACGGACGGACGGACAGACGGACAACAAAGTGATCAAATAAGGGTTCCGTTTTTTCCTTTTGAGGTACGGAACCCTAAAAACGAAAAAAGTGCTAATTTAATAATTTATTTTGTTAATACTTATACCTAATGACAATCGTTTTTAATTATATTTTAATTAATTATTACTATCGATGAAAGAAGTATAAAATATTTGCATCTTATTCTTCTTTAACGGTTTTTGCGTTCAAATAAAATAACAAATTTTGTTTATTACTTACAAGTTTATAAAAAATATTAGCTGAATATAATGAAATTATTAATTTAATGACTAGCTTTTCAGCATTTTATTTTTAGGATGAATGGAAATACTAGTAAAATATTATGTGAAAATGACGAACCAGTTGCAGGTCCATCTGCACCGCGACGTGTTGTTTATGACGATTCTAATAATTTCTAAATTCTAGCTCCGATAGTGATAATTCATCCACTAGCTCTTCAGACTCGGCTAAGCACCGTAGCAAAAAAAGGAGGGGGCAAACGCAGGCGTCACTCAGACCGTAAATACAAACTGATGTAAAAAGTAATTGCAGCCGCATCAGAATAATACTCAGTACAGTATTTAAATAAGGTAAAAAACAATACATACATACATACATACACATATATATATATATATATATATATATATATATATATATATACTAACATTGAAAAACACTGTTATATATATATATATATATATATATATATATATATATATATATATATATATATATATATATATATATATATATATATATATATATATATATATATAGTGTTTTTCAATGTTAGCCACAACCTATATGACGATATTCCTGAAAAAGATTAACTAATGCTTAGTTTTGAAACGAAATTAAAGGAACCAATGGTTCCTAAACCCTCAGAAAATCATTTAAAGCTTTTATGTAGCTTCCAACATCCAGACGACGACTCTTGGAGTGATATAAGGTATGCAGAGACACTAAAAACTATCTATCATCTCCAGGATTCATGAGCTTGGAGACTAATGAAGAAGTTCTAAATCTCCCATCCTCTCGCCATAAGGCTTTTGGAGCGCTTACTATGTGCGTCATAAAACAACGCAACTCAGTACTCACTACAAAAACCATTGATGTCACAAAATGGTTTAAAGAGGAGAATCCGGATTATACAGGTGTTAATAACAAATTATCTACGGGGCTAAAATGGTCGCGTTGGAGAATCATATTAAGAATCATAATATGATTCATTTTATTTGTTTATTTATTTAATAAATCACAAAATGGCACCAAAATGGTCACTCTGTAGCCTGCTTGCAATCCATGTTAGTAATTTGTACTAATTTTACATTCGTAAGTTTGACTGTCCTGACGATTCAGTTTCTGAATTGATTTTAGAGGAATTGCAAAATGGGACCTGTTTAGCTCCGCTGAACTTTTTTTTCTGAAGGTGAGTATCAGAGAATCTCCTCAGATATGTTGCAGATTATGTATGTGGTCACCGACGAGAGGCTATAACAAAACAAGTTCGCGATCCGACGATAAATACTTCTACAGTAGACAAAACAGGTGGTAGTCGGAAGTGTTTTTGACCTCTCAGGAAATCGCGTGCGGTCACCTTGCAGGCAGAGGGTAAAAAGCCCAGCGTCTCCTTCCAGGAGCACGCATCTCATAAAAAACCCTTACAGGGTTGTTGTAGTTGTTACCCAAACGATCTGCCCTCGCAAGCTAGCAGTCACCACAGCTCTCATTCAGTCCTACGTAGTAATCGTGGGTCATTTCGTGGACGTGGCACATCACGTAACCACTTTAAACAGGCACCCAGAGGATCTGAACATTAACGTGTCGCCTCGCCTTCCCGCAACACCGGTGATGTTAAGCGACGTCGTTTTTGACGAAAAACAGGCCGTCTCGCTCAATGTGTGAATCAATGGAGGCAGTTGGGAGCACCAGAAACAATACTGAAAATGATTTCCAGGTATAGTATACCATTTTAAAGAAAGAAGCCCCTACTTATTCATGTGGGGATGCAAAAAAGAACAGTAGAAATTCCTCGTTCTCGCGACCACAAAATGAGCGAAGAAGGAGTCTTGGAGCGATGCAATCCATCTCCAAGCTTACTTTCGTCAATGTTTTTATTATGCAAAACGGGAGGTACTGCACAGCCTGTCTTCAACTTAAGGGCTCTGAATCACTACATCAAAACAACGAAGTTCAAACTTGTGAACATGTTTTGGGTTCCAGATTTTCTTCAGCCGAAAGACTGCCTCTGCAAAGTGAATCTGTCGCAGACATACTTTCACATTCGAGTCTCGTAGATTCTAACGCCTGATATAATGTCAAAAGCAACTTTGGGAAACGAGGTGTCTACCATTGACTGGGTTCTGCTCCAAGAGCTTTTGCGACAGTAACCAACTGTGTGGTTCAAGTTATATTATATTTATATTTTTTAATATTTTTTTCCTAGCAAAATTATTTTCAGTCTTTAATCTCTATGCTTCTCTTGTCTCTTCTTTTTTTCTTCTTTTTTTTCTCAGCTCTCCTTTTTCTTCTTTTTACTGCTAAAAAACTAAAGCAATCGATTTTTAGATCAGTACAAGGTCTAATATTAGACACCATGTCCATTTTTAGGTACAAAATCAAATTCAAAATATTTTTATTCGGAGTAATTTTTTTACAAAAACATTACCGAACGTCGATACTATGGTGCCTACCACCGGTACAACAGTAGTTCTAACTTGTTAGTTTGTTAATATAATTATATTTTCAGAGAATAGTGATTATATTTGCAGTAGAATAAACTACAAAATAACTTTAGTATGTATTTCAAAACTAAAAGATGAGATCCATGTCATCTATTAGGTTTTTTAAATTTTCAAGAACAATTAACCTTCATATTTATTTATTTATTTTATTTAACAGTTTATTGCACACAAAAACATTTAACAAATTATACTTATGAAGAAAAACGACGCAACAGGTACTGCTTATCTCTAAAGAAATTTCTTCCAGCAGCCCTAGGAAGAGAAATTTGATCACAAACAACAGATAGGGCGTGCATAAAGGAGAAATGAAAAAGAAAAAAAAGAATAATAATATTAAAAAAAATATATATAACTACTTACAGAAGTCTTACAGGTACAGTTATAATACAATTATTATTGTAATGTTCAACAAAATACTACATTATACTTACTAATAACAATAACATACTATAATATTAGAAACATACTATACTAAAAACTTATAAATACTTACTGAAATAAATACATACTATATGTATATTTAATAATCATAGTTGGATTCAGTATTGAGGTAGTGCTTCTTCAATCGTCTTTTAAAGGCAGCGATAGTAGGACTATCACGGATGGCGTGGGGTAGGGAATTTCACAATCTGACTGCATGAACAGTAAAGGAGTAGGAAAAGAAGTTGGAGCGATGGGAGGGGAGGGAAAGGTTTGTTCTAACATTAGGTCTACAAGGGACGTCTAAGGATCGTGAAAAGTTAAAACGCTCAACGAGGTAAGAGGGAGACAAAGGGTTGTAAAGGATGTTATAAAGGAGGGAGAGAATATGGATGTTTCGCCGAAGGCGAATCGGAAGCCACCTTAGCTGTGACCGAAAAGCAGAGACATGGTCATACTTTTTAAGACCAAAGACAAAACGAATGCAAAAATTTTGCAAACGTTCTAACTTTGTCAGCAATTCTTCGGTAACATCTAGGTAGCAGGAGTCAGCATAATCAAGGATAGGGAAAATGAGTGACTGGACTAGGGAAATTTTAGTTTTTAAGGCCAAAATGTTCTGTGGGGTGATTCACAAAGCGATTCCGCGTGGAATCTTCCCGCTGGCGGAAACTATTTCACTTTCAAGCAAATGACAAGTGAATACTTTCCGATTTTGCTGTCATTTTGACAGTAGTGACATTTCTTTTGTATGAGTGAAATAGTTTCCGCCACGGATTCGAAAAGATCTCACCGCGGATGGGAGTTTGACATCCGACGGCGGGAAAATATCCGAGGATTAGAGTCGTTTTCGCGGAATGTTCCCGCCACCTCCGAGACTCGTGAAATCTTTTCACTTCGAGAACCGTGTCATGGCGGATATTGTTAGATGAAATTATTTAATGATAAGAATAAAACAAAGCAATTATTAATACTTAGTCGTGTCTTGTTTAAAATATTAAATAAATGTCGTACTGTAATAATTATGTGTTAAATCTTTAGGAAGTGCTCATTGAACAATAAATATTTTTATTGATAAATGCAGTAGGTATATGTATTAATATTCGGTACTTAAAGATTTAGAAATAGGTATGATAATTTTTAAATTTTGTATTAATCCTTCAATCGGGGATTCTTGGAAATGATATTGTATTCAATTGTTGTCGCGGTCACCGGTGTCCTTATGGGGCTTGAAGGATTAATACTTATGTATTATGTTAAACCATTATTGTGCTTTTACAATAATTTTAAATAGTTATTTATGTATATAATATCATTATAATTCCAAGGTCATACTCACCACACTGCAACTTCCATAGTATATCTAATAAAAACTAATATTAGATGAAAAACAAATTTAAAACAAAAGAAACTTATATAAAATTTAAAGTAAATTAATAAGTTTCTTTTACACATAAATAAAAGGTATTCTCACACAACAAGATTTACCGATTTATTAATTTATTATAGTACTCTGTGATTTATCGGAACTCAACACACGATTTACAGATTTGACAGATTGTCATTGTCACTCGGCAGTCGGCACATAAACAATATTTTTTGTTTTAATTCCACTCAAGCCCCAAGCGGCAGTCGGCAGCCGCGCTATTTTGCACTTTGTACTGCGCGGTACGCCATTCACTCAAGACTCAAGCCCCAAGCGGCAGCCGGTTACCGCGCTCTTTTATTCAATTATGTAACATATTTCGCTGACTTACAGACTACTTTTGTATAATCCTTCCATCGGGGATTCTTGGAAATGCTATTGTATACTATTATTGTCGTGGTCACCTGTGTCCTTATGGGGCTTGACGGAATAAAGAACATAGATAATACAGTATAATTATATACTGAGAATAAATAAGTTTCATTAGACGTACGATCCTTGATATATTGGCTACATTCTGAATGAAAAATACTACAGTATAGACTATGGGCGATTAGTATCTTTTCGGCTATTGTACGTTATTTAGTGTGTTGCTATAACGTGTACTTTTTTCGAAGTTTTTTTAACTGGATTTCACGAATATAAGTAATGTTTTGTATTTTTTTTAATGAGTAGCTATATATGCCGTAGCACTTATTGTCAAAAAAAAAACTAGTGTCAATTATTCTCTTTGGTTTCGGATTCATTCCCGCGGCGGAAAGTTTGTGAATCGCTGTAATACTGACAGAATATGAGATCTTTTCACGTGAAAACTTTCCGACGATCGTGAATCAGGCAGCTGAAGACGCTTAAGCATGTGTATCGAGTGGAATATTTTTCTACTTACCTCATTGACTCGAGGTTGCCAGGACAGATTGCTATCAATGATTATTCCGAGGTTCTTCGCAGAGTTTGTGTAAGCAATCGGAGTATCATTGTATATAATTCTGGGCACATCATATTTTAGTCTTTGTGTCATGTACCTGCTACCGACAATTATTGCCTGTGATTCATTGGGATTGACTAAGAGTCCAAACGATTTAGCCCAGTCTGCTATTCGTTGTAGGTCTGCGTTGATGTCCCTGACCGCTGTACTAATATCATCGACATGAGAACGACGATATATCTGCATATTGTTCGAGAAATTGGATAAAAAATCATAAATAAACATTAATTAGTGTAAACAACATGACCATTAATCCAATGAAATCAATAGAAATTACAAAAAATCTAATAAATGTATTCAAAACTTAAAATTTCGCCTTCCTTAACCTATTTGCTAAGAAATTGCCGAGTGCGTGTTGACGCGGTCACATTATTTACGAAAACTGATCCCATTTTAAAATTTTGTTCCCGAAGGCGTCCCTAATATATTTTTTCACATCAACAGATAGCTTAAGAAGCTTATAAAATTTACAGTGTTGTGAAATAATTATAGTAATTCTTATTTTTATGGTATTTTTGTCTTAAGTGTCATCATTAGTTCCGTGTCACCATGTCACCATTAGTGCCTTTCCCTTAAATAGTTATTTTTATATTTCTTTGCTAATAAGATAGAAGAAATCAGCAAACACACTCAAAACTACATAATGCAAATTCAAATTCAAATAAATTATTCAAAATAAAATATAATCAGCTGATCTATTGAAAATCCGCCATCTTGATCTTATTCACACTCTATACAAGGGTGATGCATTGTGTAAACGTTGGGTAAATTTGTATGGAAGTTAAAACAGCGTTATATAGGCCTAATCACTAATGTCAAAAAAATGATTATTAGTAGAAAAAATCTTACGCAGCCTCTATACACACTGTGTAACTTTTTATTAGTAAGAGGGATAAAATTTGGTTATTTTGTATTCATAATATAATCACTGAAGTTATGGATGGCGATGGACGGACGCCGGACAAAGTGTTTGAAGGGTTCTTTGTACTTACTACGGAACCTTAAGGCGCTATATTGAAAAAACTGTCCTTTTTGACGTAATACTATAGGACCCTCAGAAACGTTACAAATCTGGTAATGAGATATACATATCTTCATAGCCTTACCTAGGTTTGAGAAGAACTAGAAACACGATTAATGTATTTTGCCTAGATACATTTAATTTTCGAAATGACCTCTTAAAAATACGAAATTAGAAGATTATTTTAGAACGAAAATAGTTGTATTGTAGGAAATTAGTCTAATTGATAGACACCTTTGCAACTCAAAATCGTATAGAAGCATTTTGCTTAAATGCTCCTAGTTATTTTTTAAATGATTATAATTACTTTTTTTCGCATGTTTTCCGAGAGAGCCGATAGCTTCTGGCCGCAGCGTATTCACGACTTTATAGTCATACAAATTAAGTATAAAATTGCCCTTGCGGTAAAATTACTTTCGATATAGCGCCTTAACAAGGTTCTATGATCGGCTGTAATTTTGAAGTAAAACACGCTACGCACGCTTAACTTACGGAGTAAGCTGGCAAATGCGTGACGAGAGCGTTATGAAAAGTGTGATCGGGTGAGGCGAACGGAGAGGTAGGCGCGCACATTTTCTCAACATTCTGTATGCAGCATGCTTGACTTGAAGAGTAAGGGCTCCCGCACACGGGCCACCGGCCGCAACCATAAAACGCCGCTACCGGCATACTTCCTGTAGTTTTAAATTTTTCATACATTTATGTATTATATGTACTCGCCACACACGGTTAACGCCCCACACGCTACAATCGTACAATCTTCTTGCATCTTGTGAGTTGTGGCGGCCGGCGGCGTTTGTGGCTGTCGCGTGTGGCCCGTGTGCGGCGACACTATAAGTTCGTAAATGCGTGACGAGAACATTACGAAAGAGTAATCGAACGAAGCGACCGGAGAGGTGCGCGCGCTCACCTCCTTTTTTTCTTTCAATATATTATGTACAATGTACATGTTACGCTCAAAGACCGAAATTGTGGCTCTAATGAAAACGGTCACGACGCGTTCTGGCAATCACAAAAAGACTATAACGCGAAATTAGTGTCGTGGCTGATATTATGCTATTCCTTTTTCTTGATTTGTTCTTGATTGATTAATCGTCCATAGGTATGGAAGATCAAATTTGAATTACCACGCGTATTACAAAATATTTTTTTTTGCTGGTTCATTCTCGATAATAAACGGACTGGATCGAGCAGAGCTGCATTGATGCTGTTTAAAGTACTTACTAAAATAAGAGTCAGTTATACACCAGACACCTGCAGGCTGCAGTAATGGCGCCGTTATCTTGACTTATATGTGCTGTTGCTCGTTAAACATACTTTACAGCCTCGCCAATTTGTTAGATAACTAGACAAACGCATAAAACGCCTAGGAAATATTTCTATATTTCCTACCGAACACGGAGCTAATATCATAATAGTACTTAATATTATGATAATTAGCTCCGTGTTCATAATGTAATCCAGGGTCAGATTTATATTTTTTATGAGTAACTATTTTTGACCGACTTCCAAAAAGGAGGAGGTTACATAATATATTATGTTCGGCTGTGGTATATTTTTTTTGTATGTTAAACGATTACTCCGCCGTTTGTGAACTGATTTAAAAAAAAATATTTTGTTATATTAGGTTTCACTCCAATTTGGTACCATGTTCACAAAAGTGGTGATCTGATGATGGGATCCATGAGTAATCGAGGGAACTCTTCAAAATTTATATGGAAACATATGGTGATTTTGGTTTTATGAGAAGCATCCTAAGCATATGCTACCAAAACGTAAGATTTTGCACCAATGTATACTATGGTTCCGAAGATACTAAGAGAACTTTGAAATCCTTATAGATACAAGTTTGGGGGTTTAGGCGCTGTTTTAAGAAATGAAAGCATATGCTGCTATGCAAATTATATTTATCATCATTACCACATCAGGGTCACCAATGTCACATGGTTGTTGAGTGTTTTTTTTTATTGAATAAGGGGCAAACGAGCAAAGGGGTCACCTGATGGCAAGCAACTACCGTCGCCCATGGACACTCGCAACATCAGAAGAGCTGCAAGTGCGTTGCCGGCCTTTTAAGAGGGAATACGCTCTTTTCTTGAAGGTTTGCAGGTCGTATAGGTCCGGAAATACTGCTGGTGACAGTTCGTTCCAGAGTTTTACAGTGTGCGGCAGAAAGTTACGCGAAAAACGCACTGTGGAAGACTGCCACTCATCAAGGTGATGAGGATGGTATGTTTTTCGCGTGGGGCGATGGCGAAAAGTTGCAGGTGGTATGATTCCGAACAATTCCTCAGAGCACTCCCCGTGATACAACCGATAGAGAATGCAGAGTGAAGCTACATCTCGGCGTAATTCCAAGGCGTCCAAGCTGTTTGAAACACTATGGCAGTCAACAATTCGAGCAGCCCTTCGTTGGATACGATCCAGAGGGAGCAGTTGGTATTTTGGCCGATATATGAGGCCGAACCTGCGCCTTTTAGAGTTGTAGGCGTTGGTCCGGACTGAAGTACTGTCTCGCTCTGTTAAGAACACCAAGCTTCTTCGAGGCTAATTTGGCCTTACCCTCTGGATAATATCGGAACTGGACTTCGCTCGATATGTCGATGCCAAGTATCTCAATGCTAAGGGAGATGGTTAAAGATGTGCCCTCGAATCGAGGATATACGACCATTGGTGACTTTTTACTGATGAACGCGCAGACTTGTGTCTTGGCGGGGTTGAATTGGACCAAGTTACGTCTACCCCATTCAGAGACCTTCTCCAATCAATTCTCCACCTTAGACACAAGTTCGTTTCGACTCTCAGTGACATTTTGCCGAGAAATATTGGGGGAGCCGGTATATACAGCATCATCTGTACTATCATCCGCATAGCAATGAATGCCGCTGGTCTGCAACATGTCATTGATATGCAGTAAGAATAGAGTAGGCGATAGCACACAACCCTGAGGGACACCAGCATCAACAGACTGAGTTATTCAACTGCGGCATTTCTAGGGGGGTAGGGGATTGGGCCTCCGGTAAACTCACTCACTCGGCGAAACACAGCGCAAGCGCTGTTTCACGCCGATTTTCTATGAGGCCCTGGTATTTCTCCGGTCGAGCCGGCGCATTCGTGCCGAAGCAGGGTTCTCCCACGGACATGTATATGGATATAATATGCCCCCACAACACCACAATCACGTTATGTCCTTATTATAATATTGGTACTTTTCATAGAGATTTTAATAAAAATATAATGTTCTTTCATAATAAATGATTCAAGTTCTAAAATGTAATGCCCGGGACACACGAGGCTAGTTTTTCAAGCCAGGATAGCAAGCTAGTTTTTTACCAAACTGTCCTGGCTTGCTGACCTAGCTTGGAGCATGCTACAAATGAAGATAGTTTTGTCTACACGAAGCCAGAAGTACTAGCTTGCTAGCTTATAAACACTAGCTTGCTATCCTAGCTTGAAAAACTAGCCTCGTGTGTCCCCACATAATTGAACATTACAAATTCAACCTTAACTCCAGAGCGTAAGGCACACATTTCTGCCGTGCAGACACTAAAACGCAGTAAGTGCAAAATCATGGTTCGGAGAAAAACGCATTTAAAGTTTAAAAACGTAAAAAAATGTATTAAAATGTATTTGTTTTGTTCTTTGTCGACTTTATCTTAAAGGGAATAACGTAAACTTTTAATTTTAATCCTAGACGTAATGAATGCCCTGAAAACCCCATGAATAATTTTTTACAGGCATTAATATTTTTGGCGCCCCTTTACTGGACAGAAAAAAAGAGAATTACGTATTAAAACGCAATAAAAAATGTGCATTACTGCATTTTAGTTAGTTTTGTGTTCTGGGACATAAAAGAAGTAGTGCATACAAATGGAACAGTAAGTATAATAATTTAATTATTTTGAATAATCAAATAGGATGCGTTTTTCATTTGAACCTCGTTCCTAAGCTAAAAATTTATTAAAAAATCTGCATTTTTGCATAAAAAACTAACAATTATTATCTTGTCTGAGGACGTTAACATCGTTATTTTAAAATAATGCTTAAAACTGTAAATACCTAGTACTATATTTAAAAAAATACCATTTTTAAGTGCATTAGGAGTACTAAGCACTTACATTATACAATTAATCAGTCCATAATTGGCACTGAAAGGAACACAAAAATCTATAAAATGGTGGAACTGAGAAATAAGTGGTAAGTATAATAACAAGTAACAAGACGTTTACAAATTAATCAGTCTTATCAGGGCATATAGCTTATGCTATAATATCTAAGCGCCTCTTTTTACTTTAAAATCTATCCAATAACTCCTGCTCAATACAACTACATATTTTCTATAACATGTCAAGCAATAAATAATTTTTTTAACTTATCAATTGTCATTAATAAAAATTAAAACCGGCCAAAATTAAGCGATTACACTTATCGTTAATTAATATGGCGTCATTTTAACCATTGTTGATACAGTGAAATCTAATATTGACCTCACCATGCAATAATAATCATTATAATTGAATATCAAAATACGATTTACAATAGCCTGCAACTTGCAAGTACTTATATCTTTTTGCAAAAAATAGATGTACGAATTGCATACATACAATGTCTTTCAAAGAATACTATACAAATACTGCATTTTAGTAAGTAGTATAGATTATATCAATATAGCAATTAACTTTTTAAAATGCAGTATTATACCTGAATTTACTGCATTTTAATTAGTAATCACTAGTACTGATTAAATGCAGTAAAAACTTTATTTTATTTTTAGTATTTGTTGTTATAGCGGCAACAGATATACACAATCTGTGAAAATTTCAGAAATTGCTAGCTATAGCGGTTTTTGAGATACGGCCTGGAGACATACAGACAAACGGACAGACAGTATCTCAAAAACCGCTATAGCTAGACGTCTGAAATTTTCACAGATTGTGTATATCTGTTGCCGCTATAACAACAAATATTCTAAAAATAAAATAAAGTATAATATTTAAGGGGGGCTACCATACAAGAAACGTGATTTTTTTGGCCTTTTTTGCTCGTAATCAATAATAGTAAGAGCTAAACACTTTAAAATTTCATAAAATCCTTAATTATATTTGTACTTTAATAATTAATAATAAAATTAAAATAACGTTAATGTTTTCCAATCAAAAAAACACAATTTTTTGTCTACTTTTGCTAAGATAAATAAGATATAAACAATGAAATTTTTTTAAATCTCTACTAACGATATTATTAACTATTGTATAGAGAATTTAAAAATATATATATTACTTAGACATTATTATTTTTTAAAATATATTTTTCATGGGTCGAATGTACCCAAATTTGAGATTTTTCGAACCTTTAAAAAATCATATCTTTAGAAATATTAACTTTATCGTAAAGAGTCATAGTATCTTTTTTATTGGTATTTCAATAAAGAATATAAAAAAAAATTGTCCGGTTGATAAAAACTAATGTTTGTTTAAACAATATAGCACCGGGTTGCACCATGGCAACATGCATTTATATCATCAGGAGGGCAATTTGAAGAGGATTGCATAATGAAATTAAATTAAGAAATTAAAAAAAAACCCCGCCAAACAACTTTAAAAAGCAATGAAATAATATTTTAGCCTTTGAGTTCAAATAATTCCTAACTTGTGTAAAGTAATATTTTAGTCCATAATTGTTGTCACGGTGTGTCGGGGGACCGCCAAGTAAACTACAACATACAACCGCCAAGTCGCTGACTATCTCGATTCAGTTCGCTATGAATTGATTGTGAAATGAAATCAAACATCTACATTAGCGGTCCCCCGACACACCTTGACAACAATTATGGACTAAAATATTACTTTACACATGTTAGGAATTATTTGATCTCAAAGGCAGTAAATATTATTTCATTACTTTTTAAAGTTGTTTGGCGGGGGTTTTTTTAAATTTCTTAATTTAATTTTATTTCATACTTTTAAACTTGTGTTGGCTATAGTGCAGAATAATTCCTAACAACAGAATCATAAGTATTCTCATGATTACCATCTATCAATGTCCTTTTCGATGAGGCTGTTAATATGAGCCCAAACATGAAACCTCCACTTTGGGTTCATACGAAGCTCGGTTCCTATAGAATCCAGGTGATGCTGCAGCCGCAGATGCGTGTAAACATTTACTGTTTGTCTACTTCTTACTGGTTGTCGCAATTAAAATGACCCCAAACACGAAACCTCTGCTCTAAGTTGGTGAGGAGTTGGATATACTATTGATTACCAGGTGATGGTGCAGCACCAGGCCAACTTTCCATTATTATGTGTGTATATTTATATTGTATATATTCACAAATGTCACGAACTAGAATGAAATATAAAACCCATTAAATGACTACAAGTTGCTAACGGCCTTTCATGAACCAGATAAACCCTGATTATCCAGCATTGAGCAGGCTGATGATGATGAACTATAGCTAAGAACACTCCTGAATATGTCAGCTATCAAACAAAAAAAAACTAGAACAAAATCGGTCCACCTGTTTGGATGCTACGATACCACGGACATGAACCAGATAAACCCTGATTGTCCAGCACTGAGCATGCTGATGATGATGAACTATAGCTAAGAACACTCTCAATCATGTCAGCTTTCAAACAAAAAAAACTAGATTAAAATCGGTCCACCCGTTTGGATGCTACGATGCCACGGACAGATACACACACAGACAAACAGACAGACAGACAGACGGACAGACAGACAGACAGACAGACACGTCAAACTTATAACACTCCTCTTTTTTGTCGGGGGTTAAAAAAATTGAGGTGGAATAGTTTTCGGTACTCATGCGCCGACTCGCGCTGGTTTAATAGTTACTGCATTATAAAAAAACCTTATGGCTAAAAATAAAATACTTCCATTTAACGTAGGATAATGTGAGTAAGCCAGAAATAAAGAGAAAAAAAAATGTAGATTTAGAATATATCAAAAAACGGAAAATCAGAAAAATGCGCCTTACTTAAAAATCTGCCGTGCAGACACTAAATGTCTGCACGGCAGATTTTTTGGGTGTGATTCGGCTCATCCTTCGATCGCAGATTCTTGGAAATCTATTGTTCTGGCGGCCACATGTGGCCGCTTGTGAGTTGAAGCATTAAATTGTTAAATTACCTAGCACGTGTTCACTTCGATTTTTTAATGTATTGTTTAAAATTACTACCTGATAATTATTTATTTGTGAGTATGACTCTTAACAAATTGTAATAAGATACGTAGAATTTACGGGACAGTTTACTAGGTAACTAAAAAGAGTGAAATTATTATTTTAAACAAAAAATTAAAACCGACTTCCAAAGTAAAAACGGTAATAACATCCTTATAAAATGAACTAAAAAGTATTAAATAATTTTTCCTATCTAATAGTGCCTTTTTCCGAATTCGGATAAACCTCAACTATTTCTGTACTCAATCTTCATAATTCAAGACATGAGTGGATGAATAAGGTAAGTAACATGAAAAAAAATCCCGTTTTTTCGCTTAAATGGAGGCTTTAGGGCCGGAAAAATTATTTGAAATAGAAAAACTATGGATTATATGTGTAGCCAGATATATTAGCTAGGTTATAGACTAGATAAGCTACAATTTTTATTAAAATAATTAGGGACAAAATTAGTTATTGTCCGTATGTTACGAAATGTTACTTGTTCGATTCTTCCACTCACGTCTTCAATTATAGTCGGTGCCAGTTCCAAAAGTTTCAAATATTCTGTCAGAGAACTGAAGATTCAGCTATAAGTATCTGGTACCGACTTCAAAATGATGAAGATTGAGTACAGAAATAGTTGAGGTTTAGCCGAATTCGGAAAAAGGCACTATTAGCTAGGAAAAATTATTTAATACTTTTTAGTTCATTTTATAAGGATGTTATTACTGTTTTTACCTTGGAAGTCGGTTTTAATTTTTTGTTAAAAATAATTAATTGCATTCTTCAGCAATCAGCGCATTCTAATGCCCGTTAATATTATTCCAATAGTAATCCAGCGTTAGTCCAATATCATATTATGTAATGGATCCAATATCATTATAATATTGAAATAATGTTTACATTATCTCAATCTACTGCAAACCACGAAATGCAATTTCAATGCATTCCAGCTATTATGCATAAAACCTGATACATATTGCATTTTGACTAAGCACTCAGTTCCTTATTAGTTATCGCGTTATTATAATACTAAGCTCAATAATTATATTTTCAACCAGCAATATCTCTTTAATAGTTGTTTTACCTCTGACAGGACCCTTACGCTTACGTTATAACTTATAAGGATCATCTACACTACGAGATAAACTATGTTAACTAGGTTGTCTGTTTTTGCGGACGTGCCGTTTCGGAGCCCTAATTACGAATAGCCGCCGGCGCCGAAATCTACGGCTGTATTTAGATCATTGTTCTACGTTTAAAATTAAAGCCGGAAAATTATCTCGAGTTGAAGCGGGAAAAATGTGTTTAGTCGCATAAACGCATTAAACTCCAAATGAACTGCAACGCATTTTCATTGCCTTCGTCAGCAATCTTTCGCTAGTTTCTCAGTCGAAGTTGGAAATCAATTTATAAGAAAAAAATGCATTATTTTCGCAAGGTTTTTACATCCTAATATGTAGTACATTCTAATAACTAATAAGTACCTACATGAATACTAGGCACGAAACTTGTTCTGAGAACCAAAACAATATTGAATCACAACCGGCGAGTACGTGCTTGTAATGACGATTTTGAGAGGGAGAACTTAACAGCAAAACTAAGACTAAGACCTATGGGAGGCAAATCAAATCAGTCCGGTCAGAGTTCAGACTGACCTTAGGGCTAGGCAGCAGCAGCCGTATCACGTATCTTGCGAGAGCAATGCGATAGCAATTATTGCGCGATAATTGCTCCAAAATCGCAATGTCGTATCACGTATCAGCCAAAACAATACGATTGCAATCGATCGCTTACATGACACCATTGTTTTTTATACCCAGCAATCGATTGCGCGATTATTGCTAGTGGATTGTTGATCGCTATTTTTACGTGATAACGCTGCTGATCAAACTCGTTTTGCATATATCTTTCTATATCTCTTATAGGATTAATTCTGTTTTCGTTAAGACGTTAGCAGGCTTATAACACCGAAATAACAACAACCCTTCTGTAGCAGTCACGTAAAAAAGAACATTAGAGTGCCTACTCAAAATGCATTCGCATACTAACGAATTTTATGATAACGAAGTTAGATGTCAACTGGCCCCTAGTTAAAATTTAATGGTCATGTACCATTGGTACATAATCGTTGAAGGAGTAAATTAAACACAGAATACTGTATCACTGAACGCTCTAGTCTCGGCGGTGGCTTGGTAGGAAGTGGAAGACAGCTCTCATGTCTGGCGGCCATATTCTCCAAACCCCCACTCCCCATAGGTAGAGCGGCCATCTTTATTTATCAATACACTACAGGCCAGTTCTTAAAGAAACGTGTTTATATAATATTAGCGACCTGCCTCGGCGTCGCACGGGTGTAAAATATACACCCACTGAAAAAATGATTAAAATCTATAGCCTATGATCCTTCACGTGGTATACTTCTTATTTGTGCCAAATAACATAAAAATTGCTCCAGTAGTTCGCGAGATAAGCCCTTTCAAATAATTTCCTCCGTTTTTTCCACATTCTCCTATTAGTCTTAGCGTGATAAAAATATAGCCTATAGCCTTCCTCAATAAATGGGCTATCTAACACTGAAATATTTTTTCTAATCGGACCAGTATTCCTTACTAGAGATTAGCGCGTTCAAGTTAGCCCTTTCAAATAATTTTCCCCGTTTTTTCCACATTTTCCCTTTATTTATTCGCTCCTATTAGTCTTAACGTGATAAAATATAGCCTATAGATAGCCTTCCTCGATAAATGGGCTATCTAACACTGAAATAATCATCAAAATCCGTTGCGTAGTTTTAAAGATTAAAGGAAAACAAAGGGACATGAGGGAAGAAAGCGACTTTGTTTTATAATATGTAATAGATTAAATTAAAAGTGCAAGAAAAGTTTTTATAGGTTTATTAATGTGCTGCAATAACGAGCGAGATTTGCTGGCGTTTATCTCGTATTGTCACGGAGCCGCAATCAGTGCGGACGTAATTTTTAGCGCTACGTGAGGACGAGGACGTATTTCGTGGACAGTTCCTCCTGATTTTAGGTCATCGTATAATTTAAAACCTAGGGTTGCCAAAACGGAAGTAGAGTAAACATTCTTTTAGGACTCTAAAATGTTTTATATATGTGTACGTATGTCCTATGTATATCTGCAAATTCCCAACTCATCGCAAATATCTGCTAAGTACAATATGTAAACTTATAATCGAAAAAAGATCGCGGATGTTTACGGTGCGTTGCGAATTCGCAGTTCACACACCAACAAGCAAGTAGTGACATAGAGATCAACTACGATATCATGGCGCGCCCCTCCAAAATTCAAAACGTTTGAAGTGCGTTGTCAAAACGTTTGAAGTGCGTTGTCTTGCGCGGTAGGCTAGTTATGATTAGTTGACCAACAAATCTTGGTAATAAGTGACATTAACTGAAATATTACGTGTACTGTGATTGGTTGAATACTTACTACATACAAACTCTTTCAAAAGGATGTGACTACACACATTGAAACAGTCATTTGGAGGGGCGCGCCATGTTATCGTAGTTCATCTCTACCCATTACTCACTAGATTTTTTAGAATAAACGTATAGACGGGTATGTAATTGTCGATCCGTCCGACTATTACCTCTTATTAAGGCCTTTTTTGGCATAAACGACTGAATCGATTTTGATAAAATTGGATACCGAGATACTTTGAGAGACGAGAAATGTACGGTACCCGCGCTATAAACGATTTCAGCATAACTTTGCGGGCATCATTTAGTCTAGTCTTCTATAATATAAAACTCAAAGGTGACTGCCTGACATGGTGATCTATCAACGCACAGCCCAAACCACTGGACAGATCGGGCTGGGCATGCAGGTAGATGATATGACGTAGGCATCCGCTAAGAAAGGATTTCGGTCAATTCTACCTCCAAGGGTTTAAAATACGGGATCAAAGTTTGTATACTTTTTAACGCGAGCGAAGCCGCGGGCAAAAGCTCGTATAATATAAAACTCAAAGGTGACTGACTGACATGGTGATCTATCAACGCACAGCCCAAACCACTGGACAGATGGGGCTGAAATTTGGCATACAGGTAGATGTTATAACGTAGGTATCCGCTAAGAA
This sequence comes from Lysandra bellargus, assembly GCA_905333045.1. NCBI lineage: Eukaryota > Metazoa > Arthropoda > Insecta > Lepidoptera > Lycaenidae > Lysandra > Lysandra bellargus. Next base: position 6,516,736 of record HG995345.1, on the reverse strand, counting down.
AGGATTTTCATCAATTCTACCCCTAAGGGGATAAAATAGGGGATGAAAGATTGTATATAATAATACTTCTAAATGCGAGCGAAGCCGCGGGCAAAAGCTAATCTTATATATATGAAATTCTCGTGTCACAATGTTAGTCGGCGAACTCCTCCGAAACGGCTTTACTGATTTTTACCAAATTTTATATCCATATTCAGTAGGTCTGAGAATCGGCTACTGGGTACTTTATATATTGATAAGCGCATATTTTGTTGAATAAATAATAGTAAATTATTACAACCTGAGACTGACGGCGACCATTGTTTGTGCGACGGGATAGCGATCGACGTTGCCATGGCGACATACTTATTTAGTCACTTCAATAAAATAATATACGAAATACTTTATATTATGGCAAAGCAACGTTTGCCGGGACAGCTAGTTTTGATATATTATAATTATTAACTAGATTATGCCCGCAACTCCGTTGCGCCAAAACTCGATTATCGCGCGGGAACCGTACATTTTTCCGGGATAAAAAGTATCTCCATACCAAATTTCAGCCAAATCGGTCCAGCGGTTCGGGCGTGAAGAGGTAACAGACAGACAGACAGACACACTTTCGCATTTATAATATTAAGTAAGTATAGATTACCTTAGTATGTATGAAGTAGATAGCTGACAGCTTGCAAGCATGGCTCAACGTGAGCCCTTATAAATTATAATATTAAATTGTCGTTACTGCATGGCAGTCCCTTTAAGTAACATCTGCAATCGGTGACCCTACATTCTGTAATGCAGTACGTATTGGACAGCTCTGAAAATCACGATATTTCAATAATTTTCGTGACTTTATGTATGCGAAGTTAATTTACATTTATATGACATTTATTTCCATTTAATTTTGTGCTCGTTCAACAATGTAACGGTATATGTAGGCGTATCAGTAATGAGGTAAACATAGTAATGTGGAAATATCAAATAATCAACAATAATTAATTAATTAGCTATTAAAACTTTGATTTATTGCTTAAGTATTGAATATTGTTAAAACAGAATTATTTACTGTAATGCTACGAATAATAAAACAGTATGTCTACATGTTTCTAGGCAATTTTCCTGGCAACTGTTGCCAAAGACGGCATAGTCGTGTATAAACACATAACACAAAATTAATTTTAATTTATTAGAGTAAATTTAGAAAAGTAGACTTTGTTTTGCGCCTCAGCTACTAAGCCCCACATACAAAATATGATCAGTAAAGGAGGTCATAAACATAATAGATGACCATGATTGCGAACTTACCTATCTCATGTCACAGAATATATAGTAGTAGTACCAACTCATGTACTATCAGAGAAGTTGATTCCTATGCAGATGGCGGACCTAAGTAATTTGGTCGCGTTACGTCAAACCCAGCCGACCGATCACAGCTAACATTGAATTGACATAAACCGACCACATGACTTAGGTCCGCCATCTGCATAGGAATCAACTTCCCTGATAGTACAATCGACGCAATGTCATAGACAATCATAGAGGAATATATATTCGCAGTCGTTTGTCAACGGGCCAATGTGGAGCCGCATTACAAAGATACAACTCCGCCACTTATCATTTTAACAAAAAATCAACATAATAAGGAAATTCAAACAGAATTTCCTTATCATGGGACCACCTCTGAAGTATCCCTTTTCCAACAAAAAACAATCACCAAAATCGGTTCTCAAACTGCGAAGTTATCCGCGATCAAACATAAAAATATGGCCGTGGCATACAGACGGACAGACATAATTGAGAAACCTTCTTTTTTGAAGTCGGTTAAAAAGTCCCCCGCGGCCGCACAAGTTATAAGCATGAAATCACATCGTTACTTTTAAATATGTCGCGAAAACGGTTCTAGATGGGGTTTTTTAAGACTCCCGTGGGGTCTTAGTTTGTAAAAACGGCTCTAACCAACTTCAAGGTGGCATGGTTTCAAAGTTTCATATTTTAATTTTATTAAAACAATGTTGTTTTTTTTTGTTTTAATATGAGTAATATTGTGTGCTTAAAATTGTAAAGTACAGAATAACTTTCAACATCTTGATATTCAAAACATAAAACAATTAAAAAAAAAAACTAGCAGATTATTTATAGTGCAAAGATCTTATATAAAGTTTTTCTTGCAGGTCATTATCTCAATGAATCGTAATTATTATAAAATACTAGATGCCACCCGCAACTCCGTTGAACCAAAATTCGTTAATCGCACGCTGAACCGTACATTTCTCCGGGATAAAATCCTATGTCCTTTCCCGGGACTCAAAATATCTACATCCCAAATTTCAGCAAAATCGGTTCTGAGATTTGGGCGTGTAGAGGCAGACAGGAAGACATAATTTGAATTTTCGCATTTATAATATATAATAGACTATAGATGGATAAGGATAACTTTAAATACAAAAACAAAACGGTGTAAATATTTTCGTTATATTTTCAACAAGGTTACAAATTGTTCACAGGGGTGAAATAGTATAAGTCCTAAATTACAGAATGTATAATATTGCGAGGGCAAATGAAAAATATTGCGAAAGTTTAATTTCTGCGAAAACTGAAATGTTTTTCTTATGGCAGCTTTGTTTGGAAATATACCCAAGCAGCATTTTATAAACTGTACCAAAAGTGACAATATTATGTTTTCTTTTTGTTATACCACTTAATGACCGGTTTACTTCATTCCAATTTAGTGAGTCAATCCAGCGCTTTTGGCGCTGGAATGCACTGGAATGTAATTCAGTGCATTCCAGTGCCCGTTAACATGATTCAACTAGCAATACATAATGTAAAAATAATAAAAAATAAAAATTGTTTTATTTCTGAATAGATTTAAAAAAAAAATACTTTCAGAACGTTGATACTACTGGTGCCTACCACCGGTTCGGGAACTATCCCGGCGAGAAGAACCGGCGTAAGAAACTCGCACGGGGCCCACTTTCTTACCAAAAGTGAGAAAAAAATTAATCTTTTAAAATAAAATTTACAATGCTTTTATTTAAAATATACAATGTATGTATCTTGATACATTATAATTGTAAGTCATACAATAGTGTAGGTAGCCTTGCAAGCAGCCATCCTACTCCCAAGATGTGCCATCATTTATGAAATCATTGACCTTATAATAGGCTTTAGCACACAAACGTAAGGTTTTATGATGGATCAATACAATTATAATATTAATGATTTTGAACGTGTACATACGCTTATTTTTTATGTTTGCCTATGATTGTACATGTTACATACCTACTGCTTATTGCAAACATGGTAGCGTAAATATTTATTTATTTTATATTACTATATTACTTACTAAGACTTACACTATCTGTTTTTTTACTATTACGGACTATAGAGCCCCAATCTAAAATTTTAGGTTCTATATTAGGACTTTATGAAACGAAAATCAATCAACTTAAAACAGTTTGTTAATATTTACGACGCTAGAATACTATTTGTATCTGAACAGCGAACTATTTCAATTCGACATCCATAGACAATACACATGAATTGTTAATGAATACTGAACAGTGCTAGAGTCTAGAATCTAGATTGTGTTTAGTGTTCCAGAGTTTCTGAAAGACGAAGGTTTCTGATTAAGTTACGCTTTGTGTAGATCATACAGTTCATTAACACCTTCACTGCGGATCGGGCCGAAATCGGCCTGCCGCGGAATTTCAGCTGGTGCGGACGAAGAAAACTATGTTCTCTCACTCGGTGCGGAACGATTATCTCAGGTGTTTTTAAAGGTACGACAGAGACAAATATATATTTGAGATTGTATTCGAAATTATAGGTATTCCCTATAAAAAAATTACGGTAGGTCTTTATCGGCCTACTACGCACTGACGGTGTCAAAAAGCAACTCAGTGCGGCAGTGGGCCTATTGCGGCCCGCCGTCCAAGCAGGCGGTTGGCGACCCGATACCGCACTGAGCGCCCGCCTCGCCAGTTAGTGTTGTGCAATCCATCGTAGAGATCGTAACTGACATACGTTGCGTTTTTTAACCGACTTAAAAAGGAGGTTATCATTGCGATCTGTATGTATGTATTATTTCTATAACTGTCCAGTTTTGGTATGTTTTAGTCTATATCAGCATCTGAATGATATTGACTAAAACATATCTAATCTGAAAGTGTATGTGTGTTTTTTTTTATGTTTCTGTTCGCATATCTCCGGAACTACTAGTCCGATTAAAGTAATTCTTGTTTTTGTTGTACTGAGTATTGTCTAACTTAGGGAATACTGTAAGTTTAATTAAAATCGGTTCAGTAGTGTTTAAAATAGGGAATTTTGATTCTCAATTACGTACAATTTTGAAGTCGGTTTTATCTTTTTTAAATACAATTATTCATTTCATAAAATTAACAACGCACGATAGCAGAAAACAAAAGATCATGTCCTTGAGATGAGCGCTAAACGGCGAAATTGTGCAGGGTGCTATGAAAAACTGCGGGGAAACTATGAGGAATATCGAAGCAGAAAATCAATTTTAAAAAATTTAATACATACTGCAAAATCTTTGTGCTCTGTGTTTAAAATACAGACATTTAAATATATATATCAAAAATATATTTTCGATATCCCCTTATTTTTGTCTTTCCCATCACTACTAAAAATACTTTCTAGTACGGTTCGGGTCGATATCGACCCGCCACTTTCAGTGGTTTATTTCTCATTTCCTGTTTGGCAGATCCCGGGGCGAATCAAATCTAAAGAAGTTGGGTTCAAGGTTATTCCAACAATCCAAAAACTGTACACCTATATTATGTTTTCGCAAAGTTATAGCTATTTAATCGAACCTTGTGCTGGTGGGTCGAGAAAGGCCTGTCACGCACTGGTGGAAAAATCATTGGGGGTACACTTTGGCCCGCCACCGTACCAGACGAAGGTTTAAGATTTTACTTGCCGCAGTGAAGGTGTTAAAACAAAACGATTGAGAGTATTGGTTGTAATATTGCTATATTACTCCTGCTTCTAGACCCGCTTTAATTCTCGCTCCCGCTTCCAGTCCCGCTCCTGATTTCGCTCTCGCTCCCGCTTCCACTCCCGCTCCTGATTTCGCTCTTGCTCCCGCTTCCACTCCCGCTCCTGATTTCGCTATCGCTCCCGCTTCCACTCCCGCTCCTGATTTCGTTCTCGCTCCCGCTTCCACTCCCGCTCCTGATTTCGCTCTCGCTCCCGCTTCCACTCCCGCTCCTGATTTCGTTCTCGCTCCCGCTTCCACTCCCGCTCCTGATTTCGCTCTCGCTCCCGCTTCCACTCCCGCTCCTGATTTCGCTCTCACTCCCACTTCCGCTCCTGCTCCTGATTTCGCTCTCGCTCACGCTTCCGCTCTTGCTCCTGATTTCGCTCTCGCTCCCGCTTTCGCTTCCGCTCTTAATTTCGCTCTCGCTTCCGTATCTGCTTTCGCTCCCGTTCCCGCTCAGTCTATGTAAATCAGTATAATGGATAGTTAATAATATTATGTTATTAGATTTGGATGAATTTCACATGCTTCTTATCTCCCTCGGCTTTTATTTTTAAGCTATTGCATAGCTTTTACACGGGCTTTGAGCGCGGCGAAGAAATCAAGAAATTCCGTAACGAAAAAACCTAACTCGGGAGATTTCTTAGACCGGCACAGCGGTGCGGCGTTGCCGTGCAGCGTCTGTTACTTTATGCGAATTATAATTGAATAAGTTGATCAAAAATGCTATCCAATAGCTTTCCAGTCTCCGAGTGCCAAACGTATTTTTAAAAAATAAGGTGTTGCTCTTACGTTTCATCTAGTTTTATTCGCCAAAGAACGTCAACGCTTTAAAAGAAAGATACGTTTAAATCCAGAAACGGACGAGAGTTACATAAGTCAGCTGGACACAGCAGCTGGTGGGCAGCGCTCCAAATACGGGAACTGAATGTAGTATGAGTTATTATATAAGTGGAAAATTCGGGATAAAAAATATCGTATCAACGAAATATACCACGTAAACAATACAACACATTCCTTAAGTTACTGCAAATTATACTTACCAGCAGCATTATAAATTGGTGTATTAATACAGGGTGTTTTTATTGTATTTTCTTGTCTTACTTTTTACCCTCTTTAACTTTTTTTTCCCATGATTTGTTAAAATTTTAATACTCTTTAATTTGGTATACAGTATACTATTATTATAAATTCAATGTTACTAATATTATAAATGTTAAAGTGTATTGTCTGTCTGTCTGTCTGTCTATAATCTCTTCACGCCTAAACAGCTGAACTGCAGCAGATTTCTCCGGTCCCGGGAAAAGACATAGAACACTTTTCATCTCAAAAACATATACGGCTCTCTCGCGACAAACGAATTTTGGATCATCATCTAGTTTGGTATATTATGTCCCAAAGCTCGGGTATGCAGGATATGGGATTCCATACGAAGTTCCCTTTGTTATTTGATAATATTATGATAGTATAAGGTCTGAATGTGGTCTGGATAATACATTCAATATGACTATCGCTGCGACCAAACCACGAGTAAAATGTTGTTCACATAAAAATATAGCAAGACAGCGTAAATGTCGCAATAATTTTATTATATGCTAGACACCGTGTGTCGAGGCAAAAATAGAGTATGACAGTGTCATGACGTAGATGGAGCTACATATTTTTCGTGTATGAAGATTTTTTCTGTCAAATATACGTCGTGACTCGTGCTATATGCAAGTTATAACTTTATGACTTCTGTTATAATGTTTTGAAATCTTTGTTATTTCCAATAATCATAATAATAATAATATTATGAATGCGAAAGTGTGACTGTATGTTAACTGTTCCCGCCGAAACCGCGGAATCGATTTTGCTATATCGAGAAAAAAGTACGGTTCCGCGCGATAAAATAATTTTCGCGACACGAATTTGCGGGACAGCTATACTGTACTAGGTAAAACATGGCAGTAGCGGTCATTGACTTGTCAAAAACTTGACATTTTCTATACAAAGCCGCGATCCACAACATCTGACACTTCATTGTCAATCGCGGTTTATATAGAAAATGACAAGTTTTTGACAGGAAGTCACTGACCGCTACCGCCATGTTTCGCCGAGTACAGTAAAGTAAAGCTTAATAAAGTTCGGAACTCGGAGCTGAGGACGCTACTAACGCATACATATAATAATCTGACCAAAATCAAACCAGCTGCACACGTCATATCAGCATATTGACAAAAACGTTTAAAAACATTGAAAAGGACTTTTCATCATACCAGGACCGAAAGTTTGATTTTCTTCCCTTGTTTGCGGGAAGAAAGTTGCATATTTCCTTCAGACTGCTCACAATTAGTGACAGTTTAAAATTTTCTTCCCACTACCTATTTGAAATAACTCGTTACCATGGCAACCGTGAAGTTGTTATTTCAAACCCATAATATTAATACATGCGGCAATTTTATAATATCGATCTAATTGTTGAACTGTTGAGTTGAGGACGCGGCTACCAACTTAGTTATTTTATGACCAATATAAACAATTAAACCTACACAATATGTTATAAAAATAAATAATTTGTATGTTAGTTTGTTATAAACACCTTTTATCAGGCTTGGCCTTTAATAATTATAAAAAAAACGAAAAACCAGAAAAGAACGAAAAATCCGGTTTCCATTTTTGAAACCCGGGTTTTTTCATGATCCCCAAAACCCGGGTTTTCCCGGGTTTTGGGGTTTCGGGAAAACCCGGTCTCGATGCCCTAATTGTAGTCTCTACTCTCTAAGTTTATGGCTACGCGGTATTCACTTGACTTTAGTTTCTGCCTGGATCAATGTTGAATCCCCTCCTAAAAGAAAATGCTCGCATTAAAATACGAATAAAATCCAGCACTTGATGTATCGTTGCTTTGTTTTTATAAATTAACCCTTCGCGAGCGGCGCGGGGTTAAAAATGACCGACGCCGTTATCTGTGCACACATAATATTTCTTTTTCATTCCTTTGACATATCTATCATCAAGACGCTGGTCGGGCAAACTTTATCAAAATTATTTATTGCAACGTAAGTGTGGTAATAAATGTATTTCAGCTAGAATTATTTCATTATGAGTTTTTATAGAGTACAAAGTTTGATAGCAACTTCAAAACTGATAATTATGGTCGATTTACACGGGTGACTAACGGGTCGATTTTAGTCGCCCGGCAAGTCGCCAGTCGAATTACCTGTCCAAGTCGAATCGCCACCCCATTTGCACATTCTACAAAAATCGCCTGTGACTAGTGCCGACAAACTATCAATTTGCAGCAAGCGATCGCTTGCGACTGAGCGTTTGCACGGTCGATTTTAGTCACCAGCCGCATGCGGCCATTGGCCGCACGATTTTGGGGCTTGCGGCTTTAGCCGCATGCGGCGTAGTCGAATTGCCATTTAGACGGGTCGATTTTCGCCGTGCGGCGTAAATCGTGCGGCTTTAGTCACCCGTGTAAATCGACCATTAGTGTTGTCAATTCGCATTGTAACGCGATTGCATTAAGCTTTTAAAAGCATTCAAAATTAGAACTGACAAGTGGCAACCTACCACCAAGAGCGGCAAGTCTGTCCATTCAATATTACTTATACATATTCTTGTGTTGTAAAAAAGTAAAGTTCAAGGAATGGCTTATTTAAAAAAGAAATGCATCGACGCGTTAAAATGAAATCTGAATTGTACCTTGGATGTGAATATGACGAATATTAATTAATTAACTGTAATTAAATAAAGTCTACGTCTAGTGTACGTGTGCGTGTGCGTGTGCGTGCGCTAGTGCGTGCGCCTACGCGTACGCCTACGCCTACGCGTACGCCTACGCCTACGCCTACGCCTACGCCTACGCCTACGCCTACGCCTACGCTTACGCCTACGTCTACGTCTACGTCTACGTCTACGTCTACGTCTACGTCTACGTCTACGTCTACGTCTACGTCTACGTCTACGTCTACGTCTACGTCTACGCCTACGTCTACGCCTACGTCTACGCCTACGCCTACGTCTACGTCTACGTCTACGTCTACGTCTACGTCTACGTCTACGTCTACGTCTACGTCTGCGTCTACGTCTACGTTTACGTCTGTCTGTCTGTCTGTCTGTCTGTCTGACTCTTTCAGGCAGAGTTTGCACAGGAGAAACAGGCAGGCAGGTTTTTGATGATCCTAAACCTCCACACATGTCAAAACCGTATGTTCTCAGAAAAGCAAAATCTCTGAGCAGAGTCAATTAGAGTATTACGACCGTGATCCAATCGTTGCTCTCTCCAAGATTCAAGAATCAAGAGGAGCATCTCGCTGTACCGTGAAGTGAGCAGTATATGGTATAAAGATTTAAAAAATGCATATTTTAATTTTTTTCTCTGCCTATCGCTAGCACTTAATTCCTATGTATCATTTATAAGTGCGAAATTCGTCAAAGTACTCAAATCAAGAGAAGCATCTCGCTGCTACCGTGAAGTTAGCCAGTATACGGTATGAAAAATAAAAAATGCATATTTTCCTTTGTTTTTCCGCCTATCGCTAGCACTTAATGAGCACTAAATTCCTATGTATCATATTTTATGAGTATGAAGTTCGTTAAAGTACTTAAATCAAGAGGAGCATCTTGCTGGTACCGTGAAGTTAGCACTTAGCACTTAGCAGTATACGGTACAAAAAAATAAAAAAATGCATATTTTAATTTTTTCTCCGCCGTTCGCTAGCACTTAATAAGCACTTCATTCCTATGTATCGTTTATGAGTGTGGAATTCGTCTAAGTACTCGAATCAAGAGGAGCATCTTGCTGGTACCGTGTAGTATATGGTATAAAAAATAAAAAAAAGTCATTTTTTAATTTTTTCCACGTTTATTGCCAGCACTTAATGAGCAAGTTTATTAGTAAAGTACTTATCAAGGAGCCAGATAATCATTATTAAGGTTTTTGGTTTTAAATACTGCTAGCTTCACGTGAAGGTAGCAGTATTCGCATTTATCGCAAATTTTGAAGAGCACTAAATTCGCAATTTGTGCACTGAAAGAGCACTTAATGAGCACTTATTAGCTAAGTATTTATTACGAAGCTATATAATCATTTTAAAGGTTTTTGATTATGTACACTGCTAGCTTCACGTGAAGGTAGCAGTATTAGCTTTTATTCCGACAAATTCAGATAAGCGCACTAAATTCGCGGTTTTTGCACCAAAATAGCACTCAATTAGCATCCAATTAATAATGCAATCCCGAGTTATTTAGCTAACTTTGTCATACTAGCTTCACATAAGTTTGTAGGGGTTGTCCCCTACAGATGATAAATATTGGATGCTGGATGATACTGTTGATGCTGATGCTGATAGTGATGCTGATGCTGATGATAGGTGTTAAATAATACGCTCTTGATGCTTAATAATGCTCTGCTTTATTTTGATACGATTGTTTAAATTTATACAAATAAATTGATGATACGGCACAACGTGCGAGTTCATTGACACGCTGAACCGTACCAACTAATATATATTCTGTGACCGTACTTAAAGTTGTTAGAACATCCTTAAGGCGCTACATTGAAAGTAATTTTACCACAAGGGCAATTTTATACTTAATTTGTATGACTATAAAGTCGTGAATACGCTGCGGCCAGAAGCTATCGGTTCGCTCGGAAAACATGCGAAAAACTTAATTTTAATTATTTAAAAAATAACTAGGAGCATTTAAGCAAAATGCTTCTATACGATTTTGAGTTGCAAAGGTGTCTATCAATTAGACTAATTTCCTACAATACATCTATTTTCGTTTAAAAATAATCTTCAAATTTCGTATTTTTAAGAGGTCATTTCGATTGAGAAATGTATCGAGGCAAAATACATTTATCGTGTTTCTGGTTCTACTCAAACCTAGATAAGCTATGAAGATATGTATATCTCATTACCAGATTTGTAATATTTCTGAGGGTCCTATAGTATTACGTCAAAAAGGACAGTTTTTTCAATATAACGCCTTAATAAAATACGCCTCCAATATTGTTTACAGCAACATTTGTACGTATGAAATAAGTGCCAACGATGTTGTAATAATATTATTAGCACCTCACATTCGAGTAAAGTGACTTGGAGGACTGCCAGCGCCAGCTTATGTAAGTAATAACTAATAAGTCGTAATAAGTATGAAACACATAATTATTGACACTTTTAAGAGTATAAAGTTTATTAATATTATGTACACTCCAGACAGAGTAATTAATGTCATACTATTATTAACTACAGTAACTACAGGAAAGGAAATAATAAAATTAGTTCGAATGAAATAATAATTGTTGTTACGAGTACCAGATCATGATAATGACAATGTTGTCATTAGATTTTCCTATTTAGGTCGGTAGTGGCAAAGAAAAATCTATGTTCAATCAATTAGTCAGAACCAAATACCGGCCCTCGTTATCATAATCATCGAATGTAACTTTGCTAAATCGTGGTTTTATGCCAAAGAATAGACATTAGTTAGACAACAGCTGTTTCTGCTTCTCCACTTTTAGCATTTTCAATAGGATTCAGACTCCTAGAGTCATACAGGCCTAAAAGACCTCATACAGATTCTGCAGGGTTATTTTTGACTACTGATCAAGTGTGAGTCTAGACCAGTTGTTTCTTAACCTTTTAGTCATTTACCAAATTAACCACCCAGTTGGTTTACCTAAACTAAGGGTTTTTTGATAAAGAAAACAAGGACAACCTTATAATTAGCACACTTTTTTTATTTGGCAAAAATCTTAAAGTTACAGATTTTTTATTTAATGTTATTTTTGTGACTGCATTTGACAGTGACTCTTTGCTAACTTCTGAATTCTCACATATTATTAATTATTAGGATGGCTTCGTAGCCACTTGGAATGCCCCCAGGGACCACCAGTGGTCCGCGGGCCACCGGTTAAGAACCACTGGTCTAGACGGTTAGATGTAATCGCTCGAACCCTTGGGCCGCGGCCTACATAAAGTTGGTGGCGCGTAAACATCAATGCATAAACAACACACGGCTTATCTTAATGGCTGTTTAACGCACTTGTACAGCGAGGCCGCACACTTGGACGGAAAAACAGTACAAAACATTAAAAATCTTAGTCTCTGTGGGCTTTGTTGTAACAAGTAAGTGGATTGTAGAGTCTTCGTTATAAAATCTGGTATATTATAATATTATATCAATCTACCTGTGATGCAAAATTTTGAATAATTGTATTTGAAGACGTTAGACGCATAAGTGGACGAAGTGGGAACTAACAATTCGAAAATGTTCAGTTTTTTGAATAAATAGAGGCAATACGATCGGGGAAAATGAATTGAAATAAAAAATAAGGATTTTATGTGTAGCCAGATATTATAGCCAGATTATGAAGTAGGTAAGTTACAAAGTTTCTCCAAATTATAAGGAAAAAAAAGTAATTGCCCTTATGTTATAGGATGTTACTTATCCATTTCATCCAGCTACATCTACATTTGTGATAATAACAACAATCATTAAAGTAATATTTGATATCCGGATGAATCTATTGACATTCGTAAAAAAATCAAAATGCATAGAAATTGTAATACCATATTGCTCACTAACATTGTAAGCACATTTTTTATAAAATCTCAAAATTACTTAAAACACAAAAGAAAAAAAAACAGTAAGCTACTTTGTTTTTTTACATTACATTTAAAGAAACAATAAATATTAAAGACCTGCAGTGCCCAAAAATTATCAAAGTTCTGAAATAAAGGAACCTAAATTGAAAGGTGCTGCTAAAAACAGAGATAGGTGGAAAGAAATGGAGGGGGCTTTTATCCAGAATGGGGCCACAATAAACAACCAAAAAAGATCATGAATAACAGTCTGCATTGCTAAGTGGAATTATAGCTATGTAAATAAATTGAAAGGTATCTTTTAATTTTATAATCCAGTATGCCAGTGTCCAGTGTGCGAGTCTCCTACAAGAATGATTCGCTTCAATTTCCTTTCGGCAGTGAGAGACGTATTTCCTCGCCTGTATACTGTTGATATTTTTTGAGACGATAAACCTCCTTTACAGCGTTCAGTCTTTTTTCAAGTAAATTATTTCGGGAATAAATTTCCGGGTTTCTTTTTATTGTGCATTAAATCGTACAAGCAGTGTGTGATTTTAGGCCGTTCTCTGACTACAGAAGCCAAAAGAGTTGATTTTGCTTAAATATGGTTCGACGTTATTAACGCCCAAATTTTTTAAACAATCCACTCATCCAGCATGATTAAGGCAAAAAAGGCTTTATAAACTACGACAAAATAGTCATGAATCATGATTAAAAAAAAATCTGTCACTTTATCCTAAGGCATGTCACCATACCTGTTCTTGATGATGTCGTGGCTTCGGCAGGGTCGATGCTGATGGTTCTCAAACTAGTTTTAGTGGGTAGTACCGCTCCAATTTTATGGTGTGTAGCGAGTCCTGCGTATCCGTATTGGGAAGAAAGACAAAGGCAATGTTGGGGGATAACAAAAGCGTACGTAAAGGTAACGTCTCTAACAACTCCAACTTTTCTGCCGACGGTAACAATCCTCAGTATATTGTTCCGTTTAACGGCACATTTGTGTGACAAAACGATATCTTGTCGGCTGTCAAAACTCGCGCCATTCCCAAATATTTCATGCCTGCAGGCTCGCTTCCTGCCGCTGATAAAAATATGTTTTTTATTTACGACCGTGTTTATCTACGGCGTGATAGTTCTATGCTCTTTGTGTTATAATTTGCTATGTTTTGCCTGTAGCTATTGTAACATTTATGCTCAATTTACACCGCTGCGGAATGGAACGGAAGCGACTTCTGCAAATTTGTACATAATACAATGAACTTTATGTCAACAGTATATAACACACAAATTGTATACGAGCTAAAAAAATGGACGCGCGTCTTCTGCGTAGCTGGCCTGGTTTCAACGAAACCGGCCACCGTCACCGAAACCGGTGTGGGAGCTATTATTTATTATTAGGCCAAATTTCAGCAAAATCGGTTCAGCGGTTTGAGCGTGAAGAGGTAACAGACAGACAGACAGACAGACAGACAGACAGACACACACACTTTCGCATTTATAATATTAGTATGGAAGTATGGAAGTATGGATATGGATAGTATGGAAGTATGGATAAACCAATTTTATATTATTACTAGCTATTGCCCGCGACTTCGTCCGCGTGGACTTCAGTTTATAGTTGTCCCCGTACATCGATTAAATAGTTTACGCGCAAATTTGACGTGGGAGAGCCATGCTTCGGCACGAATGGGTCGGCTCGACCGGAGAAAACGAACACGTCCTCACAGAAAACCGGCGTGAAACAGCCCTTGCGCTGTGTTTCGCCGAGTGAGTGAGTTTACCAGAGGCCCAATCCCCTACCCTTTTCCCTTCCCTCCCCTCCCCTATTCCCTTCCCTACCCTCCCCTATTACCCCTTAAAAGGCCGGCAACGCACCTGCAGCTCTTCACATAGTCGTGGTTTAAATTTTCGATTCGTTCGATCCCGAGTCATGCGTTTGCCGTCAAACAAAGTATTAGGTATATTAAATTAACCTTCAAGCGGGCGCGCGCTATTTTGTAACGGCAGTGGTCGCGCGTAACCTAAAATAGGTACGTCGTAGGTGAATTTGGGAAACAAAGCACTTTTCATTCAACATTAATTTATTATTTCATAAATTTAATTAGTACTCTTTTAAAAAGTAATCGGTTCACCCAGAAAATTAAATGTATTTTTTAGTAAAAACTTAGTTATCCGGTGGCCCAAAGTAGGTTATCTTGTGTGAAGAGGGGCAGAAAAAGTGATCGGAATTTTATTATCCTAGTTCCAATTTTTTCTTCATCTACAAATAACACTCGGTGTTATCGCGATATTAACGACGACTTAGTTTTATAAATAAACATAGAATTTGTCTCAATTATATGAAAACTACATATAAAATTATAAGAGAGGCGCGCGGAGTCTTTTCGACGCCGGCGCCGAGACCAAAACAATTTAGGTCTGCAAAGGGAGTGCTGAGTGTGAGTGTAAGCTATTTATTTTGTAGATAGATAAATAATGAAAAGCTACTGAGAGAATGATATAGATTCAACGAGAAATAACGATAATATTAACGAAAATTTGTTGAGGGGAGTCGATTCGACGCCGCGCGACCGCTTGAAGGCTAATTAAATATTGCAAGTAGTTCAATAAAATCAATAAAAAGTCTATAAAATCAGTATGTTTAACAATTTTACTTAGTGGTTCACCTAGGAACTGGACCCAACCGGGGGGGGGGGGGGGGGGGTCATGACCCCCATGACCCGCCCCTGGATCCGCCCTTGTACAGCAAAAGCATTTATGAAATTCCAATTTCAATAATCTCTTGTTGCATAACAGCTGTTGACTACAATAATTACGAATCAAATATTCGGTAATAAAATTTAATTAGCAAATCTCAGTAGTTTAATAAAAATCTAATATTATAGAACGTCTGGGTACAAATAATTATATCTAGTAATTTACCTAGCCGAATAATAAAATTACTTATGTAGGCAAAATAAATTACATTTTCCGTGGGTTTGTAAGCGTGAAAATTATGTCTTTGTTACATGTTATAAGTATATCTATTATGTAGTCCAGTAAAATTACGGCTCAAAATGGGTTAAATAAACATGAACAAACATAGTTTTTGCCTAACACTGATCATTCTCGAGATATCGAATTAAACGCGTTTCTATCGAATTTACCTTGAGCTGACCTCAGTAGAACCCCTCAAATTGGAATTTATGCTCAGAATACACCCCCCTTTCGATCCTTAAAATCCCCAAACTGTGTTCATGTTTATTTATTTCGTAATTTGACTGGACTAATCATAATCATTAGAAAAAGCGAGACTTATCAAAGTACTATCATTTTCCCTCTCAAAAAGACCTCTAAACCTATGGTCTTTGTTTTTTTTTTGCTTTTGTTTATTTGAGTCAACAAACAGTAACCAAAGTATATATTAACGAAAAGAGTTACATACAGATTAATCTTAATAACTATGGTACCAACTACGTTAACTACATATTACTATATTTAACAATGAAACAATACATTCAGTGAAAAGCAAATGTACAGATTATTGTATGAATACTAGTTAGAAACTAGAAAGTATAAAGTATCTTAATAATAATTGAACAAGATATTTTTACAAAATATTAGATAGGTACTTTAGCTTGGAACAAAAGAAGAATAAAACATTACTAATAGCAACAATAATTAACGGTAGGTGTAATGTAAATATTAAATCATTACATAGTTTTCGATAAAAGAAAGAAAATAAAATTATTAGATTTAAATTTAAATGTTGCCATCAAAACTCAGGAAATATAGTCGGAGTCTTGGGTGTATTTTGGCAAAAGTTTAAGTTTCTTTTTTATATTTCGATACCTTATCGTTAAAGATGTCTACGGAGACAAAGTTTTTATTAAATGTATCAACAAATCTATAAAATGGTGAGCGCTTACCAATATTGGTAAGACAAACTGCAGAAAAGAATATCTGGTGAGGCCTACGGGAATGAGTTGTAAGAGGTGTCCTATAACATATTTTGTTATTTAAAGAAATGTAATCATAACGATTATGACATAAATATCAAATAAGAGCATCATTTCTAGTTGAGTTCGCCTAGATGTTAGTGGGAGATGATTGTCAGATGGTCCTATGTTGGTTGGTTGTGTGAAATATACCACTTGTAGTGGTTTTCCTGCAATTGGATATGTTACTGCAATGTTTTCACCAGGCAGCACCAGCAACAGTTTGACGTTTCTGTCAATATTCTGATATGACATGTGCAGAACATCGAATTTTATTTTAGTCGATTCTGTCCGTAGCGGTCATTGACCTGCTGTCAAATAAAGTCTACTAATACATCATCGTTTTTTATAGAAACCGGTATTGACAATAATTATAGAGTACAGTTTTTCACAATGATTAAAGGTGAACACAGATTTGGCCGCACCGCACGCACCGCAGTCGCCGCATTCGGAATTCTTTATATGAAGTTATAGGCAAGCTCGCATACCTACCCGCGCCGCAGTCTTCGCAACTTCTACATTCTTTATATGAAGAATTCCGAATGCGGCGACTGCGGTGCGTGCGGTGCGGCCAAATTTGCGTTCACCTTAAAAGTGTCAATCTGGTGCCACCTTAAATTATTTTCTCTTGCACCAAACCCGGCGTTCCGGTGGACGCATATTTATGCAGTTTTACTAGCTGTTGTGTAAATACTTTATAATTACTGACTCTTACACTACACGTGTTTCTAAAGAAGATGTAATCCAATTTTTCAAAACGAAAACTCCTTAAAAGGATAAAGAAAACATGAGGATTTTCACACGTTATTCCTCTAAAAAATGTTTTTACAGAGACATAACACAATTGTTGTAAATGCTTACTGCGTCGCGTCGCCATTACTGATTGCTGTGTAGAGCTTTGGAGGGTAGACACTAGACATGCTAAAAGTATAAAAAAGTAAAGAAGCTGCCAGAATTTACCAAATGCTATTATTACAATTATTAATAAAGTTGATAATAAATAGTACACGTCATGTTTTCTTCAGTTTATTCAATTCATAAAATGTGTTTTATGCCTCTAATTAAACTTTTAGTACTTACTAAGAAACTACGTATGTAAATATGTGAAAGGCAATATTTTCGGTTAGTTTAAAAACTGACCAAACTTCCCCTTAAATATTATGAACGTTAATGTTTATAAGCTAATGCATAACGGTTCATTTTAACACACAAAGTTGGGCAAGATATCTAAGGTGCACAGAGTAAACAAACTAACAATCTTTTCGACACTACATAATATGTACTATCAGATAAGTTGATTCCTAGGTAGATGTCGGACTTAAGTAATTTGGTCGCGTTACGTCAAACCCATCCGACCGATCATAACTAACATTGAATTGACATAAGCCGACCAAATGACGTTAGGCCTACGAATAATAAAAACTACGTAAGGCCGTCGACTGCCTAGGAATCAATTTCCTAGATGGTACATACGCATAGATATGGGTTGGGTTAATATGGGTATACTATTAACCCAGCCCATATCTATGCGTCTCCAACTCTGTGATCATGAACGACAGTAATCAGTGTTAGTTTGGGTTGTTTAGACACGGCGAGCAAATGTTATTACATATTAGGAGCTTGTTAACTTTTAGTTAGAGCCATCCGGTTACATTGAATATCATTACCATTTAAACGAGGTTTAAACAGGGATTAATTAGGGCTTTGTTTTACTAATTCAAAGAGCAAATAACATGATATACATAGGTTCTGTAAGTTGGTACTCGTTCTACATAAGTTTTGTAAGCTGGTCATCCACAACGGATGCAAAGGCTTAGTTTTGTAAGTTGGCTACTGTTTGTGGGCCACAGCTGCAGTTTGGGTAATGCAGTTTTACTCCATAGATGTCGGTGCGAGGATATTATTAGTTCAAGACAATTAAATTCAAATGTATGGAAAATTTGGCAAAATTAAAGTACAACTTTTATCTATCAGGATATGTCGGTTATAGAGTAAAGTTAAATTTTATCTAGCCTCCCCCCCTCTCCGGGGTGCGCGTCACTTCCTCCCCCCCCCTCGCTCGATTATAAGGGTTTCGATTAATTAAAAAAATCAACCAAGTTTTCACTTCTGCCGGCACTCCCGGAGTGCAACCCGTCTTTTTTTTGCTAATCGTTTAGTTTTTTCAATAATTTCACAATTTACCGCAAAGATGTGTATAACAAAAGTGAAGAATTTTGAAAATTTAGAAAAAAAAAAAAAGAATTTTGAAAGAAATGTGTATAAAAAAAGAAGAAAAGAAGTATATTTTCTTTATAAAAAGGTATAATTTATTGATAAATCTTTTATTTACTGTTGCTATGCTATTTCTTAAATGTATTTCATGCGATCATTCAGCGAAATAAGAGCATTCGTACTCGTTAAACGGTGTTACTTTAAACACCATAGACTTTTTATGTTTTCCAGTAATCTATAGGTATAGAACATCTTGGCGGTAAATTGTGAAATTATTGAAAAAAAAGTAAGCGATTAACAAAAAAATTATAGTAAATTTATCAAGGTTTATTTCGTTCATACATACGTTTTATGTATCGAGTATGGTTTTTTCATGACATATACGAGGGCGGGTGGACGGGCGGGTACATAATATATGGACGCGGGTGGACTGAGGTGACAGACGTTCGGGATTAAAAAAAGTGCTCCGTGATAAAATTCGTATGTAAATAGAGGTATTTATTATATTTTTTAAATTACTAAATAAGTAACGCAATTTATCAGCGTATACTATGCAAGGTCTTTGTTTGTCATGAGATGTTTGCAATATATCGATGATCTTAGGCAAGAACTAATTAGACATTGTAGTGTAAATATTTTGTTCATTGTGTAAATATTTCTATTAGTAAGAGCCAAGAGGGTAAATATACACTAAGCCGTACTTTATTTTGTACTGTGACTATTATTTAAGCATCAGATGTGCAACTATAAAGTTTTATTAAATACTTGTCCTCTCTTAAGGCCAGAAGGCCTTAATTATTAACAAAAACAATTCACTCCTAAACTCCTTATCTTCGTGTACAGTAGTCATAAAAGATATAAGTTAGACTTAGACGTGATATATGTAGTGAGGCGGAACATCTGCTATCTGCACATTCATTCTTACGCACAGGGCTGCTAAAGCTTGCTATATCCATCTATAATAATAGAATGCAAAAGTGTATCTGTCTGTCTGTCGGTTAATACCTCTTCATGCCCAAACCGCTGAACCGATTATGCTAAAATTTGGTATGGAAATACTTCGAGGCTCGAAAAAGGATATAGGATACTTTTTATGTCGGAAACACGAACGGTTCCCGCGTGATAAACGAATTTTGACGCAATGGAGTAGCGGACGTCATCAGTAGTTTGGGGATAAGTTGGCTACAAACGAGTTTTTTTCCAACAATTAGGCCGTGTTCACACCAAACCGACTGTGAGCCGCCGAATGTGAGCGAACGTTAGGCAGTTAACATATTCACGTTTTCGTTCACACCTAATCGACAATAAGCCGTTACGCTAGGCGTAGGCGCGGACATTCGATACCGTATAATATTTTGTATGATTTTCACGTTCACAGCTGTGGGGCTCACAGTGAGCCTGCTCACATTCGGCTAGTCAGTTTGGTCTGAACACGCGCTTACGTGTTCGAAGTTCAAAATAGTTACTGATTATGGTTAATTTATATTGCAACGACGCGACGCATTGCGATTTGCGATGTATTTTTAAATGAACCATTCGAAATTGGAACACGCTGCGGGCAAGTCTGACAATTCAATGTGTATCGTCATGTGTAGGCAATAAGCTTCAGTTTTGGATGGGGGGCTAATGAGCCATAAAAAAAATACTTTTGAATATAAAAGTGCATCGCCTAGTCGCGTTACTATTTCAACTGTTTTTCCCACGTTTTTCCATTTGTTAGTAGGTACACTTATATTTGCGACGGTATTCTGTGACGTTATTATATTGAGGCAAATTCTCCACAGCATGCACGTGACAGCCCTACAACACATACTCAGCATACGTTCGTTAGCGGATTAAATTAAAATTCCTCAACATTTCCTTCGCACTGAAATATACGGCAAAATTGTTGGCGAGCAACCGCAAGCATAAATATGCACATAATAAAATATTTTTAATTTTATTAAATTAATGTGAGTTTTTCTATAGGTACGTTTACACTGCGGCAAAGGCTTTTGAACATAATATCATGTAGCCTATTATAATCTTGGAAATGGCCTAGCAGTATATTTAAAAATAAAATATGTTGAAATAGATAGTAGATTACCCGGTAAACTTCGTATCACTGTTATCCTAACATAAAGCTTCCAAAAATTTGCCAAATCAGTTTAAACGTTCTCGAGTTTTAGAGATGCTAACAAAATGTAAAATTAATTTTTATTTATATATAGATTTTACTATACAAACCTTTATATTGCGGCAAAGTCCATAACAGCAGATAAGGTAAGGACTAACCCGAGAGCATTCCTCGCGCTCGATGGGATCTTGCTCAGTGAATACATCGCTTTGTGTTGGAATTACTAACACATTGGCTCAAATCAGTTAGCTAAGTTCCTCACATAACTAAACTGTAGAAATTATACAAGTTGGTTCCCGAAACTCCGTTGCGCCAAAACTCGTTTATCGCGTGGGAACCGTACATTTTTCCGGGATAAAAAGTATCCTATGGGCGATTCCGCTACAGAACTTAACTAGAATTTTTAAAATGAGACATTAATTACATTTTTCAATTGGAATATACGTAAGAAGATGTGTATTTAATAACAAAATAACTTTTATCGGTAAAAAATGAAATTCCAATAATTTAGAGCGTTTTTAAGCAATATCATCTAAGGGACGCGATGTTTTTTCCTATATTCTTAAATTAAAATTGAAACCGACGTCCAAGGTAAAAACAATAGTAATATGAACTACAAAGTATTAAATAAGTATTACTCTTTAATAGCACGCCTTTTTCAGAATTCGTCTAAATATCAACTATTTCTGTACGTATACTACAGTCTTCATTATTTTGAAGTCGGTACCAGCTAATTTAATCGTGAGTTCAGTAATGTCAGAATATCTGAAACTTTTGGGCCTGGTACCGACTTCAAAGTAATGAAGACTGTAGTATATGTACAGAAATATGAATTCTGAAAAAGGCGTGCTATTAAAGAGTAAGAGTTATTTAATACTTTTTAGTTCATATTACTATTGTTTTTACCTTGGAAGTCGGTTTCAATTTTTTGTTAAAAAATAATAATTTCACTCTTTTTAGTTAAGTATCTATAAAATTAGGCTTCATGCGTAAAACCCCAATACGAATGTTAACTATTCACGTTATGTTACTGTAAGCGAAATTGTGGTAAATGCTTGCAGTTATCTAAGCGATGCTGCAATTTCCAAAATTTTATCTTTAAAGGTTCAGGAGTTCTGTTCAGTGCCTTTGCACCAAGAGACACCTTCGTATGAAATTTTTCTTATTCGTAACATATGTTTAACTTACTAGAAACAACATTTTAACCACTATGAGTGTTTTGATAAATTTCAAGGATTTCCCTCGATTGCTCATAGATCCCATCATCAGCTCTCCACTTTCGTAATTGTTATACAAAATTAAGAATACATCCTATACAACAACACGATAATTTTGAAAATCGGTCTACAAACAGCGAAATCATCATCAAAAACATCTGCTTCGATGCAAAATATCACGAAAAGTACCAATAATTGGGTCATAGTGTGATGACTCATGATATAATAATGGTTGTGATGATGATGATTAATCAAATTGATGTATTAGCTTATGCTTTCAGTTGTTTAAACAACACCAAAATCCCCAAACCTGTACCTATAAGCATTCAAAAGTTCTGTTCGGTACCTTCGGGTCCAGGGTATAACCTGGTGCGAAGTCTTATTTTTTGGTAGCATTTACCTCAAATGCTTCGGAAAAAATCGAAATCACTATATGTTTCCATACAAATTTCAAGGAGTCCCCTCGATTCATCAAGGATCCCATCATCAGATCACCACTTTTGTGAACATGGTACCAAATTCGAGTTAAACCCTATACAACACAAAAATAATTTTGAAAATCGGACCACGAAACGGCTGAGTAATCGTTTCCGCAAAACCGGGTCAGTGGTTTGGGCGTCAAGAGGTTGTAAACAGATACAATTTCGCATGTATAATATTAATTTGAATGTAAGCTAGTCAACTCCGTTGCGCTCAAATTCGTTTATCACGCGTTAGCATTTTCAGCGTGAAGAGGTCACAGGCAGATACTTTTGCATTTGAAGGGTCAGGGGAAAAAGGATCATTATCAAAAGTGAATCATTGTGAGAAAATGGAAAAAACTTAATTTACTTTGCATCATTATTTATTAAACAATTTACTACAGCAGCAATTAAAACTTTTTATTATAGCATATACTATAATTTAGTTTTAAATTCTTTATTATTTATTTACTTGTAATTAACTTAAGGATAAAGAAAATTTTGAAAATATTACTTGTAACAAAGATCATAGTCAACTGACATTGATCTTTCTTTCCAAGTTTAGTATTTATTTATTCTAAATAAAGTTCTATACATACCGCGAAAACAATGTACTTACGAAACCACATACGATACAGACAGCCACTGACAGCCAGCTGTCAAACTAAAAAAGATCAATGTCCATAGACAGTGATCTTTCTTTCTGCAACTAGGGTGACATTGATCTTTCTATGATACGGCCTTACAATCTTTTTTTGAGTCCCTTGTGTACGATGATCGTTTTATGCGTTTTTCGTTAATATGGACAGAAAGGTTTTTTCATTTTGCACTAGATGGCATTATTAGTTTGTTTTTATCGAAAAGTTGACAATGATCCTTCTTCCCCTGTACCCTTCATTTATAATATCAAAGTATTGATTATGAAATTCATATTATCCATACAAATATTATAATTAATGCGAAAGTTTGTCTGTCTGTCTGTCTGTTACCTCTTCACGCCTAAACCGCTGGACCGATTTTACTGAAATTTAGCATGGATATACTTTGAGTCCCGGGAACGGACATAAGATACTTTTTATCCCGGAAAAATGTACGGTTCCCACGCGATTAACGAGTTTTGGCGCAACGGAGTTGCGGGCTTCATATAGTAATATAATAATATCCAAAATACCAATTTTCTTGACGAAAACTTAATTTTGTTCCCTGAACTACCCGTCCGTGTGTCACATGCGGATTGCAGCACGGACAATACGTAGGCGATAATACGCAGCGCCCGCAGTAATGACCGACAATCCGGCTTTCTTATTGAGCATTACCAGACTATAATTGTAAGGTTAAGTGTGGAGATGTTTTAAGGCTGTTGCTAGTCGTCCGGTAAACGGATGAATAAAATAAATATTCGTCCGATAATTGGACGATTAGGATTCATTTTATTAACTGACTTCGAAAAAACGAGGAGGTTATATGTTCGGCTGTGGATATATATTTTTTTTGTATGTTCAACGATTA
Organism: Lysandra bellargus; assembly: GCA_905333045.1. Lineage (NCBI taxonomy): Eukaryota > Metazoa > Arthropoda > Insecta > Lepidoptera > Lycaenidae > Lysandra > Lysandra bellargus. The sequence goes on along the minus strand of HG995345.1, from coordinate 6,492,681 downwards.
CTCCGCCGTTTGTGAACCGATTTTCGAAATTTTTGTTTTGTTGTATTAGGTTTCACTCCAATTTGGTACCATGTTCACAAAAGTGGTGACCTGATGATGGGATCCATGAGTAATCGAGGGAACTCCTCGAAATTTATATGGAAACATATGGTGATTTTGGTTTTATGAGAAGCATCCTAAGCATGTGCTACCAAAACGCAAGATTTTGCACCGAGGTATACTAAGGTTCCGAAGTTACTAAGAGAACTCCGGATTCCTTATAGATACAAGTTTGGGAGTTTAGGCGCTGTTTTAAGAACTGAAAGCATATGCTACTATGCAAATTACATTCATCATTATCATCATCATCATTACCACGTCACCAAATACCAATGTCACCAAATTCAACCTTATCTCCAGAGCATAAGGCACACATTTGATACTACTTCTGAGAAGTTAAAGTTGCTTCGATAATGTAACATTCTGTCTCACTTCGCCGAGATATTCTGGAAAACAACCTAATTTCAACCTTTTGCATTGCGTTTAGCGTTCATAGTACAATAACTGTCTGCGGTCTCGCATATCTGCCAGGGCTGTCAAGCGAGCGGCGCGGCGGCGCGGGCGCGCGGGCCGGGTACTATGTGCACTGCAGTCTGCGTCGTGCGACAAGTCGAGCGAGTGCCAGCCTATTGAAACTAGTCCGGTGACCGGCTACTTAGCACGTCACACGTGTTCACTTCGATTTTTTTTATTGTATTGTTTGAAACTATCTGCAGGCTGCAGCTGATATTATATTTTGTAAGTGTGACTGTAATAAGATACGTAGAATAATATCCCACCAAAAACATACCTGTTAAAAATGGGGCCAAGTTCCTATTGGTTAATTATTCGCCTTAAAAAAGAGTTGAAATCCAATCCAATGCCAAGTTTAGATGCATTTCAAAATCGATCATAATCATCATCATCAACAGTCTGATCCTTAATACTTCTAAATTTGAACTTGGCAGGTTGATTTGATTACATAAATACCAATATTAAATTTAATTATGCAATTAATCAAATGCTACGTATATCATAAAAGCCTGCCAAGTTCCAATTTAGAAGTATTAAGGATCAGGCTGTTTTAATGATGATGATTATGATCGATTTTGAAGTGCATCTAAACTTGGCATTGGATTGGATTTCAACTCTTTTTTAAGGCGAATAATTAACCAATAGGAACTTGGCCCCATTTTTAACAGGTATATTTTTGGTGGGATTTCAATACTTTTTTTCGAGAAATCGTACGGTCTATTTTTATAGTGCCACACCCGCATGTATTGTCAATCTAAGTCATTCTGCGTTTCAAAGTAACTTTGCTAGCGCCATCTATTGAAAGTATTTTATAAACAATAATTTCGATAGATGGCGCTAGTGGTATTTGTTAACCTATCAATAGAAGCGAAATTTTTAAGGTAGCAGTATTTATTTATAAGCTATACAGTGTGCATTATACATGACAATATTTTTAAACCCTTCTCTCCTCCTCCCACACGTATTCACTATTACATAAGAATTTTTTCCTAAAATTCGTAGATGAGCCGACTCACGCTTGACCGATTTCTTAAATTTCTCAATTTTTTGTTAATCTACATATAAAACCCAACCTGTGTGCCAAATTTCATAGCGCTAGGACAATTGGAAGTGGCCTAGAGGTTTTGATTACCGGTCAGTGAGTGAGTGAGTGCCAAAATAAGCTATTTTTACAAGGACATATTTCAGGATGTAACAACGCTATTCTATGAAATTTGGTATATTGCGTAAGTACTAGTACATGATTACGTACGTATAATTTTATCTTTGTACTTGCAATAGCTGAGCTGAGCTACAGGGGGTCAAAAGTGCGTCGAAACCGTTCGTGTAAATAGTGCACGGCATGCGCGCGGCCTGCTGGAACTTGGCGGCGCACGGCCGTGCGCTTTGATATACCAGTGCCAGTTCCAAAAGTTTCAAATGTTCTGTCAGCGAACTGAAGATTGATCTGGTACCGACTTCAAAATGATGAAGATTGAGTACAGAAATAGTTGAGTTTTAGCCGAATTCGGAAAAAGGTACTATTAGATAGGAATAATTATTTAATACTTTTTAGTTCATATTATAAGGATGTTATTATTGTTTTTACCTTGGAAGTCGGTTTTAATTTTTTGTTAAAAATAATAATTCATCCAGTAATCGGACGACCAGACACTTCGATGTTTTAATTTTGTTGTTTCAGTGCCATTTTGTATTAATGAAGTAGTGCGTTTAGCAAACACGCGAATGTATTGCTACTAACGCTTGAAAGTCGCATTGGCAACGCGCTTCTGTAGCGATGACAACTCACTACCAACGCGCGTTCGCTACTTTCATCGCCTTTGTATCACGTTCGCATCTCGACTTAATGAGCACCCTGTGTACTATAGGGGCTAGCGCTCACAGCTAGCGACCGTATTGCTACATAAAGTCGCCGAAAGAATGTGTACAGAGTACTGCATCAATATGTAGTATATGACACAATTGTCAGAACTTCAAAAGTGAAACTTCTATGTAAAATTGTGACGTCGTTATAGGTCTACCAGAATCTGATGGCAATTTTTGACAGCAGATTTTCAAAAAATATCCTTGATCATTGGATAAATTTTTATATTTTCATGTTTCACAGACAAAATAAGCCGCTAAAGGAATAAAAAAGGATAAAAATGTTTTATTCCTATTACCCCGGTATTGCTAGAGTCAATTTATTTTCTCACTTTTTGCCATCGGATTCTGGTAGACCTATAACGTCATATAATATTTCTACCCTAAACATATATTTTTTTATATATATTAGTTGTTATTATTTTGATTGAAGCTTACGTAAATCACATAAAAAACTATCATTTTATGCATTTAAAACAAATAATCACAAAAAAAATCTTTCTGTCAAATAGCCTATTATAATTTATGAATCATCCCCAGTCTGGCGGTCGTCGTCGGTCTCGCGCGCTGCCAGCGTTGCCCGCGTCCTTCCGCCTGCTCGCAGCCTCGGATACGCTCCACGCCATACGGGCCTACGATATTGGATTATGACAGTGTGTACCTGTACACACTGTCATAATAACTCCCACACCTGTTTCGGTGACGGTGGCCGGTTTCATTGAAACCAGCCCTGTAGGCCTACTACGAAACCGTTTTGAGACTCAAACAGTCTGACAAGAACGACGCGTCCGTCATTTCACGTTTGTAAGAGTAGGACGCAACATTCATTCCTCTTTTTCATGACCTTGAAATTAACTCTCACTCAACGCGTCATAAGAAGTTTCACTTCAAAGTATTCGAAAGTTAACTTACGGAATGAGGGTTATATGGCGCTATGTCTATCGTGTCAAATGTCGTGTCAGACAGACATAAGATAGCTATATCCTGACATGTGGAAGCTATTTTGTGACATGTGACAGCTGTTTGATACGACAATTGACACGATAGACCTGTCGGCTACATAGTGCCAATATATAACCCTCATTGTTACAATATGAAAAGATTTGTAGTGAAGTTTATATAAATCGAAAGAGTGCACAGACAGAAAGAAGAACAGAAATATTTGAAGATACTTAACAAAGATGTAACTTTGAGCGATACTTTCAAAAGAGAACGTTAATTTAATGAACCAATTATCTAAAGAGAACTTAAAACCCGACTACAAAAATATATCAGATACAGGGAATTGTTTTCATAAAACATTATTCTTTTTTGTCGTTTATTGTGTGTTAAAAGTTAATTTATATACTTTAGAAACATAATATACAGGATTTAGTTAACTGTCACATCCATGCTAATATTATAAATGCGAAAGTGTGTCTGTCTCTCTGTTACCTCTTCACGCCCAATCCGCTGAATCGATTTTGCTGAAATTTGGTATAGAGATACTTTGAATCCCGGGAAAGGACATAGGATACTTTTTATCCCGGAAAAAAGTACGGTTCCCGCGCGATAATCGAATTTTAGCGCAACTGAGTTGCGGGCGTCATCTAGTATAGTATACTTGAAGATCTAGTTAACTGTCACATATGTACTTAATAAAAAACTGTATTAAAAATTATTTGTTTCTTCATACATTTTAACACGAAAAGGTGTCGGTTTGTTGGCATGTTGATGTTGGTTGTGATAAAATTTGGCATGGAGCTACATATAGTCCCGGGAAAGGACGTATTGAACGTTTTAAGGCGACGCCTTGATAATTTGGCTATAGCGATGCCGATTTTTCTCAGCAATGACTAAAGCTAAGAAACTAAAATTCATTGTCAGTATTCATCATGTCTTTGTCTTTGAATTACCCATAGCATAGCACGATTGGACAACTTTTATAACACAGAATTATCAATCGAAAAGACCTCTGTAAAAAAAGGGATTCCTATTTTTCCAACAGAGGAGAGTGATTTAAGGTTCCAAAATTTGTACATAAATTGGTTGAAGCATACACTTTAATATGTGCATAGCTTATATGAAATGTATTTATGGTTTTTAAATTACGCGACAAAAACCATTTTATCGCTTACGCCCTTTCCATTTTTTGCTGTTCCATTGCTTGTTTTCTATGAGAGGCCGGGCCGGCCTCTCATAGAAAACAAGCAATCTAAAACATATCCAACACGGTTTCTTACTTTAACGCGGCGTCACCTTAACGTCAAAATTCTGTGGCTCAGTTGGTGGCTCGTCAACAAAAAGTTTTCAATGTTTCTGGGTCTTAGATGTGTATTAAATATATGTATGATACAAAAGTATTTAATATATTTCCGTTGTCTGGTACCTGTAACACAAGTCCTTCAGGTACTTAGCACGGGACCAGACTGACGTGGTGTGAAGCGTCCATAGATAAAAAAAAATTGACGGTTCCCGTTTGCTAACGAATGTCGCCAAAGTTGCTCACTAGTCACTACATCTAGTTTATGATTTTATCATTTACATTCCATTTCGCGTTCGTAACAGAACAATTAAATACGGCCGTACCATCATCGGCTATGCTAGTTTATTAGCCTGGAAATTGACACAATTTGGCATCTAATTACCGCGACACTGTTGCCATGTTGTGGTACATTCATGACTAATGCAACATGTCTAACGTCTATTGTCTATGGTCTGTGCTGTCAATGACAGCTAGGTTGTTAACAGACGTATAGTCCGTCAAGAAAGTCATGACAGGCGGGAAAATTTTCTAAACGTAATCACGCTTTTATGGTGTGTTTTTTTCTTTGTATTTTCACAAAGAACGCTTATTACGTTTAAAATATTGTCACCTTGCACGTTTTTATCTCTAATTAATAAAGTTCTTATATTTTTTATTTCATTTAAAATTTTTCCCGCCTGTCATGACTTTCTTGACGCTGGATATAGGCTGTTTTCTGTCAGTCAGAATAAAGGCTCCCGCATACAGGCGCGTTAAGCGTCTCCCAGACAGACGCGGCCTGCGGTGGCGGTGGCGGTGTCGGTCAGTTTAATGGCCTGGCCGCGTGGCCGCGTGTGTTTGTGTCGTTCCTAGAACTCTCAAGTCATCCAACTGACCGCCACCGCCACCGCCACCGCAGGCCGCGTCTGTCTGGGAGACGCTTTAATTATCGGTCGATAAAAAACGCATGTGGTATTGCGATAATGCGTTCCGATTCCTTGCACACAGCTGCGTTTTTATCGTCCGATATTTCATACGAGAGAGCACCGCGCCGCGACGGCACTATTATACCATCTCTCTCAGATATGCAAGAAAATTGCGTTATTGCGATATACTTCCATTGCGGTGTTATTATCGCAGCAGTGTGTAACTACATGACCATCCTAATACAAAATGTACCGAAAACAGATATCGCAATAACGCATGCGTTATTATCGACCGATAATAACGCGCCTATGTGCGGTAAAGATAATATTTTGTTTCTACAATGTTTTCACCCTAGATGCCTCTAAAGTCTAACGTGAACTTGTTTACTGTCTACCATTAGCTTGCATTAGCAAAGTTGTCAAACATCAAACAAAACTTTTTGTTTACTGTGTATACAGTAAGCAAAAAGTTTTGTTTGATGTTTGACAACTTTTCTGTTAATATTCTGATATGACGTGTGTCATTATGTCAGAAACGTTGTCTAACGTCGATGAAAACGTGAATAGGCTCGGAAACTACTGAGCCCATCTTCATGAAACACAGACATAGAATAGACCACGGGAAAGGATAAAACATGTCAAATGTCAACTTTTCTTTCTTCAACTCATTTGTCAACAAATGTTCGGTTACCAAGTTATACTGTTTGCGAGCAGAGTCGCGCGCAGCTTTTAATCCAATAAAATAAAACTAGAACTTCCAATAAGTATTGAAACTAGATTTTCAATGTGACTAATACATAATATTAAGATATTTTATCTGAAAGTGTATCGCATTAATATTAATGTCTATATTACATAACCGTCCTCTGTGTCATCCTGTACTCTATTACAAAATAATAAAATTTGTATTTCCTTAACGTACCTTTGTATCCTTATTTTCAGATTTTAAACTTAAAAGCCTTAGATTTAAGGTTTATTTTTGATCGGCAATCTCAAGTGAATTTTATACAAGACTCGGAATGTTAGTGCTCAAAAGAAGTTAGCACAAAACATTGCATTACAGATAATGTTATAGATAGTTATCATATGCATTTCGTAAATTCTTTTCTTTTGATATATTTATTATTTATGTTAACCTTATTTACGTTAACGTAGCAGTTATTATTTATGTTAACGTAGCAGTGCGTCGCGCATCGTAGTGCTTCTACGATTTCGTAGGCACGCTACAAGACTGTAGAGCGTACAATACCCGGCAATAAATATTGCACATCGACCTTTGGAAAGAGACATTCGGCTAATTTCGGTTTCATAGAGCGTTATCTTTGTAGCACACACCTATTTGACATTATGTCAGTCGTTGTTCAAATTCAATAGAGTGCAGTCGCGTCCAGTTCAAAATATATATCTAGAGTTGTTAACACCCCTAAATTTGCTACAGCTGTAATTTTCCAAAAGAATTTTAAATACGTAAACATAATTTGAACACCTTTTTTATTTTATTTCACCCGAATATAAAGCCATAACTTATAGAAAATTTGGTGTATTTTATACAAAGAATAATAAAATTGTCAAAAGAAGCAAACCTTAATTTTTTTAACAGCTCCTAATATATACTAGACTTTTTGTATTTCGTGCGTAAGAGATAACGCTCTACAAAACCGAAATTAGCCGACTGTCACTTTCCAAAGGTCGATGTGCAATATTTATTGCCGGGTACTGTACTAGACGATTTTCGAAGTGCCAAAAATATTTTTTATATTAAGGAGACACTGGTAAATTATGCTTTTAATTGGGTAAAATGAACACTCTTGTAGCTTTATGGCCAGTTTATATTTTTCCAGTCCAGTGATCCAATCCAGCGCCGGCAATTCATTGCATTCCAGTGCCAGTTTACATTATTCCAGTAGCGATCCAGCACTAGATTGGATAACTGGATTGGAAAAACGTAAACTGGCTACTATTATTTTCTTTTACCTCAACACTTTTAGTAACCCGATGTTTTATTTACGTAGTTAGTCTCAGGGATTTCCATTCCCGAATACAAAGTATCCAATATCGCCCAATATTAAATTTCTATACAACTTTAAAACTGGTATTACCTAGACGCTAATAAATTTTCTACGCAAGTAGTATGTAGACGACGGCGATATTAAAATGCGAAATTCAGACCTTTTCCGCTGAGAGTGCAGTATATTAAATTTTGTATAAAATATTCCGCAGCAGTCTTCCGGTAATTATCATTTTCCGTAGATTGATGGTTATCTATACTTATAAAATTACATGTCCTGACTGACTGACTGACTGATTCATCATCGCTGAGCAAAAACTGTTAAAGTTACAGCCACGAAATTTGGTGAGTAGGATTGTTTTATTAAGTAGACACCGACTAAGGAAGAAATTTTGAAAATTTTACCCCGAAGGGGGTGAAATAAGGGTTGAAAGTTTGAAGGGAAGTCCGTCATTTCTTGAGTAAGAAACTTGAAACATTATTTTTGGGTTACTGATTAAAAATGAATGGATACGTATTTAATCGTTTTTGGAAGTAATACCCCCAAGGGGGTGAAATTGGGGTTGAAAATTTCAATGAAAGTCCGTTGTTTCTTGAGTGATTAGAAACATGAAATTTTATGTTTGGGCTACTGATTAAAAATGATGTGTTTAAACGTTTTTGGAAATCCTACCCCCAAAAGGGTGAAATAGGGGTTAAAGTTTATATGAAAGTCCATCATTTCTTAAGATAGAAACATGAAAGTTTATTTTTGGACTGCTGATTAAAAATGAATGGATAGGTATTTAAGCGTTTTTGGAAATTCTACCCCCAAGGGGGTGAAATTGGTGTTGAAAGTTTAAATGAAAGTCCGTCATTTCTTGAGTTGGAAACATGAAACTTTATTGACGTTTGCGTTTGACGTTTGCTTAAATAGGGTCCCATTTTTACCTTTTGTATAAGGGACCACAAAAAGGGGAAAACCATCCATCTTTGTCATTATACTATGTTAACGCGGTCGAAGTCGCGGGCAACAGCTAGTTATATATATATATATATATATATATATATATATATATATATATATATATATATATATATATATATATATATATATATATATATATAGGAACGAATGAATGGATGATTGAGTAAATGAAATATCTTTTATTGTGCACACAAGACAAAGACATAGACGAAAAACTACTAAAAGTGTCACAATAAAGAGTGGTGACAGCTTATTAGTGGAAAAACTACTAAAAGTGTCACAATAACGAGTAGTGACAGCTTATTATTGGAAAAACTACTAAAAGTGTCACAATAACGAGTAGTGACAGTTTATTAGTGGAAAAACTACTAAAAGTGTCACAATGGCGAGTGGTGACAGCTTATTAGTGGAAAAACTACTAAAAGTGTCACAATAACGAGTAGTGACAGCTTATTAGTGGAAAAACTACTAAAAGTGTCACAATGGCGAGTGGTCACAGCTTATTAGTAGGTAGCGATCAGCTCTAGGCAAAATTTGGCCCTTAAGAGCCCGGGTAACCCTCGAAATTCTCATACATTCGTAATACCAAAATCATTTTGTCATACGAAAATATTTAACATGTTTGAGTTATTTTTCAGTATAAAATAGTAATTACCTAGGTTCCTGAACAAAAATTAACTTCAAAATATTTAAACACTAAAAATTTTTTTTTTGTGTATAAATTTTTTTTACTAAATTTAGTACTAAATATTTAAACACTAAAAAATAGAGTAAAACACTCAAAAATTTATAAATAATTAGTAAATTTACTACAAAATATTTTAATACTAAAAAATATTTTTTAGAGTTGAAATATTTTGTAGTAAATTTACTATTTATTTATATATTTTTTAGTGTTTTACTCTATTTTTTAGTGTTTAAATATTTAGTACTAAATTTAGTAAAAAAAATTTATACACAAAAAAAAATTTTTTAGTGTTTAAATATTTTGAAGTTAATTTTTGTTCAGGAACCTAGGTAATTACTATTTTATACTGAAAAGTAACTCAAACATGTTAAATATTTTCGTATGACAAAATGATTTTGGTATTACGAATGTATGAGAATTTCGAGGGTTACCCGGGCTCTTAATCCTTCGATCGGGGATTCTCGGAAATGCTATTGACTATTGTATTCTATTGTTGTCGCGGTCACTTATTTATTTTATTTAATTTTCTCATAGAGAGCAACAGACCAAAATTCAAGTTTACTGTGAGGAGTAATTTCACCACTAATGGTGGAATTTAATTCAGCGCTGGATTGGATCACTGAATTGGGATGATGATTGGTCCTAGAATGTAAACTGGCCATTATAATGCCCGGTTGATAGGCTAACGTCAAAAGGTTATCCATTAACTGACATGCGCTTTCGTCTTCAATTTTCGTCATCTTTTTTTTCAACTTTCGTTTTGGCGCATTCAACAATTGGATGCGTCAAAGAACGCAACGTCAACAGTCATTTTTATAATAACAAAGCTAAGCGAAAGTTTTGGACGGTCAGAGTGCATGCGTTGCGAACATGCTTCACGTTCGCTATTGACTGCGCTATAACGCATGTCCTTGACGAACAAAAAAGGTACAGTGTGGACAAAGCTAATGAACAACAACACCATTGAAAAGTTAATCTTCTGCCAGAAAACGCGAAAAACAAGGGGTATGGCATCCCTTACCCTCGAGTTTTCGTGTTTTCTGGCAAAAGATTAACTGACGGACGAATTGATTAATAAAAAATGAAAATAGACGTATTTTACTATAACATTGCACCCGTACCAAGCAGGAGTCTCTAGTATTAACACAAAACATCAGAACACAAACGCCAATTCAACTATTTAATCAAACTGAATAACCTAAAAGTTAAACAATATAACAAGTTGGGAAACTTAACCAACTATTAATATAAACATCAGCTGTTTACAAGTTGGCAAATTGACGAATCGGGCTCGTTAGTGAAGTAGTGAATAATTAATACTATTTCATTCATATTATACTAATGAAGCACTAGATGACGCCTGCAACTCCATTGCGCCAAAACAAGTTAATGCATTGCCAAAATAAGTTGATTGCAATGATTTTAAAACTGAGGACAGGCTATGACGTATGTTTTTGTACTCCACATACTGGTGATGAATGAATAGAATTATTACATTGGTCCGAAAATCATCAAACATGATAAAATGTCGTCAATTAAATTAATATCAAACCTCTAAAAGTGGTAAAAAATCCACGAAACAAGTTTAAAACTTACGTTGTTCACGTTAATGCCAAGTGTCAAAATGGCCCCAAAATAGCCCAAATTGATTTAACACTATTTTTACTTTGTCATGTCTGTTATATAATTGACATGGTAAAGAAGAAATCGTCTATATAATATATGTCTGTGGGTAGAGATCAACTACGATAACATGGCGCGCCCCTCCAAATGACTGTTTCAATGTGTGTAGTCACATCCTTATGAAACAGTTTGTATGTAGTAAGTATTCAACTAATCACAGTACACGTAATATTTCAGTTAATGTCACTTATTACCAAGATTTGTTGGTCAACTAATCATAACTAGCCTAACGCGCAAGACAACGCACTTCAATTAACGTTTTGACAACGCACTTCAAACGTTTTGAATTTTGGAGGGGCGCGCCATGATATCGTAGTTGATCTCTAATTTCAACGCACCGAGCCGATTTGGAACTCGATTTGGTAACAAAAGACGACGATTTAATTCTATGAACCTTTCAATACTGAATGGCACTTGTAACGAGCCAGTATTATTTGAGCCCTCGCCCCGTTTTACCCTTTATGAAACAATATAAAGAGGGGGAATTGTAAGCCATTAGAGGGATCTTGTTATATCGGTGACATGTGACAGACAATATTATGAAATAAGCCTGTGTTTATTTTTGTATCATTGTCATGCCGTTGCTTTGTATTAAAGGATATGTTTAAATTGCACATTTATACTAATCTTGTACCATAATTAGACAATTTTGGAAAAGTTTTAACTTTTAAGTTTCATTGGATCTACTTCGTATGTCATAAAAATAAAATTATTAGATACGATGATGAAATGTTTTTAATTTTCTGATTATTATTGTCTGCGAATTTTTGTAAATTTTAATCTCCGTAACAACCTTCCCCGAACTTCTAGCAATAATCTAAAAAAGTATTAGCGGAATCGGTTAAGCCGATTTAGAAATTACCTCTTACACACACACAATAAGCGATTCGTTTTCATCTATCACAGATGACTCGGTGAACTTCGTATAACTTCGTATGACTTCGTATCTTAATATAAACCTTGGACTTCCACGAATATTTCAAGACTAAAATTAGCCAAACCGGTTCAGCCGTCCTAAAGTTTTAGCGTGACTAACAAAATTATAAATTCCTTTTTACTTATATAGATAGATTCTGTTTTTGACTAAGAATCACGAGCAATATGCTATTTTTATCTGACCTTTATTATTTAAAAGCAGTGAACTTTTAAAATGTATTGTACAAAGTCCTCGCAAGTCCAACGTGGCTGTCAGCCGCGGACGAGGGTTCTCGATGACACTTGATCTAAAAACCCACAGGTAAGTGATTGGGAAGGTACGTCGCCTTTTTGTCTACAAACTATTTGAAGTATAAAGTTTTTGATTTTTAATCGTAATATTTGTTAGTGATTTTGAGGGATTGTAAGATCTCAAATGTTGGCAGGGCCAGTTATTTAATAATTGTTACAGCATTGGCAACAATAAGGCATAATTTGCTTGTAATCTCACATTGTAGCCGTCAAACCACACATTCGGACGGGCTCTTAAAAATCTAGCCTATAAAATTTACAAACAAATATGATAAAACATCGAATGGGCTAAATATCGCGCAAGAGAGAACGGTCAGTACCTACCTACCGCAATAAATTGAAAAGTTATAACGAAATTCTAAACTATATTAAACGATCGTATTACTCTGATCGAGTACATCCGATATCCTTTATTGTCCTGTTGCGGTAGCACTGTAAAATTGAGTTGGCCACCCGCCAGATATGAGGCGGATAATAAGATCTGGTCACCCTAATTCAACACCTGAACATCTTGAGTGGTCAGCGCGTGACCAATTCGAAATTTGAAAATGTATTTTGTTAATTATTCGCAGCGACTTTTATCGCATTCCAATTAAGGCCGCCCCCCGAGCAAACGACCTTGGCCATACATTTGCCGCGTTGCCGAGATCGCGCCAAAACCCTATTATTTTTACTTATCTTAGTTAAAAATTGTCCTAAAAAAAATGAAAACGGGGAATATGTAGTTTATGGTATTGTCGATCTATTGGCGTGAGTTTCAAATAAAAGTAATTTGTGAATCCTAAGGAGATGCTGAATGTATGCTTGAATTTTAATAAATTGGTATTACCTACTTTGGAAGCTGATATCATGAGTATAATAAACAAAAATAGAAAATTTAAAAATGGGAAAGGAATGTTGATATACTGAAGATTATTGCTGTATTTTTATTATAACTTTGTAGCTTTCAGATTATGAGTTTATAAGGCTTTAAATACGGTAAGTTACGGAATCTCCGGAGGGAAGGCCCTTAACCATGCGGCTCAATAACAAATGTTTTTTTTTCTTTTTAGATTGGTACTGTTTTTTCGAGCAAAGAAATTGAAAAGTGCAGTACAAGAAATATATGTGGTAAGTTTTTACTGGCTAAATAATAATGTTATAGTATCTTTCATAAATTTGACGTGGGAGAGCCATGCTTCGGCACGAACGGGCCGGCTCGACCGGAGAAATACCACGGGCTCACAGAAAACCGGCGTGAAACAGCGCTTGCGCTGTGTTTCGCCGAGTGAGTGAGTTTACCGGAGGCCCAATCCCCTACCCTTTTCCCTTCCCTACCCTTCCCTATTTACTTCCCTACCCTCCCCTATTACCTTTTAAAAGGCCGGCAACGCACCTGCAGCTCTTCTGATGCTGCGAGTGTCCATGGGCGACGGAAGTTGCTTTCCATCAGGTGACCCGTTTGCTCGTTTGCCCCCTTATTGCATAAAAAAAATATATATTAATTGATTATTTTCAAAGCAGTCGTTGAAGTATATACATACATTGATACATTATAAAGGTCAAATATAGACTGCATACGAACCATCCATTTTTCGTTCAACTGTAGACAGCTTGAATCATTTTGACTATCCTCGTAATGTCGTAACTTGCCCGTAGCTCTCATTGACCCCTATCAAACTATATTGTCATATTTCATCGCTCTCTTCTTTTATGTACGCCATACACGCTACGGTTTACCGGAGAGGTCTCCATGCGCAGGTAGACCGGAACGTGTGGGGGAATAGACCTGTGCAGTTTTTTAGGCCAGTGCAGTCGACCGGAGCAAAATCGAAAATCAATTCTTTCGACTGATACCTGCGCAGGCATACCTGCACAGGCGGCCTCTCCGGTAAACCGTAGCGTGTATGGTGTACATTACAATAATTATATATTTTTTTCTGAGTTAACGGAATATAGTGCGAGCATTTTTCATATAGCCCCTAGACTAAAAGGTCAACGACCGCGGGGACACCTTTTATCATTTTGACTATAAAATAAAGTGAAGCCAAGCTTTATGTATTCCAAACAACTTTTGTCACTTGTTTCCTTTTTCAACCACAAAAAAAGCCCCAAAAACTCCAATAGGTGTCGCTGTACGAAAGTGAAGTTAATTGCTTTAACCCTCCCGTGCTCGGGTTCGGTTTAACCCTGTCCTGCATTGGACGCCTTTGTGCAGTGTACACGCTTTTAACTTTTTTCACCTCACTAATTATGCCCTTTGGCTCCAACGGTTCCTCACTCGAATTGCCTGCAAATCGTTGTTTTTTTTTTGGATAATTATTAATTTTGAATGATATATTTATTGATTAATTTTTTTCACAACTACATTTGACCCTATTTATGCAAAATGAGTCCAATCCACACCATTGCCAAAATTGAGTTAATAATGCAGAAGTATTCCAAAATGGCCCTTTTATCGACCCTATGAAGATCGTACTAATCTAACAATTTTTTCAGAACAAAACATTTTTACAACAAAGTTACCAACTAACAAATTAATGAGTATTGTTTTTTTTATATAGATCCAAACTACATATTGGTCTCTCGATTTTTTTTTAAATTAGGCAAGTAGAATTAAGCGACTTGTTTGCATATTAAAAAAAGGCTTAGTTCTTAATATTTTACAAAGACTCACGGGTCATTGTGACACAGGCCCGACACAAAATAGACATATCCCATTTTTTGATAGGGTAAAACGACTAGTGATTAGATAGTACCAGTTATTGGACAAAACACAAAAACGCAATATTATTTATAAAGTTTGCTTTAAAAACTGCATTTTTAAAGTAATAAAAAGCCTGATTTTAAAGATAAACAGGTAGCTATTAAACCAACCTTAATAAATGTTATAGTGTTTTTGTGCTGTGTCCAATGACTAGTACTGACTACTGTCCAATCACTAGTCATGTTCACCCTATATAATATTTATATTCAAAATCAGTGGCTAAGACGTTATTTTATTGCTTTCTTTTTTTCTCTTTAGGCCCAGTAAGAAAATTGCTAATACGAAGAATAAGAATCGTTATTTGCATGTTTTTTGCAATTATATTCAATATCAGTGGCTAACACTTAGAAAATATTATTTTCATACCGTGCCTAAAGAAAACACAAAACCAAAAAAAAAAATATATATTTTGTTTACTTAGGTACATTTAAAAATAAATCGGTCAAGTGTGAGTTGAACTCGCGCACGAAGGGTTCCGTACCATTATAGAGCAAAATTAATAAGTAGTAAAAAGTTTTATGGTGCCCAAGTGTGTGCCCGTGTAAAAAGTCGGTCGTGCACCTGATCTCTCACCAGTCATGTCGGTCTTCCGCTTCGTTGGGTTACGAGAGTAAAGAATAGTGTTTTTGTGTACGCACACACTTGGGCACTATAAAATTACTCCTGCTTAACTGGCCTGGTTTTATTGAAACCAAAGTGCTCTTGTGTATTGCGCACACACGACCGTTACGACACGATCGTATAGAGGGGAAAAATCCAGGAAGAACAAGCCGAAGAACCCCATATCCAGGACAAATAGTTGCCGAGTTACAAGCATTCAAACTTTGACATTGACAGCTCGGCAACTGTCAAATGTCTTACAAAAGTAGCCATAACTCCGCTCCCAATAGGCCTAGAGGAACGGGGTTTCTTCCAACCTCAAAGGCACCCCCTCCTCGAATCTGGACTAAATCGGAGACATCAAAACTTCAAGGACGATTCTTCTACTATATACTTACAATACTTTTAAATTAGTAATGTAAAATTTGTCTATTACAGTAATGTATGGACAAATTTTACAATACACATTCTTTGCATTTAATGGACAATAAAGGTCCGATAATGGCTCATTATTTTGTAAAATGGCAATGTAAGATACTCCATTACTATTTTTTTGTATTATTATTATTATTTTTTACATTAAGATTTTTGCAACGTTGCTTGAAACCATCACTACTAATGCGAAAGTGTGTCTGTCTGTCTGTCCGTCTGTCTGTCTATCTGTCTGTCTGTTTGATATCTCTTCACGCCCAAACCACTGAACCGATTTTGCTGAAATTTGGTATGCAGATACTTTGAGTACCGGGAAAGGACAATTCATCCCGGAAAAATGTACGGTTCCCGCACGATAAACGAGTTTTGGCGAAACGGAGTTGCAGGCATCATCTAGTTTTAAACATCCTTGTAAAAACCAGAAAAAAGTAGGAGCCCCACATTATATCAGGTAGTACTTACTGCCGAAGCATACAACAAGATATATTTAGGATATGCTCACCTAGATACAAAAAAATATTAAGTTTTAAATCTAAATTATATATTTTTTTCATTTCAATCTTTTTTTTGGGAATATAAGCAACAATAATGAATATATATTTAATTATATTACTACATAACCGAAAGAAAAAAATGCCGGTTTTCTTCAAAATTTGAAAGTTCATGAGGCCTCAGTTTATTTAAAAGCAAATTTTATAAGTTAAAATCGTTGTTTCTATTACTAATTAGATGTTAGACATCCAAATCGGGTGGACAGATCTCATGCACGAAAATCCTGTTGACTTGTGTAATAAATCTAAAAAGATGGTTCGCTTTGGATTATATGTATCCCACACTAATATAGTTTTCCTAAAAGGAACCCTCCTGTTTTTGTTTAATTTTTGTTGGAAATAGTAGTAATTTTTAACATATTTATGTTTGTACGCATAGAATAAATTACCAAATATACTATTGTAAATTAACTTTACTTAAAATAACAATCAGTTTTAAAGAATACACAATTTTAATAAAAACGGCTTTTTCTCAGAACTGTCATCGTGTGAGTTGAGTCCGGTATGCATAAATAGGTCCATTTTATATTTGCAATTTATCATTTTACAGACCCTTTTTTTGTTCAAATATGAGGGCAAGACCAAAGAGAATATAATCGCTACGTTTTAGGCAAGACTTACTAATCCCATTTAAATCCATTTATCAATACATCAATTTATTTGTCATAATAATGCCTTAATGAACAGCTACCTGAATCAGTAATTATTGGTCTTGTCATAATTTTCGTTCAATAAGGCCAATATTTGCAATATAAAAATATTCAGAAAATAGCCAGCAACTATTATAAATAGAAGATAATTGTAACGGTGATGAATGAATAATTCGATTCCCTTCTACCCCAGTAACAGAATCCTGAATGTCTTAACGTAATTAAAATTAATTATTCGCCAACACTTCAACCATGTTGATTTGAAAAGTTTAAACGAATTTCAAATTTCGGCGAGATCTCTTTGTTTTATTACTTAATTAATAAATACTAGTTTTTGAAATTTAAAAGTAATGAAAAGAAGAAAAAGGTAGACTTAGATATCTATTTAGAAGCATATCCAAACTACTTAACCGATTTCAGTTTTGTTGAGTTGCGGAAAAATGGACGGTTCCTGCGTGATAAACGAATTTTGGCGCAATGGAGGGCGTCATATTATTAATTATATAAACATTTTTGATGAAATTATTAAGTATATTACTTAATAATTACATCAAATTTTTTTTATTTTGTTTTTTCTACCTAATGCGTATACACTATACATACTGGGAATATCTGAAGCGCTTACGTTTTCTTACCTTCTATAATAGTATATTTACTACGTTTTCCACTTTCTACAGATATTATGTATATTATGTATCTGTCGCAGCCAACTGGTTTAAATAGCCGTTCAATCAAACAGCTAGCCCTTTGACTGAACAACGCCATTCAATCTCACGGCTAGCTTTTTAATTGAATATTTCAGTCGCTCGAAACGTTCAACACTACAGCTGATTCAAAAGCATCAGTTTGATTAAATTAGTTCAGGGCTCACCACCGCGGCGCTAGGTGCGTTTTGTTTACAATATGGCGTCAACTAGCCGATGTTTTGTGATTGTATTAAGATATTTTTTGTAAATATACGTTACAATTAGTGTTTTTAAAGTGACAGAAATTACGGGGCACATAAGAGTGAATCAAAATTTTAAGAAATTTTCGAGGAAAAATTACGGAATTATGAAATGTATCTCCAAGGTATTACTTGCAATTATTGTGTTAGAATACGAATACGAGTTAGAATACAATTTATTATGTATATTAGTTTAGTGTAATAATAACACTAAACTAATGGTCAGCTTAGTTAATTTGTCATTTAACCAGTTAGCTAAGCGTCGTCTAGCTGTAGTGTTGAACGTTGCAGTCAACAAGTCGGCTAAACGACGTATAGTCATGTGATTGAATGGCGTTGTTCAGTCAAAGGGCTAGCTGTTAGATTGAACGGCCATTTTAACCAGTGGACTGCGACATATCCACTATGATAGCTCCCAGAGATTGTAATTGATTGTATATATGTTACCGCTAGAATGCGGAATACGATAATATGCACATTAACGAGGTAAACTGCAGATGTCCATAAACCATACGTTAAAGTGTGAAATTTAAATCAAAAAAGCTTATATTCGCACTTCACCTAGTTAGTTTGCATAGTAACGAATAGTACATCGTTAAATTGCGGAAGACAATTTATGACGGTCGGCTCGCTCGGCTCCCTCTGTGTTGTGGACTAAGTTCTAACCTAACCTAACCTACTGTTGGACTTTCTGGATTGTGTTTGTTTTTGTTTTGGTGGGGGGCTGCGCTTAGGAATTGCACTTTAGAGGTTCAACCTCAGACCTTCAGGGCCCCCCGAGCCCCCCTTCTAGGGGGGCTTCCCGTCCCCCCACTTCGGTATCCGTGGCTAAGTAGTTAAGTAAGACTGATGTTTTTGATCATTTTTCTGTCATTTGACAAACGATGTTTGCCGAATAGGCGCCGGCAGCAATTTCGGCAACCGGCGCCGAAAATAATTCCATACAACTAAATATTTATTCAAACAAGAACAGGTTTTATGCAATTTACCGCATGCATGGTCATTAGTCTGCAGATTACCTAGGTATTCTGTAGATTATCTCGTTAATGTAAGAAGAGAATAAACTTTTTGCACTTTAACTGACTCACCCAGATAATCAGCAGAATACCTTCTTAATCTGCAGTCTAACTGGTTTACGCACATTAGCGGTAACATATATATGTTATATTATGTTTCCGCTCCAACTCCCAGAGGACGGGGATGTAATATAACTTATATGTTATTGCTGGCTTAGGAGAATTTTACATATATATAGTAGATTTTAGTATTGATTGGTATATGCTTTGCATATGCTCTGTTTTTTTTTATTAAATAAGGGGGCAAACGAGCAAACGGGTCACCTGATGGTAAGCAACTACCGTCACCCATGGACACTCGCAACAACAGAAGAGCTGCAGGTGCGTTGCCGGCCTTTTAAGAGGGAATACGCTATTTTCTTGAAGGTTTGCGGGTCGTATAGGTCCGGAAATACTGCTGGTGACAGTTCGTTCCAGAGTTTTACAGTGGGCGGCAGAAAGTTTCGCGAAAAACGCACTGTGGAAGACTGCCACTTATCAAGGTGATGAGGATGTTATGTTTTTCGCGTGGGACGATGGCGAAAAGTTGCAGGTGGTATGATTCCGAACAATTCCTCAGAGCACTCCCCGTGATACAACCGAGAGAGGATGCAGATTGAAGCTACATCTCGGCGTAATTCCAAGGGGTCCAAGCTGTTTGAAACACAAGGGGTCCAAGCTGTTACATATAAAGTCGTAATTTTAATTTAAAAAATATATAGTACGTGGAATTTCTTGCAAATAATTTCGCTTATCGCTCGTGAACTGTATATTTTTTGCGTTAAAAACTACCTGTTAGATATTTTTTACGCAAGATAAAATCTTATATATAAAATTCTCGTGTCACAATGTTAGTCCACGAACTCCTCCGAAACGGCTTTACTGATTTTTACCAAATTTTATATGCATGTTCAGTAGGTCTGAGAATCGGCTACTGGGTACTTTATATATTGATAAGTGCATTTGTTGAATAAATAATAGTAAATTATTACAACCTGAGACTGACGGCGACCATTATTTGTGCGACGAGATAGCAACGTTTGCCGGGACAGCTAGTATCTCCATAAATTATTATACTTCATCACAATCCTTTCATACACTTGCGACAGTCTGAGCTAAAATTAATCATGGATTAAATATCATGTTGTCTTTCCTTCTAATTATTATTTAGAATTTAACTAGCGACCCGCCCCGGCGTCGCACGGGTATAAAATATATAGCCACTGACAAAATGATTAAAATCGATAGCCTATCCTTCACGTGGTCTACTTCTTATCTTCCTTCACGTGGTCTACTTCTTATCTGTGCCAAAATAACATAAAATTGCTCCAGTAGTTCGCGAGATAAGCCCTTTCAAATAATTTTCCCCGTTTTTTCCACATTTTCTTCTATTACTTCGCTCCTATTAGTCTCAGCATGATAAAATATAGCCTATAGCCTTACTCGATAAATGGGCTATCTAACACTGAAAGAATCATCAAAATCCGTTGCGTAGTTTTAAAGATTAAGAGCCCGTATTCTCTTTTCTACTGCTCTCTTCACACTCACGCCCGTCTTTCATATGCCAGGTGAAAAAGGACGATCGCCAAGTTAGCGGGCAGATATAGGTTTTCTGTTTTTTAAAGGGTTTTTTTATATTAAAGTGGTAAAAAGTAATTCCAACATTGTATAGACGACTTTCTCAACAGTACATTTTATTTTTTTCATACCGTTAAGACGTCAATACAATCCATAAAAAGGTGATATTCTAAACCTTTTACAGCAAAAATCACAAAACTGTCGCGGGTTTGAGTTGGATTATTTAAAGATACTTAAAAAAAATAAAAAATCTAGCTCCAACATTAGATTATAATTGAAATGATCTTACATGTTGTGCATTAAAACTTATTGAAATACTGTATTTTAACTGTTAAATCACGTCTGTTAAATGAGCGAAATCGGCAAAATTTCGTATACGGACTCTTAAAGGGAACAAAGGGCCATGAGGGAAAAAAGGCGACTTTGTTTTATAATATGTATAGATTTTTCATAATTACGACGCAGTCACGGATAGCGTTATTCATATTGGATTAAAATAGCAGAATTGGCATCCCGTTTTTGCCCTTTTGTTACATAACCCTAAAAGGCATTTCACACAACACAAAAGCTCCAAATTTCATCACACGATTGATTTATAAGAAAACGATACGATTTTACATCCGCGGGCTGTAAATCACAATATATTGAAAATTTCCCCTTTAATGTATACAGTTGTCAACAGCGTATCTAGGATAGATCTTATGTCTATATTGATAAGGTTTAAAGTGTATTGGCTTGTGGACTGTACAGCCGTAAAGTGTGATTTGTGTGTTTATCTGGTGTCCGGTGTGCGATGTAATTTGGATAAATAATGAGGTGTCGTGTGTCGTGTACAGTTCGCGAGTTGTGCGGTACAGGTAAACCTTCAACAGATTTCGTCTAGTCACTACTTTGTATATAGGTACAAAAGCTGGGAAATATTAATATGTTCTTTAGTTGTATTCACCATATTTAGCTTAAGATTCGCCAAAATAGTTGCAGTTTAGTTTAGAGACAAGCTTACCTTTTCTAGCTTCGAATTTAGAGGTTAATAATAATTAATTTTCCAAGTGATAGCGAAAATGTTTGCTGTCGCTATTTAAACAAAAACTTTTTATTGTTTTCTTTAGAAATTCCCTTATCACCGAAATATATCACCGATTTCGGTTTAGAGGTTTTAGTGTGAAGAGGTACATCAGAAAAAATAAATTTAATTTTTTGTCAGCTGAGGTAGATATATTGCGACAAATTACGTAATTCTGCCCATCAATTTCTGCCTTTTCAGTTATTAGAAGTAAGAAGTATTTGACATCGATACATCGATAAATGATCTTATTCAATTTAATCAAGTGTGACTCGCAAGGAATTGATGTTTGAATGAAGTTAGGCCGAGGGCTGATTGAGTGTATGTTGCTAAAGGGCAACCTTCCATATTGGGGCGGAAACGACATTTCCGTTTTACGTAAAAAGTATTGGATAAGTACGTGTGACTTCAGAATTGTGTACGGCTTTTTATCAACTGCGATAGGGTAGTTATGTTTTTTATGAGACAGAGAGGAGAGTGTTTAGAGTGTTTGTAAATATATATTTTTTTTTGAAACGCTAAGTGTAAGTCTAAAGAGCTTGAGGTATCATTAGATTCGTCTTAGTCGTGAGTAGGACATCATAACATCATATAATATCGTCTTAGTTATGATGTAAAGGTACAAAATATTATAATATATACTTGCTGTTAAAAAAAATTACAATATTTTTTTTCTTTTTGTATACCGGCCAATTCTATTAAAGTTGTTAATAAACGCGTTAGAGCTTAAAACCCTAAAACCCCCACAAATTCGAATCCAACTACCGTTACCATATAGAACAACCCAAGAGTCAGCGACAGCTGCCAGACTTTCATAATTTTTTAAAAGCTGAAAAACTTCGGGGTTTTCCTCTTGTTGTTGGTTGGTTGCTTCCCTCTTCTAGACCACTTCAAAGTCTACTTTAAGGAAGTTTAAGGGTGTCTGGCTGAGGGAAAAATCTTAAAAAATGTCCAACAGTAGAAGGCGAGATTCCTACAGTTATCCTGAAGAAAATAAGATAAAAAAAAGTGTGTCAGCTCCGACGCACGACTGGAGTTTACTCCTTAAGTACGAGTATCTAACCATACGCAAAAAGAGTTTATTCAACTGAAAAAAGATTAATACGATATGAAATCAGATGTTCCGACAATATTATCTACACCCTTTTCTGCCATAGTTATTTCAAAATATTTTTTTCTCAATTCTAAGGCCAGAATCGAATAGAGGAGAAAAATCCAGGAAGATCAAGCCGAAGAAATCCATATCCAGGACAAATAGTTGCCGAGTTACAAGCATTCAAACTTTGACATTGACAGCTCGGCAACTGTCAAACGTCTTACTAAAGTAGCCATAACTCCGCTCCCAATAGGCCTAGAGGAACGGGGTTTCTTCTAACATCAAAGGCAACACCTCGGCTACCCCCTCCCTGAATTTGAAATAATTATATTATTATATTATTTTATGTAATATTATAATATAATTATATTATTATTATTATTATATTATAATTATATCATAATATAATTATATTATTTTATATAATATTATATTCCGATAGGTATATTACCTTTATGGTCTTAATACACTCACAGCCAAATTAGAAAGTTTCCGTCGTCCAAAAACGTGACACATTTTCGTTACTTGTTAGTAGGTTTTACCCCTCGGATTTTTCTCATACCGGGCGCCTTATATATGAAAATCGATTCTTAAGGAGTAAACTCCAATAAACTCCAAAAATTTAGCTTCATTCTTTAAGAAGGTCAGGTGGACCTTTAGAACAGGATACCGCGACCAAAGCTCCATAGTTGCTGATCGTTTTTACCTCTATAGGATCCATATACAAGTAAACTTTTAGCTTTTATATAAAATGAAAAGTCTGGCTGCCACATGGCTCTTGGGTTATAAGTAATTACGTATCGTTTTTTCCTCAAATAGAACGTTTCAAACGGCTCTGTTTCGATGTATTTTGGTTTTGAATAAAAATGCTATGGAGCTCTGAGCCTAAACAAATATTTGCCGTTTTCCACGCGAAGGCTCTTGTTTTGTTCAATGTTTCACTTACCCCAAAATATACAATGTTGTTTTTGAACAGAGTTTCTCTTTAGATGTTTAGGAGCATGGCCATGTTAAAGACTGAATATTACGTTATCTTATAATATATTAAAATGGATTTACAAATGTGTTAGTCGCGCTAAAACTCGAAAACGGCTGAACGGATTGGGCTGATTTTAGTCTTAAAATATTCGTAGAAGTCCAGGGAAGGTTTTAAAGTGACACGAAGTTCACCGGGACAACTAGTTATATATATAAAAATGAACCTTATATTTTGTTAGCCTGGCTAAAACTTGAGATCGGCTGAACCGATTTGACTAATTTTAGCCTTGAAATATTCGCGGTAGTTCAGCGAAGGTTTATAGTAGGAGGAAAGTGGTACGCAGCTCACCGGATCATCTAGAATTCAATAAAATGTAGAATAATTCCTCTTGAAAAACGTATGTAAATAAAAGTAAATAGCTTAAATTATACACGTAGAATATCTCTGCCCATGGATGAATTTCTCTGATGGTACAATGCTAATGCAAAAGTGTGTAAATTTCACGCATTGGTTTCAAAAATTCACGTCCTTAGTCTAGAAGTCCGTAACTAATGATAATATTGTCATATTTATAAAAAACAGTAGTTAAACTCTCTTAGTGCTGTTACTTTTATAGTAAACTCTATATTTTAAGGTAGTGTACAGAGTGTAACAAAAATAAGGCAAGCGCCCAGCGCGGCGTCATGAGTTTCCCCATACAAAAGTGAAAAAAAAATTGGTCTTTCAGCGC
Organism: Lysandra bellargus; assembly: GCA_905333045.1. NCBI lineage: Eukaryota > Metazoa > Arthropoda > Insecta > Lepidoptera > Lycaenidae > Lysandra > Lysandra bellargus. Next base: position 6,468,117 of record HG995345.1, on the reverse strand, counting down.
TGTTACTTTCACATTGAACTCTCTGCAAGGAACACATACACACCCTAAAGTATTATCACTTATTTTTGTTACACCCTGTAGAATACCCTCAAATATTTTTATCAGTTTTATTACATCCAGTATACTCGTAAGTAAGATTCTTAGGAAAAACATCCGCTCAGTGATTTGGGTGGCCTAGTTGACATTCTACTTAACATGAGTGGAACTTAACAATGTGAGAGGGGATTAACATGATCTGGCTGTCCCGATACGTTTATCAATCGATTCGGCGAAGAGGCGGGGCCTTGAACGAGAGGGTTGTTTTTAAACATAATTCTTGCTATAATTGTCGGTTAAGATTAAATATCATACTTAAATATCCAAACTAATATTTTATTTATACAAAAATGTCTGTATGTCTGTTACCTCTTCATGCCCAAACACTTGAATCAAGTTTGTTGTTGGTAATACTTTAAGTAAGTATAGGAAAGGACATAGGATACTTCTGATTCCGGAAAAATGTACGTTTCCTGCGCGATAAACCAAATTTGGCGCAACGGAGTTTCGGGTCTCTGCATCTTACTATACTGCACTTGGCGAAACATGGCGGTAGCGGTCATTGACTCCCTGTCAAAAACTTGTCATTTTCTATATTATAAACCGCGATTGACACTGAAGTGTCAGATGTTGTCAATCGCGGCTTTGCATAGAAAATGACAAGTTTTTGACAGGGAGTCAATGACCGCTATCGCCATGTTTCGCCGAGTACAGTATAGATGATGTTATAAAAGCGAAAGCTCACTTGTCTATCTTTTACTTTGTCTTCGTAGTTACGATTTCGAGACGTATTTAGTTTTTGTATGGTTATTATTGTGAGTCTCCGAAAATGATATATTTTTATTGCTACATAATGTATGGCCCCGTGCGTATTTTAACGATGTTGCCTGACGTACTATACTATATTTTAAGGAAAGAGGTATCAGAAGTGAAACTAAGAAGCCTAAAATTACAAGAGTCTTTTATTTACTACGATTACAATAATTCTACAATCTACAAGCCTAAACTATACACCAAATCTGAGCTCGCGCACGCGCACACGTCTATCCCGCACCGAGTCCCTATGACGCTGGCCGCCGCAACCGAAGCCCGACGACACCTGCCTCGGCTCTCCTTACATGGCCTCTCCTGACGGAAGAACGTTCTCGTTCTCCTGTGGTACGACTTCTGACGACTTTTAGGCTTCATCGCTCGACGTACTAGGTGTCGGCTCCAGGACTCCCATGAGTTTAGAATCGTCTTGTTCTGCGTCTGTATGGAAAACAAAGCTAAAATATCCAAGATAGGATCGTGAGGTCTGCTCACTTAATATAGTCTTTAAGGGATGCAACCTTGAGGTCTGCTCATATTATGCAGTTACTGAGAGGTCTGCTCTCGACTGTATCACTGAGAGGCTTCATCTCTCAATTATAACAACGTTCATATCAAAAGTGTTAGATTTACTCAATCATGAAATGCACTTGTGAGGTCTGCTCACTTTAAGCAACTGTGAGATCTGCTCATTTAACACATCTATCATGAGGTCTGCTCATGCAACACAACTGTTAGGTATGTTCATAATATAAGACAATTATGAGGTCTGCTCATTTAACACAACTATGAGGTCTACTCATATAATACGAATGTGAGGTCTGCTCACATAATACGACTGTGAGGTCTGCTCACATAATACAGCTGTGAGGTCTGCTCACATAATACAACTGTGAGGTCTGCTCACATAATGCAACTGTGAGTGCTTATGGATAAAGCGAAATCAACACAAAATACGTTTTAACTCACTTTCAAAGAAAGCCAGACATGAATCCGGGGTCCACTCTCCTTTCCACAACACCATGGACTCTGCCGCTGCTTGAGTTAGCTTTCCATAGGAACCACCTACAAGCTGTAGCTCGTATCTCCCTTGAGGCAGAGCTTTCATCACGCGGTAAGGACCTCGCATACCGGAGTCAAGTTTCCCTGTTGACTGTGCTTTCTTGATAACAAATACTAGTGAATCTAGTTCAAACACATGAGGCAAACGTCTATTTTTATTAACCAGAGTGTCCTGGTATTCTTTATTTTGGTTCAAGCGCTCCGAGGCGCGTTGTTTCCTCATTGTGTTCATGGCTTGTTTGTTAGGGTTTAAGCCTTCTATCGCTACATCACGAACATTGATTTCATTCATTTGTCCATTGTAAAAATTCGGAGCTTTGGAACATTCGGCCTCGATCAGCGACAATTAATTTAGGAGAACCGAATAATGAAATGGCATTTAAAAAGTGACGCTTCAACTCGCTCGCATCCTGCCTTATCATTGGATACAAAAGGCAAAATTTTGTAAAAGCGTCCACAATGATTTGGACATAGCGATGCCTATTTGATTCGGGAAGTGGACCTAATGCATCAGCATGTACAACAGTAAATGGACAATCTGGTTTCTCCCAAGAATGAATAGGTTTAAGTGGTGCACGAGGTAATTTCTTTTGTGACATGCATACAATGCAATGAGAAATATATTTTTGGACAAATGGCCTCAGACCAGGAAACCAAAAATGTTTTATTATGAGATCAACGGTTTTGTCTACACCACAATGGTCGTGCTCATCGTGGAATACACGGAGTAAGCTTAATCGATGACCCTTTGGAATGAAACACAACAAACGTGGCTGCTCGTCAGCTGGTGTAAAATTGTAATATAGAAAGTAATTTCTTTTGACTTTTTTTTTAGGTTTAGGGTCTAATTTTACATCATTTAATTTTTCGATTAGAGTCTGTGTTTCCTCGTCTGCGGCTTGCGCTATTTGAGCCCAACTACGAGGCTTCTGAATTTGGACTACGTTTACAGGATTTCGGCTTAAATAATCAGCATGAGACATGGCACTACCTTTGCGGTATTCAAGAGAAAAATCAAAATCCTGAAAATATATCCACCATCTGGCAACCCTAGGCATTAAATCTTTCTTTTTTTGTGTTAATTTAAGAGCATTGCAATCAGTGACAACTTTAAAATGCACGCCAATCAGATAATGCCTGAAATTTTGCAATGCCTTGACGACTGCCATAGTCTCTAATTCATACGAATGGTAGTTTGATTCGGCACCTTGTGTTAGTCTACTAAAATAAGCTACTACCCTCTTATGTACAACGTTATGGATTTGAAGCAAAACAGCCCCGTAACCGATCGCGCTTGCGTCTGTGTGTACTTCAATGGGCAATGCTGGGTCATAAATAGCAAGTACGGGCTCATTAATTAAGCACTCAATTATACTTTTCCTAGCTGCTTCTTGTTCAGATCCCCAATCGAATGCTATGCCTTTCTTTGTGAGGTGTGCAATGCAAGCTACTTTAGATGCAAAACTGGCAATGCACTTTCGAAAGTACCCAGCCAAACCCAAAAACTGACGTATTTGTTTCACATTTTTTGGTATAGGAGCTTCAACTAGAGCCTTTACTTTGTGTTTTGCTTGGTCTTACTTGACCCTGACTGATAGAACGACCCAAATACTCAATTTCAGTTGATAAAAAGGAACATTTACTCAAATTAAGAGAAAATCCAGCTTCAGTCAAAGTTTTGAGTACCTTGTGTAAAGTTTTAAAACCCTCGTTTTTGGAATTACTTAGAATTAGGACGTCATCAATATAAACAAGGACTTTACCGGAATCAATGAGGTTCCGAAGAGTATTTGAAATAATGCGTTGGTATACCACTGGTGCATTTGCTAAACCGTAAGGCATTTTTAAATACTCATAATGCCCTTCCGGCGTAACAAAAGCTGTGAGTGGAATCGACTCTTTTTCCATTGGAATCTGGTGAAATCCTGTTGCCATATCAAGGCTCGTAAAAAACTTATGACGACCTAAGCGATCAATGTGATCATCTATTAAAGGCAATGGAAAACGATCTTTGACTGTGATTTCATTTAATTTTCTAAAATCTACGCACATGCGGTCTTTACCGTTCTTTTTCTTTACAAGGAGAATAGGACTGGAATATTCAGATTCAGATTCTCGTATAATGCCTTTATCTAACAAGTCTTTTACAATTTCGCGAACGCGTAAGTTTTCAGATTGCGATAGACGGTACGGCCTATAATTAACAGGGGTATTACTGTTAAGTTTAATCGACATACTTCCAGTTTTTACAGTAGAGCTGGCTGTTCCCGTGATAAAAAAGTTAGAGAATTCGTCTATAATAACCAGCAATTTGTTTAACGCGCTGTTAACAAGTTTTGTATTTATTGACGTTCTGTAGTCGCAATTAATAGTGAAAACATAATCGTGCTTGCTACTGTTGCGCGTGATACGTTGTCGTTCTCGAGTTCGTACATATGTAATGTCGTCACGGTTTAGAACATCAGTACCTATTAGGAGTGTTCATATACTCCGATGCTACTACAAATAGATAAACTTCTAGGGTGATATCGTCAAATTCTATGGGTAAGGTTACGTAACTGGTGGACTCTATTTCTTGACTTCCAATGCCTTTTAAAACTCTAAATGCGGCTTTACGTGAGCATTTAAAGTGTTTTTTTAGTGATGAGGAAATTAGTGATATAGAAGAACCACTATCGATTAAAATATCCACAGGAATGCCCTGTATTACTGCAACTACGATGTCTACACTTTTAGGAAAGTCTTTCATTTCATGACAGAAATTCACGTTGTTTTTATTACGAGACTCGGATTTACGTTTTTCGGACACAGAGGCTTGAACTCCCTTTTAAAATTGCTCCAACTACGATAATTTGTGACCCAATCATTGAGTCATGTTCATGAGCATCACCTTTCAAACAATTACCGATTCTAGAAAAACATTCGTTATCACTCCAATTATTAATCGTTTTGGCCCGGTCAACCACTTGACACCAAACTTCAATGTTGTGAAGAGATGGGTCGAAGCTAGAAATATAATACTGCTGATTAGACCGTACAGCAGTATTAATTGAACGTAACGCGTCACTCAAAGCGTTTGTCAGTATTTGTTCCGATGACGTAGACGCACTACTCGCGGGCTGCACTTGTGGTTGAACGCTCGGTCCCGCTACCGCGCCTATTTTATTACACCCGCTTGACTGGCAATGATAATCACCCGTGGATTCATTTTTTCGGGGTGGGGTACCGGGTGGTGTATATGTGTCCCGCGTTACACGTACATCGTCCCTACTTTTTATGACCGGAATATTAGAAGACGGTATCTTAGACAAACTATTTTCGCTGCTAAATTCGTGACCATCGTCGTTTAAACGCATTAAGAGCCCGGGTTACCCTCGAAATTCTCATACACACGTAATACCAAAATCATTTTCTCATACGAAAATATTTAACATGTTTGAGTTACTTTTCAGCTTAAAATATTAATTACCTAGGTTCCTGTACAAAAATTAACTTCAAAATATTTAAACACTAAAAAAAATTTTTTGTGTATATTTTTTTTACTAAACTAAATATTAAATTTACTACAAAATATTTCAACTCTAAAAAATATTTTTTAGTATTTAAATATTTTGTAGTAAATTTACTATTTATTTATATATTTTTTAGTGTTTTACTCTATTTTTAGTGTTTAAATATTTAGTAGTAAATTTAGTAAAAAAAATTTATACACAAAAATTTTTTTTTAGTGTTTAAATATTTTGAAGTTAATTTTTGTTCAGGAACCTAGGTAATTACTATTTTAAGCTGAAAAATAACTCAAACATGTTAAATATTTTCGTATGACAAAATGATTTTGGTATTACGTATGTATGAGAATTTCGAGGGTAGCCCGGCCCCTTAATATAGCACCCAGTATATCTCGTAGCGAATCAACGTTACGAACCCTATCTGCGCTACGAACGCTACGGGTCGTAGACGGTGAGCGAAGTCTACGAGAAGAACAACGATCTCTTTCATGCGAGCGACAACGAGACCGAGATCTACTTCGAGTTTGGGGAATTCCGCGCGACTGCCGGCGCTGCGAGCTCGGATTACTAGGCGACATGACCGATAACGCGTCTCGGTGCCACGAAATAATATAACAAAGGATTGCGTAATAGTCCACCTTTTGTTACTACTCACTAGATTTTACTAACTAATTTAACAAGTCACTAGAATCACAGTTGTCACGAATGTCACTAATTTTACACTTTCACAGATCAAAAATCTAACATCCGTATAAAACTTAGATGGCACTAAACGTACTAAGGCCGTGAGCTTTTTCTTTCATAATCCCACTTCTGATTTAAGGAAAGATGTATCAGAAGTGAAACTAAGAAGCCTAAAATTACAAGAGTCTTTTATTTACTACGATTACAATAATTCTACAATCTACAAGCCTAAACTAATACACCAAATCTGAGCTCGCGCAAGCGCACACGTCTATACCGCACCGAGTCCCTATGACGCTGGCCGCCGCAACCGAAGCCCGACTACACCTGCCTCGGCTCTCCTTACAATATTATATAGTTTAGCTATAAGAAACTCAAAACTATGTATATTTTTCTAACGTTATTCCTCTATAACACAAATGCTATTGGTATTGCATTTAATTTCATCACGTGATTTTAAGCTTAAAACTTTGATTAAGTATCAAACTAAAAAATTCTAAAAAGAAGTCTGAAAATATCAAGATCAAAAACTGTTAAACTTTAAATTTTTACTTTAAGTAAATTACAAAGCTTTTTCACCTACAATCAACTCCTTTGTTATAATTAGCCCGAGTTAAGAATTTCATTTATTAAAATCGTTTTATCTAAGAGTGACAGGTTTTCACACCCTTTAAAAAATATTTAATCGCACATATTTTGTCGGCACCGTAAGCGCCGTACCGCGGCGTCGAACGCACCGCATAGTACACGAAATGTGGCGCGTAGCGGACGAATGTGCGACGTTTCACATAATTTCATACAACGAATTTTAAAATGCGGCGCGTACGGTGCGTGCTTGCTGATAAATGTGCGATCACCTTTAAGGTGACTTTTCAATCTTTTGAAAGCGACTACGACCGACAAAAATTCAAATAACGTGCCAGTTTATGACATGGTTTCATTTTCTACCGGCATTGGTCTAGCGGCCCATGCCGTTGCTTTGTAGTGGCGTAAAGCAAAATGAAATTTAAAGCATATATTTACATATTATTATAGCGTTTTACTTGTATTTTTATCAATTGCGTTGATCGTAACGGTACGACGTACTCACAAAAAGAATTTAATATTACGATATTCCTGAATACTTAACGGGGACTCCCCGGGAGCGTATTTTAGGCACAGAGTGCTTATTTGTAATTCAAGACGAGATGCGTAGGAAACTTCTGGATATTGATTGTAGAGGAAGAAACTACAAAGATTTTTAAATTTAAATCACTGCCTTTGATATGTTTTAAAACTTTACAGCGATCCTTCTCACATTTTCTGAAACAACTAGGTCCTTGAAGCTTCTTGTAATTTTACAATTGTTTGCATTTTATATTTATAGGTTACCGTTTTCATCATTTTTACACCTATATTCTATCTATTATCTAACCACTAAGTCAAGTAAACCATAGTAAGTAAACCAGTCTAAATTCATAGACATAAGACTGGAGACGTACACAAGAGAATTTTACTGTGCTTTACATAAGAACTTGATCAACATTTTCTGTCTTCATTAAATTAAAGTTAATTGAACATTAAACATAATATCTAAGTTAGCTATCAGAGGTAGAATATTGTTATTACCAGAATTTTTTAGTAGTTTGGTTACTAAAACTAAAATATATTTTACGTCCAACTTAAGGGCAGTTCTTTAAGTGGGCGACTAACCCAAAATTGTCGATTTTATAATTCATTTTTATACTTCAAAATAAGCCCCAAATTGTTTCATTTTCTAAAATTAGATACTACATTATAATTCCAAGAGTTCAATCTGAGCAAAAACACGATATCTTAAAATTTTCTCCATAGAAAAAATCACAAAGATTCAACTATTTTTACGAATTTTTCATTTATTGCCATAACCGTGCATTGAACTAAGTTAATATTTAAACATAATCTTATATATAAAATTCTCGTGTCACAATGTTAGTCCACGAACTCCTCCGAAACGGCTTTACTGACTTTTACCAAATTTTATATGCATATTCAGTAGGTCTGAGAATCGGCTACTGGGTACTTTATATATTGATAAGTGCATTTGTTGAATAAATAATAGTAAATTATTACAACCTGAGACTGACGGCGACCATTGTTTGTGCGATGAGATAGCGATTGACGTACGTATGGCGACATACTTATTGAGTCACTTCAATAAAATAATATGGGCAAAATACTTTATATTATGGCAAAGAACGTTTGCCGGGACAGCTAGTATTGTATAAATTTCTATCATTGAGAGATCGATCTAGCGGATTTTTAAAATCTATACTTATAAAATTACATGTCCTGACTGACTGACTGACTGATTCATCATCGCTGAGCAAAAACTGTTAAGTTACAGCCACGAAATTTGGTGAGTAGAGATGTTTCATTAAGTAGACACACACTAAGGAAGGAATTTTGAAAATTTTACCCCGAAAGGGGTGAAATAGGGGTTGAAAATTTGAATGAAAGTCCGTAATTTCTTATCTTAGGAACATGAAACCCATCTCTGTTATTATACTATGCTAACGCGGACGAAGTCGCGGGCAACAGCTAGTGTTGTATATTTATCGAGTTATTGAGAAAAAACTAATTTGGCGATGAATCCGCGTCGTCCTTTTTCACCTGGCATATGAAAGACGGGCGTGAGTATGAAGAGAGAAGGACGATGTTTGATTTTTTGCATTAGTCGCCCTCTTAATGGTTGATAGTTAAACTATATCCAGGTTGATGTATATTATAATATGCGGTAAATATTTGATAATACCCGCTTGATAAACATTATATTCATGAAGTAAACGTGAACACGATTAACAAGCTAATGGTACTTAACCATCCCACCGCTGCCACCAAATTTATGCTCATAATATAAACACGCTTTACGTGCAGCTTAAAATAACCCACAAACAAGAAATACCATCTCAAAACAAGCTACTATAACGCAAAATTACTGCGCAGTTACGCTTACGAGGTATATTGGTTCCTATTTAACACTTAGGCATCCATCTGGATATTTTGATTTTTGCTACATGCAACCATCAGTCACGAATTAGGAAAAACATTAGAAATGTATACATTTGAAAATTTTGGCTTTGACTGATATAAAACTGAAGAGAATTGAGTGACCGTCTAATACCATTCGTCTATCCATCAGTCACCATTAGTCAAACATAATAAGTGATATTATGTGTTTATCTTTTTCTTACCTCATCTAGTTACTGCAGTGGTTTTTTTCAATATTCTTCTCGCAGGTTTATTTCCTTTAAGAAGAATAGTTTTGAAAACATTTCATTCTATATTGAAAAATTGAAAAATAATAATATATCTATAACAATATCTATGGACGCTTCACACCACGTCAGTCTGGCCCCGTGCTAAGTACCTGAAGGACTTGTGTTACAGGTACCAGACAACGGAAATATATTTAATACTTTTATACTAAACATATATTTAAGATTTTTATTATATGATACACATATTTAATACACATCCATGACCCAGGAACTTTATAAACTTTTTGTTCCGTCGGCGGGACTCGAACCCGCGACCTCCGCCACGCGCTCACCACTGCGCCACGGAGGTCGTCAAAAAAAAAAAAAAATATTGCGACTTAATTTACTACATACTAAAGTATACTTAACAGTATAATATAAATAACTAGATGACGCCCGCACTCTGTTGCGCCAAAATTAGTTTACCGCGTGGGAACAGTACATTTTCCCGGGACAAAAAGTATCCTTTGTCCTTTTCCGGAAACAAAGTTTCAGCAAAATCGTTTCTGCGGTTAGGGCGTGAAGAGGTAACAGAGAGTAGTAAATATTAGTATGGATAGTTATACACAACATTCCAGAGCCTGTAGCCAAGACGTTTACTTCATCGCTTCTTTATAGAATCGCCGATCAAAATGTTTGATATATATACATTAGACGAGTGGAACGTCAACGTCATATTAACATGTTAACGTTTTTGCAATCCATACTAATATTATAAATGTGAAAGTGTGTCTGTCTGTCTGTCTATTACCTCTTCACGCCCAAACCGCTGAACCGATTTTACTGAAATTCGGCATGTAGATACTTTGAGTACCGGGAAAGGACATACGATAGGTACTTATTATCCCGGAAAAATGTACGGTACCCGTGCGAGAAACGAATTTTGGCGCAACGGAGTTGCGGGCGTCATCTAGTCTATATATATATATATAAAACTCAAAGGTGACTGACTGACATGGTGATCTATCAACGATATCTATCAACCACAAGACGGATCGGGCTGAAAATTGGCATGCAGGTAGATGTTATGACGTAGGCATCCGCTAAGAAAGGATTTTGATAAATTCCAACCCCAAGGGCTTAAAATAGGGGATGAAAGTTTGTATGTAATAGTACTTCTTAACGCGAGCGAAGCCGCGGGCAAATTCTCGTTTAATATAAAACTTTACTTAATAAACTTAATAAAATTTAACGTTTATGCAATTTAATACACTTTGATCGGCGATTCTATAAAGAAGCGATAAAGGAAAGGTCTTGGCTAAAGGGCTTGGGTCGTTTACCAGACGGCGGCAGATGTTCAGAATTCCATTATACACTCTGCTATATGTAGAATGTAGATCCAGTTCAATTGAAATAGTTGAAGGGAAAATAGAGACGTGTTCACGCCTCAGCGGCTAGTGAAATCTAGTTCTATTCCTAGACGCAGGAACATAGTTATTTTAAGTTACTTAAAATAAATATTTTCCTTAATACTTCGATCGCGGATTCTTGGAAATCTATTGTTATTCTATTGTTGTTGCCGGTGTCCTTATGGAGGTTGATAGGTTAAATATGTCGTATTTGACCCCTGCTTTAACTACATGAACCTGTAGGCTTTAAACTATTAAAGTTGTAATTTAGGATGCCTAATGATTGATAATTATTCTTTATCTACTACTAGATAATGCCCGCAACTCACGTTCACAGCTAAAAAAAAAGTTATACTTATTCCTAAAAAGAGGAAAAATAGTAATTTTAAGCTATTTAAGCTATGTGATTTTTTGGCTCGCGGTATTCAAAGGTAAACGTTTAAACTATTAAAACTGTAACATTTTAAACTTTGGCGTTGCATTATAATTTAAACTTATTAGTCCGGACTCCGGACTTAACGCGACTTATTCTAGTAGTAATGCTACTACGAGTACATACTTTTTTTCGACGTTTCGGCCGTGTTGCAACGGCCGTGGTCACGAGGGAACCCGAGCGTAAGTCCCGATTAATAAGTTTTAAATATTAGGACGACTGACGATAAATTAAATATTTATCAACAACTGGATGACCCGGAAACCTTCATTGGGCTTCCAGGAATATATCAAGACTAAAAAAATTAGCCAATCGGCTAGTCTCGAGTTTTAGCAAGACTGACAAAATTTAAAATTCACTTTTAATTTATATGTATAGATGGTGTGTTTTTTTTTAATTCTAAATTCAAATCGATTAAATATTCATATATTATGAGGATAATGATATAGGACATTTTAATTGGGTATTTATTAAAACGTTATTTTCCTCGTGGTTTTAGGTTGTTCTCTATAATTTCTAAGTTTTAAAACTAGGTAGGTACTTAAATATAAATTCTATGAAATCTGATCATTGCCTTATTTTCCTTGGTGGAATAAACATATTACACGCAAGTCATTCATAAAAAGTTCATTCTACTGCAATATACGGACTGCTTTTTTAAGCCTTGGCATGGCAAGCATGAATATCACTGTAAGAACAATTTACAATAATTTTCAAACAAAACATTACGCGTCATTAAGTAACATCCCAGCACCCTCAACTTTCTCAACTCCTGCAACTCATTACAACAATATCGAAACTGAAATTGCAAAATATTACTTCGCCCCACAGATAAGAACTTTATTGTTTATTCTGTAAAGGTTATTTGCTGTTATTGTTAACCAGATGACGCCAGCAACTCCGTTGCGCCATTTGTTTATCGCGCGGTAACCGTATATTTTAACCGAAATAATAAGTATCCTATATCCTTTTTCGGGACTTAAATTATCGCCATACCAAGATTCAGCAAAATCGGTCAGACATACAGACAGACTGACACACTTTAAGTATTAATTATATTAAGTATGGATCAGGGTGTAAACCTAAAAAGCCTTAGTTTATTTGTCCGTTTTTATGTTGAAATAAATCATAAACTGAAAGTTGGGTCCTCATAGTTTTCAATTTTCTATTCTAATCCCGTTATTGTGCTCAATATTCTGAATTTCACTTTTTACGTGCCAATTTAGTTTCACAAATGTCCTTCTTGTTTCAAAAACATTTTTATATTTTCATCTAAAAATCTCACAATATTTTGTTAAGATAAAAATCTCATTTCAAAAGCACGAAAACTTTTTTCTTATTTCTTACCTACTAATAAAATCTTACTACAAAACTGAGAGGCAAAACGATGCGTCGTTTTGTGATAGCGAAAATTGAACTTTGTTTCATACCCAAGTAGATCTACATTTTTCATTAATCATTGCTTGGGTTAATAGTTCATATCATAACGTGACGTGCTGATGCGATGAATTTTTTGATGAGAAATTCAAACTGAAGAAAATACTACACAACTCACAAGGTACTATCAGAGAAGTTGATTCCTTAGCAGATGGGGGACCTACATAGTTTGGTCGCCTTACGTCAAACCCAGCCGACAGATTACAATTAACATTGGAATGACAAAATTCGACCAAATGACGTTGGTCTGTCAACTGCGTAGGAATCAATTTCCTCGATGGTACACTATAGAAGTGGCAAGTCTGCCAATTCTATAATTGGCTTTTTCTATAATTCTTTTACAATGACACTTGCTCATAACAGGTGTTGATGAAACATTGATTAAACGCTTGTATATTATTTTACAAGCTCTATCTTCTGGATTGATGATCTATCCTATTGGGCAACTGTCGGAAGATGCATAAGAGTCGCGCAATAAAGACTACAGAAATATGCGCCTGCACCATGCCAGAAAATGTTCCCGTATTGCTACAAATGAAGACGTATTTAAAACGCTGCCATATACTTACTTCAGATCCATACATTTCAAGCTTAAGAAAACCTTATGTGAGAAATGTGAAGGATCTTGATGAAGAGGCACTAAGTCTTTTGAAGGTGGTACCTGAACACCTTCAGGTACCACCTTCATCCTACATTTACACCGGAAGTAATTTTAATTAGGAATAGCAAGGATAATAACAATTAAATATAACACTATAAGTAACTAAAACCTAGTTATATAAAACCAATAATATTATAAGATTTGTCTAATCTGAGATAAATTAGTTTGGTGTGAGGCATAGATAAGGTACAGTACGATTTTATAATTTTATGTATTTTATTATGCTTGTGTGATAAGTAATTGTTTAAGTTTTCTTAATTTTACTCATATTAGTACTTATTTATAAAAAATATGCATAACTACTCGTATTACTTTTTTCCCCTTTTCTTTTTTTTTAACCTAAAATAAATATGTATATATTGAAAAAAAAAAATACAAAATTTGATTATTTTTAAGATCTTTGTATATCACTGTATACATGTGCCAAATCTCAATGCAATACGATGAAAAACCTTGAAGTTACGGATTTTTGATCCGATACGGACCCAAATTTTCCACTGTGCGTCTTAGCGACAAGACAAATTGTATCAGCGACCGCCTGCGCCGAAATGAATGGTTGGCTATATCTAATGGGGTTTTGCGTGTAGAATGTAGATAGATAGCAACCAATCTCTTTTATAACTTTTAGGGCCTGTTTCACCACTTCCTGATAAGACGTGCCGAATAGACTATCCACCACTTAACTTGGCAGATAAAGTATGGAGAATCTGTCAAAAAAGCTATGAATAGCCTATTCGGCACTTAATCAGAAAGTGCTGAAACAGGACCTCAATGTAATAAATTAATTCCTGGTTTTGTTTTAAAAGACCCGATAATAATAATTAAAGTGCTCTACCGACCGATAACCGACTACATTGCCGCGTTTTGTACATTTTGTGTATTAATATCTTTGTGATATTATTATTTCTGTGCAAAAAATATATTATTTATTTACTGTATTACTTAGTAGTAGCACAGACTAGTTAACTAGCAGTCGATAAATAGAGACAGTGATTTTAGCTTTCAGTAAAGCTGGTTTGAGTTTTCTGTAAGGAAAGAATTTAGCTTAACAATACTAATTGTCAGAAAACCTAGCAATTTTGGTTACTTTTAGGGCCTGTTTCACCACTTCCTGATAAGTGACGAGTAGGCTATCCAAAAATTAACAACTTATTAACAGCTTAAAACAACTAATTAAATTAACAACTTAAAACAACTAATTAACAGATCAAGTATGGAGAATCTGTCAAAAAAGTTGTGAATAGCCTATTCAGCACTTTATCAGAAAGTGTTGAAACAGGCTCTTAATCTCTTTACGTAATAGTCCTTTAAATATCGAATGAACTTGCTAATTACATCCTACGGTATTAGCACAATCATTCGGCTAATTAATTTGATTCCTCTCCCCCCTCCCCGCTTGTACCTCCCTCTCGCCCCACTTGGCTTTATACTCCTAATTCAGCCTCATTTCAGTCCATCACTTTATAGTGGTTGTTGAGGCGGATTTTATTTCGAACCATTAGTTATACTGGTCGACCACTGAGTTTATAGGTTAAGAGTCAGTTATCACCGAGACACAATGCGGCGGTGATGATGAGTTTAATTTAGAGAATATTACGCTGAGGAGCAGAGGGCGTCACTACCACTAGCACTTACAGACCTTACAGTAAATTATCTGACCAAAATCCGACATGTTGTACAAGTCATATCAGAATGTTGAATGAAAATATGGTTTTTTATGAAATAAGGGGGCAAACGAGCAAACGGGTCACCTGATGGAAAGCAACTTCCGTCGCCCATGGGCACTCGCAGCATCAGAAGAGCTGTATTTGCGTTGCCGGCCTTTTAAGAGGGAATAGGGTAATAGGGGAGGGTAGGGATGGGAAGGGCGGGAATAGGGGAGAGTAGGGAAGGGAATAGGGTAGGGGATTGGGCCTCCGGTAAACTCACTTATTCGGCGAAACACAGCGCAAGCGCTGTTTCACGCCGGTTTTCTGTGAGAACGGTCTATTTCTCGGTCGGAATATTTCTCCGGTCGAGCCGGCTCATTCGTGCCGAAGCATGGCTCTCCCACGTCAATGTCACGTTGTCTAATGTCAAACAAACATTTAGCTGTCCATGCTGGTGCTGCCTCTAGCGTGGAAATATTGCAGTAATATACCTTGTATGCCTGTATAAAATATATTTTGTATCATGTAACGACATTACTGGCCATTTATTGCCTTGGATAAAGATTATGTTAATAAAAAGCTTTTTTATATTATTGGAAGTTAGAACAATTTCTTTTCTATTGAACCAACGTATTTGTAATTGGTGTATGACCATTGACGCGGTAATCAATTAACAATGCACAAAAATAAAAGCGAAAATAATAAAAAAAAAATTAAAACCGACTTCCAAGGTAAAAACAATATTAATAGCATCCTTATAATATGAACTAAAAAGTAGTAAATAATTTTTCCTATCTAATATGTAGTGCCTTTTCCCGAATTCGGCTAACCTCAACTATTTCTGTACTCAATCTTCATCATTTTGAAGTCGGTACCAGATATAGCTGAATCTTTATTTCTTTGACATGTTTCTGGCACCAACTTCAAAATTATGAAGATTGAGTACAGAAATAGTTGAGGTTTAACCGAATTCGGGAAAAGGCACTACATATTAGATAGGAAAAATTATTTAATACTTTTTAGTTCATATTATAAGGATGCTATTAATATTGAAAAACCTTGGAAGTCGGTTTTAATTTTTTGTTAAAAATAATAATTTCACTCTTTTTAGTTACCTAGTAGGTAAACTGTTAGTGCCAATCATTGAGGAGCCAATTCAAATTGTATAAAAAAATAGTTTCATATTGTCTTCACTAGATGTCACTGAGGCGCTCTTGTGTCTCCATTTAGGAATTTTATAATCAACGTCAGCGCTTCAATATCAAAAAAACGTGCGGCAACAAAATATACGAAATGAAAGAATACACGAAGGATTTGGCCAATCTGTCGAAGAAAAATGGGCCATGTTGAAACTTAGATATTCAATACGCAGGGAAAAATCTTACCGAAACCCATTTTTTGGGGTTACGCTACGAATAATAAATTCTACGTTAAAGTAACTGAGACAAAAAAAATCTTCCACGATTAGCCATCGAAATGCATACGTTGGTCGTCATTTTCGGGTTGGTCATAATTTTAGTTGCCCTACATACGTTCTATGACAGTAAGAAAAGTCTGGCTCAAGTAAGGTTACAATTTTCGCAAATGTTTTATTTCTGTTGCTGTATTTAATAACAATCAAGACGTGAGTGGAAGAATAAGGTAAGTAACATGAAAAAACTTCCCGTTTCTTTGCTTAAATGGAGGCTTTAGGGCCGGAAAATTTATTTGAAATAGAACAACAGTACTGTGGATTATATGTGTAGCCAGATATATTATCTAGGTTATGAAGTAGATAAGTTACAAATTTTATGAAAATAATAAGGGAAAAAATGAGTTATTGTCCGTATGTTACGAAATGTTACTTGTTCGATTCTTCCGCTCACCTCTTCTTTATTATAAGTACTGCGAATATAACATAATATTAAATATTGAATGGGGCTCACATTCAACAAACGTCATTTTTTGATTCTTTTTTTATTGATAGCAATAACGGCAACAAGTCTAGGCAATTGAAATATTCACAAAGTATTTTGTCAATGGTACGGAACACTACGTGCGCGAGACCGACTCGTGCTTGGCCGGTTTTTTAATATAACGGGCCGTTCTGTCAGCATTTCTGTCTCACCCCGAATTTTGCACGTGCTTCAAACCGATATAGTGTGAAATAACCACACTTCGTATATTCAGTAGTTTTTTGAATAATGGTTTATATATGTATGAATCTGCGGTGGTAAAGTAACGGTCTTTATTTTTACGTTAAAAGTTTATAATATTAAAAATACATTTACGTATTCAATGCCAGCTTTGCACAAAGTGCAATATTGTAAGCTTAAATTGTACATCGTATTTTTAAGTAGTAAATGCTCGTCTTACAGAATTAGATATTTGCTATTTTAAAAGGATTTCGCTAATTGGGCTCAATAGAAAATTGTATCGACATTGTTTTAATATAAATGACCAGTAACGTAGTAAAGTAATAACCCCAAGCATTGCCTTTTCTTACCATATTTGACCTTTAGTTTATCCCTTATATAAAGCCATGCAAATTGCTTTCAAAAACAATACGTTGACTAATTAAACAGGAGTTAAGCTGTTAAGTTCTGTCATCCATCACGATGGGCCGACTTGCTAAACTTGGGGCCATTGTAGTGGGGCCGTCTGGCCCTTTTATTGTGACACCCTTTGTGCAGCTAATCTTAACGGCCTCAAGATGTTGCGCCAAATATCCGTTATTGTTTAGAATGTAAAAGCCATGATTAAAAGGGGAGTTACGTTGGTTTGAAACCTCGTGAATTGTCTGTGATTTCTTGACGATTTGATGCGTATTAATATGCTTGTCTTTTGAATTTTTACGCTCAAAATACTGAACAGCTGATGACTGTTATATATTGTTAGCTATATCTTGAATTCCATGAAAGGACCTAGCAAAGTTTTTAATGGAACATCGGAGTTTTTATTGTGATAAACGAGGTACATCAAAATTATAATATTAAAATCTAGCGCAATAATTTAAAATTAACATTGAAGAAGTTGGAAATGAAACTGACTGGGCGAGGTGGTGAGCTCTAACAGACTTTATAGTTGGGGAGGGGATGAGCGGATTTCGGGATAAGATCGAGCGTGTCAGATTAAGCTTGTATAGGCTTCCGACACATTGTGTCTAGTTATCATGATATAGAAATCAGATTTATCACGTGGTGGGTTAAAAAAAATTTTTTTTGAATATTGAAATGTCATCAGATCTGTCAGATTAAGATAGGGGATGTTTAGTGTACCCCAAAGAAGCTTCCATATAAAGCACTGACGATTCAAAGGTTAGGTAAGCCTGCAGGGATATTTTAAAATATAAAAAAAATAAAGCTTCATATTTTCCTAACTAAGCTTCGCAGACATTTTATTTTGCACTAAACTAAATGATTTAGTCCTTATTCTCTAAAATATATTTATAATTTACCTAAATAAGCAATTTTCTGAATATATTTTCTTTTTCAAAACTTTTAAATGTCTTTTAAATGTTTCTGAACCCACCGCTAAAATAAAAAAAAAACGCTCTATTATTTTTTATCAGTTTTATCTACTGTAAAAAGCCTACTAGGTCTCCATGACGCTCGAGTGACTACACAAATAGCACCCTCCCCTCCACTACTATTAGCCCAGTATTAGTAGTCAGGCGCTGAAAAAAATTGTATAGCGCGATTTAAGATTTCCGCGCTTTCATTAATTAAATAGATTCAAGAGTCGTCCACTTTTAATGAAATCGATTATTTTGGATAGAAATATATCGTAGCCTGTGTATAATATGATATATGATGTAATAATAATAATATAATTATAGCTCCCACACCGGTTTCGGTGACGGTGGCCGGGTTCATTGAAACCAGGCCAGCTACGCAGGAGTAATTTTAAAGTGTCCAAGTGTGTGCGCAGTACACAAGAGCACTCTCTATTCCTTTACTCTCATAACCCAGTGGGACAGAAGACCGACACGACTGGCGAGAGATCAGGCGCAGGACCGACTTTTTACATGCCCATCCGACGCATGGATCACCTTACTTGTCAGACAATCAGGTGATCAGCCTGCATTGTCCTAACCAAACTTGGAAATAACATGTTTCCAACGCGGGAATCGAACCCACGGCCTCCGAGTCAAGAGCCGCGCTCTCTACCACTAGTCCACGGAGGCGTTATATGATGTAGTTAGCCATAAAAAAATTCCCCAAAGTGAAAGGCCAAAATAACTGATTTTCGTATAAGCTGTTTTCGGGCTTAATACATTATCTAATCTGCGTGGGCGTAATGACTCAGAGGCGGCGTCAGATGACACTGTGTGGGCGACACATTTGTGACGCCCCCCGCTCCCAACGAATGTTCGACAGCCTAATGTTGAACATTATCACTGCGGTTGGAGACATTTTTGTGAAAATATGTTTTTCGTAATGTTTTCGTAAAGCGGTTTTTTTTTAAATATTTTGAACACAAAAATAATGTACAATTCGACAAAATTCCTGCTCGCCTAGACGCCTTATTCTCCTTAGGAAGTGCCCCAATATTTTAATGCACGCCTAGTCTAGAGTAAATTTTATACGAAGCCTATCTACGTAGCGCCAAGATAAGCATATATATCACAATGATGTATTTTGCTGCTCGTCATGGTCAATACGGTTTTATTAACGTTAAGAAAATATGTGCATCTTAGTGATACCATAGATTTTTAAACTGTTTTTTAACAAACTTTTTTCCCATATTGATGCTATGAATGTGGATTCCTATGCTGCCCCTATGTTACAGGTACCCTTAATGTATGGGCAATACGGAAGCTCACATGATAGCCGCCACTGAGTTCTTTGGATAGTTCCGCACACTCGTGTAAACAAGCGAAGGGCGTGAAAATTTTCCACATCACATTAATTAGCGAATACACGTGTTTTTCTACATGTAGCCCGTTTTCTTAAGGGTTGAGCACCCTTTTTACTTAACCCGAGTGATAAAAAAGGGTTTTATTTAGTTTGCTGATTGGCATTTGCACTTGTACGTTGACTCAAGATGCTTTAGCTTTGTCCACACTGTGCCTTTTTTGTTCATCAAGGGCATGTGTTATAGCGCAGTCAACAGCGAACGTGAGGCATGCCCGCGACGCATGCCCTCTGACCGTATCCAAAACTTTCGCTTTGTTCTTTGATGACAATGTTGGCGTTGCGTTCGTTGACGCTTTCAATTATTGAATGCGCCGATACGAAAGTTGAATTAAAGAAGATGACGAAAATTGAAGACGAAAGTGCAAAGTATGGACATAGCTTTTGACAATTTCGATAGTGAAGTTTGAAATAAAAAAGATAAAGGTACCGTTTCGACCAACGCGGCAAGTGCTACGGTCCACGACCGACAAAAATCGAAAAAAATGCCGTTTATGACATAGGCTATTATAGGTTTCATTTTACTTTATGCCGCTACAAAGCAGCGTCGCACCGGAATGGTTCGTTAGAAAATGAAACCTTATAGTATTTGTCATAAAAGGGCATTTTATTTGAACAAAGATCGGAAAGTCACCTTAAGATTGATACGTTAAAGCGTGCCTTAATATAACATACTAGATGATGCCCGCAACTCCGTTGCGCCAAAATTAGTTTATAGCGCCGGGAACCGTACATTTTTCCGGGATCAAAAATATTCTATGTCCTTTCCCGGGACTCAAAGTATGTCCATGTCACATTTCAGCAAAATCGGTTCAGCGGTTTAAGCGTGAAGAGGTAACAGACAAACAGACAGACACACTTTCGCATTTATAATATTATATATTAGTATGGATTGCATATTATTATCACAGTTGCACAATGAAGTGTATTTCATTCTTATCCAACTTATTTGATACCAACAAAGAAAAACACAATCAAAGAAAAACCAGCAAAGTTCAGGATTAGACCAGCACGAGTCGGCGCATGAGTACCGAAAATTATTCCACCTAAATTTTTTTATGCGATCCTCTTCAAATTGCCCTCCTTATGATATAAATGCGTGTTGCCATGGTGCAACCCGGTGCCATATTGTTTAAACAAACATCCCATACAAAAAACACAAATTTTTGTCTACTTTTGCTAAGATAAAAAAAGATATAAACAATGAATTTTTTAAAAATCTCTATTACCGATAATATTAACTATTGTATAGAGAATTAAAATAAATATATAACTTAGACATTATTATTTTTTTTAATATGTATATTTTTTATGGGTCAAAAGTACTCAAATTTGAGATTTTTCGAACCTTTAAAAATTCATAATATTATCTTTAAAAATATTAACTTTATCGTGAAAAAGTCATAGGACCTTTTTTATTGGTATTTCAATAAAGAATATAAAAAAAAAATATTGTCCGGTTAAAAAATAGCAATTCCTTGCAATTGTTTAAACAATATTTGTTTAAACAATATGGCACCCGGTTGCACCATGGCAACATGCATTTATATCATCAGGAGGGCAATTTTAAGAGGATCGCATAAAAAAATTGAGGTGGAATAGTTTCCGGTACTCATGCGCCGACTCGTGCTGCACTAGATAAAAATCAAGGTATATAATCTAAGAACCTGTATATTTTTACCTGTCTTGGCTGCAGAAGTGGCGTCTATCTGCCAATCCAGCCAAGACTCAGGCCATCTTATTTCCGCCCGTCAGGAGCGCGCCATATCCTCCCCCGCTGACACTTGATGGCGCCCCCATAGCATGGTCCTGCACGGCCAAGTACCTGGGAGTGACCCTGGACAGCGGGCTCCGCATGAGAAAACATGCCAAGGACGTTATCGCCTCCGCGAACACGGCCTTAAGGCTGCTAAGGCCAGTCATGGCCTCACCCGCTCTACCAACTTCCACTAGGCTCTCCCTTTACAAAACCTACATCCGGTTGCAGCTGACATACGCTGCCCCGGCATGATACCAATTAGTAGCTCCCTCGTATAAACTCGAGCCCCAGCGAGTTCAAAACAAAAGCCTCCGCCTCGCAGCCGGGGCCCCTCGGTACGTCAGAAATGACGTCATAGCCCGCGACCTCAAGGTAGAGAGCCTAGAGAGCTTCATTGGCCGTCTGGCCTCCAACCTCTTCTTCAAGGCCGATGCCTCCAGACTGCAGTCCCTCCAGAACCTGGCCCCCTGGCATGCCCGTCCCCCCGATAGGAGACAATTGCCAAGAGGTAATATTCCCCCGGAGACCCCGGAATCTAGCGTCGAATAGTTAGGCTAATCTCGCTACTCGCTAGGATTAAGGGTGGGATTGGTAGTCTCACCTTTAATCAACCTTTAATTTCACTGCAATTCGCTAGGATTTTTCCAACTTTCACCTCGCAATTCGCTAGGATTAATAGACTTCTTCGCAAATAAGGATTAAAAGTGGGATTGGTAATCCCACTTTTAATTAGTTAATTCAGAATTCGCTAGGATTAAGGGTGGGATTGGTAATCCCACTTTTAATTTAAATCTTCTATTCTCTATTTTAATTTTTCGCTCTAACTCTGCAATTCGCTAGGACTTCTTAGTTAGGGCTCTAGTTTCGGAATTGTTTTTTTTTTCTCTATCTGTACTCCGAATAATCCCCTGATTTCCGAATTTCCGAATTTAATTACATTAAATAAATAAAAAACCAAAAAGAAATCTCCGCACACCGCCGCCAACCAAGCCACCGAAAATACCGACAAGTCGCACTCCTCATCCAGCAAGATATCCAGCGTGCCCCCGACTCTACCTGCCTGAACCATCGCCCCATGTCGCTGGCAGCCTCCGCTAGGCCTTCCCCGGGGTAACCGAGGATCTCACCTGGTGGGGTGGACCGCCAGGGGTGACTCGGGTGGGCTGAGAAGGGCGCAAACGCTGGAAACAGAGGTGACTCTACATGTCACCCAACCTAAGGACTCGTCCCGCCCCAATACCGCCTCATCTTTATGAGGTGCGGCAGATCCCTCGGGCAGGGGGCCTAGCCCCGATCCCGAATACCCATTTCCCCCCTCAGGGGGAAGTGAGAGATATTCACGAAAAAAATTTCTACCTGGTATCCGAATATGAGACCTTTACAGAAATAACAACAAAATAACCTCTACGCTAACGACATACAGTTGTTTATGTATATTATGTAGTTAATCATTATGTTTCTCGTTGGAAGTTGTTATTTATGGTCGTAGTTGAACAGCAGATTTGTATGTGGGGCGACTAATTCGTGATATATGTTGGGGCGTGACGTATTGAGTTAGTAAGTATCGATTAATGAGGCTAATATAGGTCTTGCCGAGTGCCTCGATCATCTAATACTATGGTTCTATAATAAACAAAATTTCGTGCTAATGACATGCAACATAATAAAAAAGGTGACGGCCTCTGTGGCTCAGTTGGTGGGCTGTTGGTAGCTCAAACCGGGTGTCGCGGGTTCGAATCCCGCCGACGGAACAAGAAGTTTTTAAAGTTCCTGGGTCATGGATGTGTATTAAGTATTATGTGTATCATATAATAAAAACTAAAAAATAAAATATATGTATAGTATAAAAAGTATTAAATATATTTCCGTTGTCTGGTACCTGTAACACAAGTCCTTCAGGTACTTAACACGGGGCCAGACTGACGTGGTGTGAAGCGTTCATTGATATTATTATAATAAACCTCTCCATGTTGAAAGATTCGCATGCCCCTAGATGATCAATTTTATTGTGCAATATCTCGTATTGTGCAATACTATTGATGGTATAGGGTTGATCCTGAGGACAATGCAGGCTGATCACCTGATTGTCTGACAAGTAAGACGATCCATGCGTCGGATGGGAATGTAAAAGTCGGTCCTGCGCCTGATCTCTCGCCAGTCGTGTCGGTCTTCCGTCCCACTGGATTATGAGAGTAAAGGGAATAGAGAGTGCTCTTGTGTACTGCACACACACTTGGGCACTATAAAATTACTCCTGCGTAACTGGCCTGATTTCAATGAAACCGGCCATCGTCACCGAAACCGGTGTGAGCGTTATTATTATTATAACAATGTCATCTATGTATCCTTGTAAGTCTGTAGTTTGTATACCATAAACATTGATATACTGTCACAAGTCTTCACAATAACATAATTCTATTTCCTCCATAAAATACCGTTAAATAATAAACATTAGGTCATATAATTAAAACATTTATTATTCTATTCCGTTAAATACGTTTGCGGTTATTAGTTTAATTATATTTTAATTGAGGTTGCAGTTTGGCGTCCATTGCTCGGAACTAAAAGAGATTTATAGAACGCAATTAGTTCAAATTATATTTATTGAAGTGCACACAATGCGTTTTGTTAGGCAAATATAAATATGCATATTGGAATTAATGTTAAGGCCTCTCTCCACCTTGGTGCCAACGTTGGTGATGGATAACCATGATTACAAAGCTGTCTATGTCAAGCACAATTAACATTGATTATGGACAGTCATAAAATATTATAGGGCATATTCGTTTATGATAATGTAATATAATTTATATAATACAGAGTTCTTGTCCTCAATATACACTTTGCAATAACTACACTCTTAAAGTCACATATTATTTTGTACTTTTTTTTATTATGAACATTGAAAAAAATGCTTTAAGCATTAACTTACAGGTGACAACCCTATTAAATATAAAAAGCCAAGTTGCATAGCCGTCAATGTGTCCACTCTTATTTATTCTGAGTTCGCTGCAAACACTCGAAGGCTATATTTTCTTTCCTCTATAAACATGACACCGAGTTTTTTCTTACACAAGACGTAAGAAAATAGGGCTCTGTGCTAATTAGATTCACTCGAGCGTTGTTGTTTACTTTGTTGGAGCCATAGAGTAGGAATACTTAGATTATGTCTGTTGAAAAGTAAGAGGGATGGAGGGATGTTTTTATGCATGTTTGATAATGTTATGTGTATGCAAAATTAATGCAAAATAACTGCATCTATGCGAGCTACACTTTATATTTAAAAAAAACTTGAGAGGTATCAAGGGACACCTGGATGGAACGAAGCTATTACTTTTTATGTACTATCAGAGAAGTTGATCCCTATGCAGGTCGGGGACCTACGTAGTTTGGTTGCGTTACGTCAAACCCAGCTGACAGATCACAATTAACATTGAATTGACATATTCGACCAAATAACGTTGGTCTATCAACTGCATAGGAATCAATTTCTTCGATGGTACAAAAAACCTGTATATAAAAAATGTATCTTGATATAATAATATGTCTGTGGCAAAAAGTGTCGTTACAACTTTTTGTATGATTTTTTTCCGTCTAGCCCCCTTTTGCAACGCGCGATAAGGAACTTCGTTTCAAAAAACACCTTCCTGCTTTCTTTAAATGTGGCCCATGCGCCGTGATAATTTCGAACGCTAATTCTTCAGAGTGTTAGTTCCCGAACTGCATTGAATCAACAAGCTAAGCTCTTATCCTGGAAAAAAACATTGCTTGAAATTAATTCATAAATGAAACAATTTTCTTTCCATTCGATCGTTTTAACAGTGAAGTTCAACATAACGCATCACAACTTAACGACGCATTATACACGCATTAATTTTTAATTTTCTTTAAGAGCCTATGCTGTCAACTGCTGGGCAAAGGCCTCCCCCAAAGTCTTCCAGTTCTCAAAAGTTTAAATATTTACGCTATCGAAATCTAATGCAATTTTACTAAGAATTTGAATGTATGACACATCTTCGGTATATTCATCTCTCTGGCAGATCCTTATAAAATGATCTCTCGTTCCCGCAAGTGTCAGATGGAATCCACGTCTGGTGCGCTGCGGAGCGCGAAATCGCCACTTTCGTTAGTAACAAAGTTCCCAATAGCTCATCACATCGACGAATTTTCCGCTCCCTGACCATAGTTTGATGATTTATTGTTGATATAGGCTGTATAAAATTGAAGATTGGATGCGTTGAAAAATTACTCCTACCATGTAAATAAAGCTATCTTTTATAATGCTTTGAAGATATCAAGGGTCACTTAAGGGTCTTTTGTTATATCATTATTAATTTTCTTTTTACATTTTTAAAATAAATAAATGATTTAAAATACAGCATCGAATATTTTAGTAAGTCGTCTCTAAAATCACATTATGCGAAAATATAATGAAATTTCGTTAAAGTATTTGAATAATTGTAGTAAAATTTGAGAGCAATTGAAAAATATATAAATTTATTTAAAATCTAGAAGATCCATACAGAAGTCTGGGCCATTAATTGGATTTACAAGCGAAGCACTCTGTTATTACGTGTTGAGATAGCAAGTGTAGTCGACAGCCATCACTATGTTTTAATTGTTGTCTATAATATCTATGGATATCTATGGACTATATTCTAAGCTATTGTCTAAGCTCGATGCCGCACGATGCCGTGTCGTGGGAATCCACGACGCGCGTCGTAAAAAACCACAACACGACATCGTACGACGTCGTACGACGTCGCGTCGTAGAAACTCACGTAGAAATTCAAATATGAGTTATGTCCCGGCCCTAATGTGACTACGTAGTTTCGTAGCACTACGTAGCTTCGTAGCACTACGTAGTTTCGTAGCACTACGTAGTTTCGTAGCACTACGTAGTTTCGTAGCAGTACGTAGCTTTGTAGCACACGTACTTCATAGCACTACGAACTTCGTAGCACTACGTACTTCGTAGTACTACGAACTTCGTAGCACTACGTACTTCGTAGCACTACGAACTTCGTAGCACTACGAACTTCGTAGCACTACGTTACTACGTAGCACAACGTAACTACGTAGTACTGTAGCTCTACATAACTGCATAGCACTGTAGCTCTAAGTTAGTACTCTAACGTAGCATTTTGATAACTTCGTAGGATTCAAAGCTCTATGTAATAAAAACATAAGTCCTATCGTGACAAAAAAATATCAGTTTAAGTTTGGAGGGATAAAATACATAAGAATATAAAGACAGACACGGATGCCTTTTATTTGTTGCTATTACGTAATAACCACCAGGCTCAGGCGATCGTTAGCGGCGCTACGGTGTGGATATGAAAGTGACTTTATATCTTTTTGCCTAGTTAACTTAATACATTGTCAACGATTCGTTAACATTATTCTCATTTTGATGATTGTTCTTATGGAACTGTAACCTACTTTTGTTAGTTATTATACTGGTTTTTTTAATGAAATAAGGGGGCAAACGAGCAAACGGGTTACCTGATGGAAAGCAACTTCCGTCGCCTATGGACACTCGCAGCATCAGAAGAGCTGCAGGTGCGTTGCCGGCCTTTTAAGAGGGAATAGGGTAATAGGGGATGGTAGGGATGGGAAGGGAAGGGAATAGGGGAGGGTAGGGAAGGGAATAGGGTAGGGATTGGGCCTCCGGTAAACTCACTCACTCGGCGAAACACAGTGCAAGCGCTGTTTCACGCCGGTTTTCTGTGAGAAAGTGGTATTTCTCCGGTCGAGCCGGCCCATTCGTGCCAAAGCATGGCTCTCCCACGTATAAAATGGGTCGATTTATATGCGTCCGCCGAAACGCGCGGTCTGGCGGCTACAGTGAGATCACAATCAATCCATACTAATCCATACTAATATTATAAATGCGAAACGCCTCCGTGGTCTAGTGGTCTAGACTCTAGAGCGTCGCTCTTGACTCGATTCCCGCGTTGGAAACATGTTATTTCCAAGTTTGGTTAGGACAATGCAGGCTGATCACCTGATTGTCTGACAAGTAAGATGATCCATGCGTCGAATGGGCATGTAAAATAATCGCCTGCGCCTGATCTCTCGCCAGTCGTGTCGGTCTTCCGTCCCACTGGGTTATGTATGAGAGTAAAGGAATAGAGAGTGCTCTTGTGTACTACGCACACACCTAGGCACTATAAAATTACTCCTGCGTACCTGGCCTGGTTTCAATGAAACCGGCCACCGTCACCGAAACCAGTGTGGGGAGTATTATTATTATAAATGCGAAAGTGTGTCTGTCTGTCTGTCTGTTACCTCTTCACGTCCAAACCGCTTAACCGATTTTGCTAAAATTTGCCATGGAGATACTTTGAGTCCTGGAAAAGGACATAGGATAGGATAGGATTTTATCCCGGATAAAGGTACTTTCCCGTGCGATAAACGAATTTTGGCGCAACGGAGTTGGGGGCGTCATCTAGTCGTATATAAATGACAGCAAGCAATTGTATGTAAATGGCAGCTCGACCGCGCCGCTGTTTAAGTAAATCGTTACATACATATTTTGTTTGTGATCTCGTGGCGTAGCGGCCGAGCCGCTTTTGCGCGCGGATGCATATGAGAATCGAGTTTAGACTCGATTCTAGGACTATGGTGTATGGTTTAGACGTCGATTTTTCTCCCAGGGTTAATTCCCAAGCCACATAGGCATGTGGTTAAACAAGTGTAGGCAGAATAATAATTCTGTAAATATTTGTGTAATTTCTTATTGAAATCGTTAATTCATAATTACTTTTATTTTTTCGAGTTGTGGCTTACAGAAAAAAATATGCCTTAACTTTTCGTATCACGATATTATGTTTAATATTTTGCTCTTAAATTTCTATCATTATTGCACGTTTCTGTACAACTTTTTGTCATTATTAATTATATAAAATCCTATAAAAGTCTCATATTTCGGGGTTTAATAATGTCCAAAAGTCTATAATAATGTCCGAAAGCTATAATATGTGGGTTCAGAATTTACGGCACTTGGGATTATCCTTTTAATTTTCCCTTACGGGATTACTTAAAGATAAGTACGGATCAAGGGCAGTTAATCATTGCGGGTACATATTAAAATAATTTAAATGTGGAAGTAGAAGGTTTAAAGAATCAGAGCGAACTTTAAACTCCTCTTGTACGGCAGAAACATAATAATATGACATGTTACTTTAAAGTAGGCCTCAATTTAAAAACAATTTTTTAGATAACATTAAACAATGAAATAACGCACATAAGGACGGAAAATAATGTCTCAGATCACATGTAATAAAATATGTCTCAGATCACAATATGTTTGTTGGCCGAGGCGAAGCCGAGTTCAGGAAGAAAGTTGACGTTTTCCACCCGGAGGTGAGAAAAAGTTTTTTGTGAGAAAAAGGTTTTTTTCTCACCTCCGGGCGGAAAACGTCAACTTTCTTCCCGCTGCGCTTACTGATGTTGCCGTTTTCCGCCTCCGTCGATGAGAAAAATACTATACGCACTGAAATACGCACCTGGGCAGTAAATAAGAAAGCCTCAGATCACATGTTTATTGACCTCGGCTTCGCCTCGGCCCACAATTACATGTGATCTGAGACATAGGTGCGTAATGTACATACTATTTATAAAGTATAATAATCATTATAAAGTTTAATATGCTAAAATACAAATATTTAAAGAAAAATATTCTTCTGAAAATATTTTTCCCCTAAGCAAGTATATTTTCCTTAATATAAACAAAAGGATAATCGGAATTGTTAAACTTTAAAAAATATTATATTCTTTTCTGAATAATTTTTTTTATTCAATTTTAATAATAAGTTGTGAAAGTTGAAATTACTCCATCTGTTTAATTTTGTAAAGTTTCCAGCAAAAATCCAATAAGACGGCCCAGATCAAAGCGAATAATTAGACTTAAGGCTTAATTCGGATAATCTGCGGTTGAATTATTTAATATTTGTGGAACAAAGGCATTTCTTACTCGAACTTAAGCTGTAAGCTTAAAATGAAAATTACTACTCGGTTGCGGTTATTAATACGACATATCCCATCTAATAGCTATGTCCACACTATGTGCTTTCGTCTTAAATTTTCGTCATCTTTTTTCATTCGACTTGAATGCGTCAACGAACGCAACGCCAACATTGTCATTTTTGAAGTTTTGGATATGGTCAGAGGGCATGCGTCGCGGGGATGCCTCACGTTCGCTGTTGACTGCGCTATAACGCAGGCCCTCGACGAACAGAAAAAGGCACAGAGTGTGGACAAATCTTATCGTATTGTAGCGTCAATCGTCGTTGTTTTATTATACTTACAGGATGTAATAAAATCAAGTATCAGTGTGATTTTTATGGGTAAGCATTCCAGTGTCATTTGCTCTTACAAAATTAAAAAAGGTACTCTTTCAGAAAATTCGCATCATTATTGTTTGATGTATTTTATGGAAGATGTAATTCATAGTTTGTTGAAATTTATCCTTAAAAGTCGTTAAAAAGCATGAACAGTTTACAGCGTTTAGCAGCGGCTTGCAGCGACGCAGGGAGTTAGAGGCGCCAATCACTGCTTTTTGCCACAATATACATAATCTGTGTACTCTATTTTTGCCATGCAATTTATGGCTGGTTTACACGTATTAAGGGGCCGGGCTACCCTCGAAATTCTCATACATACGTAATACCAAAATTATTTTCTCATACGAAAATATTTAACATGTTTGAGTTATTTTTCAGCTTAAAATAGTAATTACCTAGGTTCCTGAACAAAAATTTTTTGAGAGCCAGTTTGTCAATAACATATAGTGGAGGCAGTGAAGGTTTTCACCTCCGATTTCGTTGAACCTCCATCGATTTTCATGAAAATTGGTAAGTAGGTGGAGGATACCCTAAAAAACAAAAGTGACATAGTGCCAACTTGCGCTTTTGCCCTGGGGGTGGATGCCAACCCTTCTCGGGGGGTGATTTTTTTTTAATAAAAATAACCCCAGGAATCAATAGACACACAAATTCTAAGCAAAATTTGTTATATAAAGTTTTTTGAATAAAGTAATACTTTCGGAATTATTAAAGATCAAAGATCATGTTTTTGCGTGAGAAAAATACTTACTCTTAAAGCGGTTTTTCATAATTAACTATGAATCTATAGGTTTTTACGAAAAATATGTAATTACCAAAATTAAAGCCAATAAAAAAAACAAACCAATATCTACTCTAAAATGCCTTCCTATATTCATTCAAAGTGAGCTTATAGCTGATTGTATATATATTTTCTTTCGGCGAGTACCTAAGTCTAAGCATTCAAACTTAAATAACGGTAAACTGATGCATTTTATGACATGTACTTCCTTAAAAGTTTTTAAAGTGCTTAAAAATACCTTTCTAATAAGCATTGGAAAAAGTAAAAGCATCAAAATTGAACAAGTTATGATAAAAATAAGATGGCGCTTTCAAATTTTTTTGGAAAAATCGAAAAATAAAACGTTGACCATTTCTACAATAATTCAAATTTATGGTTATCCCCAAAAGACTTTTCTTTATTTTAGCGTAAGTAATGACCTCAAAAAATTTTCTTGGTTTAGAATGTTAGTTTTGAAAAACAGAATGATTTAGTAAAATCGAAATTATTCAAATTTTCGTAAATATCATTTTGTATTGAACATAACTTCAAAAATATTGAACCTTCGTAAAAAATTATAAAGAACAAAATTGTTGTACATTTTTTAAGAAATCTTTTATTTTCTTTTGATTTTTATAGGATGGAAAATAACGAAGATAGAGACGTTTAAAGCCTAACTTTTACTCAAGAACCATGAAATCGGGACCTTTTAACCCTATTTTTTTTTAAACCAAGAGCTTTAAAAAGTATTATTCAAGTTGATCTTAAAGCTATTTAAATTACCTTTAAAATGGTCCATAAATTAACCCGATAACTTAAAAATTTACCGAGCTATTGTGATATAACAAAAATATATTTTTTTTGAAAACAATTTTGAAGCAGAGATTTGGTATGCAAATATTGTAGAAAACCTGTCAATAGGTACATCTATACTAATATCATAAATGCTAAAGTGTTTTTGTCTCTCAATTACCTCTTAACACCCAAACGGTTCAACCGATTTTTCTGAAATTTAGTATGAAAATACTTTGAGTCTTGGGAATGGATATGGACAAAGGATACTTTTTATCCTGAAAAAATGTACAGTTTCAGCGCAATTGCAGGCGTCATATAGTCCTTACTAAATATACGTTAATCTTTCAATATTCAGAAAGTAAACAAAACGGCAACTGTCGACTCGATAAGAGAGGAGTTTTTTATAATGATGTGCGTCTATTAAATATTTCAGATTCAGCCTTTGCGTCAATTTTGGACTAAATAATATCAATGTTTGAAATATGTTAATAAAATTTATCTTAACTATGAAAAAACATTCGAACTCAAATTAAAGCTGATGAAAAACTTAAAGCTTATTTTTCAGACATTGGGTAGTTTACAGGGGTGAAAAAATTTCGTAAAAAAAACTAAATAAGAAATTAATACTTATAAATAAACTGAAAAAATTGGGTTCAAAAACATAAACCTAATAGGTTTATGTATTTTTAACCGACTTCCAAAAAGGAGGAGGTTATATGTTCGGCTGTGGATATATATATTTTTTTGTATGTTCAACGATTATTCCGCCGTTTGTGACCGATTTTCAAAATTTTTTGTTATGTAATACATCACTAGACGGCTTTTGACATTTTGAGAGCCCGACGCTTGAGAGGATATTAGGTTTCGCTCCAATTTGGTACCATGTTCACAAAATTGGTGATCTGATGATGGAATCCATGAGTAATCGCCCTCGAACTCCTCAAAATTTATATGGAAAGATATTATGGTGATTTTGGTTTTATGAGAAGCATCCTAAGCATATAGGTACTACCAAAACGCAAGATTTTGCACCAAGGTATACTATGGTTCCGAAGATACTAAGAGAACTCCGGATTCCTTATAGATACAAGTTTGGGGGTTTAGGCGCTGTTTTAAGAACTGAAAGCATATGCTACTATGCAAATTACATTCATCATCATTACCACGTCAGGGTCACCAATGTCACCAAAATTGAACATAACAAATTCAACCTTAACTCCGGAGCGTAAGGCACACATTTGACATTACTTCTGAGAAGTAAGTAGCTTCGATAATACAAGTAACATGCAAGTGCACTGTCACACTTTTGCCTGTTGTTGCCTGTTCCAAAGTCGGTACTACAGATTTACAATCAAAATGGAAAAAAAAAATACATATTGTTTATCCAAATGTTTTGGGTTAAGTTTTAAATAGCTAGCAAATAAGTAGTACATTTTTTAAAGAAATGAATCGATGTTCTAACTGATTTTTATATTATTTCACTTTATACGTAGCGAAGCACGTACCGGGCCACTAGTTTTCTATAAAAACGAGTTACATTTAATATGATTTCATAATATTATGAAGCTCGAAAAATAAGCAAATCTTATTTAGAATTTGATCTAAAATAGATAATATTAAGTAGGCAAACCAGAATTGTCATTTTTTTACTTTTAGAAATTGAACGCAAGTAAGGTTTTTTTATAGTAACTAAAAGTTATCACGGACCTTTTTTACACAAAGGAAAACGTTATTTTTTTGTTTGAGGATCATTCTTTTCAAAGCGAGCGAATTTTTCAAAGTTTTAGCTGCGCTCTGATCGGCCGTTAGCCGACTGCTAGTGGTAATAAAAAATCATGCGATTTATTACTAGTTATCAGTGGTTAAACACTGAAATGTTTCAGAGAAATATGGCTTACATATTAAACTTCTATCATAGTACAGCTCGATGTAAAGAACGAGTATATTGTATAGAAACAATCCATCAATTTTCAGAAAATCGTACCTACATAAGCGGGACAGCCTGAGTATCCGATTGAGATAGATATATTATAGACCGTGGTACAGCATTATTAAATTGTAGTATTGTACTGAACGTCCTGCCAAACGCTTAGAAACAGTTTGAAAGGGCTCAGGGCTCTGCAACGTTTCAATCACAATAGACTCTCGGGTCGTGATACCGTCGCAATTAAACAAAGCACGCTCACAATTAGACGAAATAAATATTCCGCGATTTGTTTGCGCCCGCCCTAAATACATATTGTATGAGCATTACGGTAATATGACGCAACCCGCCCCGACAGTTTCTGAATTATTTGCTAATGTAATATTGTGTATTGAATTACGAGTATTAATAAATGACTTGATGCATGATTTCAGCGCAAGTTTTCCGTGTGAATAGGATAAGAATAAGGAATAGGATCTAAAGGTCACGTAGTATGGGAGCCACATAAGTGCACTCGGTTTTTGTAGTATTTTAAATAACCAAAAAAGTCGAAAACAAATTCATTCAATTTGAAACGTGAATTATTATAATAATATTATGTAACTTCATATGAATTTGGAAATGTGTATGAAATTCTGTGCCTCATTATTTTAATTATAGTATTGTAACATTTACAAAGATTTCAACATGTAAAATATAAAGTTAAACAATTGAGCCTTCATAAAAAATATGAAACGTAGAGTATTTCAAGTGAAATAACATTCAAAATATATCTCAAACAAGTCATACAAACGACACAATAAATTAAGGTGGATTTATGAAATCTGAATAAATTGAAATAGGAAAAATTGATGGTACGTGACCGATTCGTATGAGCCTCTGAGACAACATGTCCCGGGCATAATATGCCCGGGACACACGAGGCTAGTTTTTCAAGCCAGGATAGCAAGCTAGTGTTAGTAAGCTAGCAAGCTAGTACTTCTGGCTTCGTGTAGACAAAACTTCATTTGTAAGCTAGTAAGCTAGTTTACAAGCTAGGAAAGTTTTTAATAGGATGGAGATCTATTTTCAGGCTAGTAGCGTCCCCCCACCACTGATTTTACTATCCTGGCTTGTATACTGGCTTCATGTGTCCGGCATGCCCGGGACATACGAGGCTAGTTTTTCAAGCCAGGATAGCAAGCTAGTTTTTTACCAAACTAGCTTGGAGCATGCTACAAATGAATATAGTTTTGTCCACACGAAACCAGAAGCACTAGCCTGCTATCCTAGCTTGAAAAAGTAGCCTCGTGTGTCCCGGCCAGCAAAGCTAGTTTTCAGTTGACTCGTAAGCAGTAACCACGTGTTTTGGCGACACAAGACTCAACAGAATATCCTACAAATCAGGCGTCATTCGCAAAATACTCTTATATTTGCCTAAGCGTAAGCCCTAAAACGAAATTCTTCCAAAGTAAAGCTGATGGTCCACGTTCATTTCTTCATTCATTCACGGTTGTGTCCACACCCGTTCTTGTAATTATCTTCTAGTACGTCTAGTGCGAATTGGCAGTTTTCGAAGTAACCGTTTTTCAGTCGAATCGTGTTTTTTTCGCGTGCAGATCATTTTGGACGTGTGGTCACTCTGGTCACAGCAATAATACTAGCTTAATATAATATAGCCTCGTGTAAACAGAACTAGCATGCTCCAAGCTAGGTCAGCAAGCCAAGACTGTTTGGTAAAAAACTAGCTTGCTATCCTAGCTTGAAAAACTAGCCTCGTGTGTCCCGGGCATTATATGTGCTTTAGAATGTATATGATGTAGAAAGTACTAAGGACGTATTTCAGTCTTCAAATAAGTGTTGAGTATTCTAAAATTCAGTGTGCCGAGTGTGAGTTTTTGTTTCGCATTCGATCGTGTACGCGTTTGGCGTGTACTAAGATTTTGTATGGGATTACTCACTGGGCTGGGCTCACTCCCGTGAGCATCGCTAGGTGGCGCTGTACAAATCCCATACAAGATCTTAGTAAACGCCAAACGCGTTCACGATCGAATGTGAAACAAAAACTCACACTCGGCAATCTGTTGCTGTTTACTTGAATATCGATTGGAAGAGACAAAAGATAGCTAAGTTTTTGCGACAGCTTATGTACTAATGATATAATGCCTCTTTCAGGTTTCAGTGACGGTATTATTTTTCCACGCGGGAATCGACCCCACGAACTCCGAGTCAAGAGACACATTTAAACTACTGCACCACGTAGTTTTGAGTCTCTCCTATTCTAATATTTGAAATGCAAGTTTTAAAAGGATTTTTAATTAATAAATAGGAGTCTGTTAACATTAACTTAGTAAAAAGCATTTTTTTGAATTTATCTATAGAATAACACATCACAGACATGTTTCAACTTAATTCTCTAGAGGCGGCTGTGCTCTCAAATTTTGGAGATTTTAATATGTTTGATGACTTTAAGGCGACCCCTTGATAATTTGGCTGTAGCGATACCGAATATTCTCAGCAATGAATAAAGCTAAGAAATTAAAGTTCATCGTCAGTATTCATCATGTCTTTGTCTTTGAATTACCCATAGCATAACACGATTGGTCAACTTTTATAACACAGAATAATGAATCAAAAAGACCTCTGTAAAAAAGGGATTCTAATTTTGCCAACAGAGGAGAGTGATTTAAGCTTCCAAAATTTGTACATAGATTGGTTCAAGCATACACTTTAATTTGTCTATAGCTTATATGAAATATATTTATGTTTTTTAAATTATGCGACAAAAACCATTTTGTCGCTTACGCCCTTTCCATTTCTTGCTGTTCCATTTCTTGTTTTCTATGAGAGGAATTCCTCTCATAGAAAATAAGCAATCTTAAACATATCCAACACGTTTTTTACTTTAACGCGGCGTCACCTTAAAATATAGGTATCGTAATTCCTATGATACATGTCATGACTTTTACAATCATTGTCTGCCCACTATGTAACATTAATACGGTATAAAAATTGAGGGAACTGAATTACAAGACTTGTGTGTAAGCATTGTGTAGAGTGATGGATTGGCTATCCGGCACTTATCAGGAAGTGGTGAAACAGGCCCTAAGTAAATAATATACTAGCATAATATATCTTCATTAGGCAAATGGCTTGAAAAGCTCAACTGAATAATTATCCAAATGGAAATCTTGAAAATATTTATCAAAGGCACTAAGGGTTAGAGTTAGGACTAAAGTTTGAAGACTAGTGGACCTTGCTACTTTGAAAATTTCTATGTTTTTGGTGTGTGGTAACATGTGTTACAAACCTTTCTATGTTTTTAGTCTAAGCATAAAGAATCCTTTATGCAGCTTAGTTTTTGTAGCTCGTAAGGGATCTCTTTAGTATTTACGAATTAATGTTTAAGTAGGAAGTAGGTTTATGTGGTGAGGCTCGTTAACGGAAGCTAAATAAACAAAGGAGATTAACATTTTATGTTCTTAGTTTTTATGGTCTTTAAAAGCTTGACTGAAGGCACCTGATCATACTTTTTTTGATCTTCATTATTAGTGTAGAGGGGGTTTCTAGACATAAAATATTATAACAATCATACCTATGTAAATAGTAGGTAATGCAATGAATTTAATTTGTATATTTATCTTTATACCTTTTGAACACATAGTCTCTATTTATGTGTATGTTAGGATATGAATATCAATAAGACTAGTTTTGCAAAAACTCATAAATTTTCTGTAGTAATGGTTTAACGGTTGGTGGGTTAAACTTTAACCCATCAATCCCCAAGCGGCACCCGGCCTGTCGCATAACAATTAAAAATCTATTTTGTCTGCGACAATTCCCATGATTGTGGTATTAATAAAGGTTCAGAAATTATTAATAATTATGAACAATTTTTTCCAACAAAACACAAAAACCAGAGTGTCAAACTTCCAACATTAAGCAACATAAAAGAAAATGAATTTTATGAAACCATTTATAACCATGAAAGGAAATTAACGAAAAACCGATTAAAAAGTATTTAAAAGAGTCTGAAAGGAAAACGGTTATTAAAATTTGCTGCCATATTCCAATTTCACAAGGCGAGAATCCTCTTCCATAATATAGGGGGAACTCTTTGGAATAAACTTAGAGTAATGAGCCGTAGATGTCTTGTTAATACAGCTTAGAGAAAAGATTGTAAGGCCTTTTATATTTTAACGTTCTATAGGTCAAGAGTAAGCTTTTAAGGTTTTTTAGTTCCTTATACGTTTAAATACAGCAATGGAAAAAAACACTTACTCACTTTTTAGTGTGATTGGTATAAATTATATTGTCGTTTCTCCAGATACTTAAAAACAACCTGCGCGCCAAATTACCACCAGCCCCCTAGACAAGCGATTATCGTTAACGCTAACGCTAACGCCACAAAATGTATGGAATTTGACATTAGTATTCGCTAGCGAAGCGATGACTGGTGTCAAATTGCATACATTTTGTTAGCGTTTACGAAAATCGCTTGCCACTTGTCTAGGGGGGCAGTTCGGCTTTTGCCGTACCCAACATATGAACAAAAACCCATGACAGCAGTATTGCCAGATTGCTATATGGACTATAGCGATAGCCATTGCACGAAACCGTTTTTGACAATAATTTCCTTAGTATTTCAATGTTTGAAACCCAGAAAACAAGCTTACGTCTAAACGAAATTCCACACCAAGTACAACAGATTTTTGGACTAAAATATTTTATGTTGCGGTGCAAAAACTTGGTGAAAAAATATCTGAAAGTATTTTTCAACACTTCGCCACGATCTAAGCGTTTGTTTTGCGTTGAGAGATAATAAGGACCTTTTTCCGCCTCACCAAGCATCTGCTCACCAATCTTTCATATTCTATTTTATTTACTGAGGATAAAAGTCTGAATTATTTTAACATCTTTCCTATGGTACAATTTTTCAGAACGTAAAAACGTGGATTTTGATGACGAATTGTTGAAATTAAGGTTTTGTTTAACTACTTTTTAACTGTAGGTACTATGGGCCGTAGTTTTCTTTTGTTTAAAAGCTGGTTTGATCGAGATTGTTCATTTCCTGGAAGCACTGGTGGAAACATTTTCTTTTTTTAATTTCCCAATTTTTTTTTATTAAATAAGGGGGCAAACGAGCAAACGGGTCACCTGATGGTAAGCAACTACCGTCGTCCATGGACACTCGCAACATCAGAAGAGCTGCAGGTGCGTTGCCGGCCTTTTAAGAGGGAATTTAAATGTCATCTACTAGATGACGCCCGCCACTCCGTTGAGCGAAAATTTGTTTACCTCGCGAAAATCGTACATTTTTCTGCAACAAAAACCTTTCAAATATCTCTATACCAAACTTCATTATAACCCATCAAGCCCCATAGACACCGGTGACCGCGATAACAATTATAGAATAACAATATATTTCCAAGAATCCGCTATCGAAGGATTAATTGCTTGTTTAAGCGTGTCAGACATATTTGTAGTCGTATCTTTAACAGTCATAGTTTCTTGGAAGAAATTGATTCATAGGCAAATTAATGACGGACCTGCGTCATTTGGTCGGGATATGTCAATTCAATATTAGCCGCAAACGATCAAATTGTTTGTCAAATTTTACGTGTTTGTCAAACAGTTTGATAGTGTACAGCTTTATTTGAAGCGTTTGTCAAACAAACTACGTGTTTGACCTGTTTGAAGAAAATTTAGATTTGCGTAGCGTTTGACAAACGTGTTTGAACGTGTTCCGCTGTGTTTGTCAAACAAAATCTCATAATCTCAAACCGATTCTAGCTAATTGTTTGACCAACTTGTTTGATGCACGTTTGATCGTCTGCGCTGCTGTTTGATGAAAACGTAAATTACATCAAACATGTTTGTCAAACAAATTTGATCGTTTGCAGGGTACTTAAGACATAACTTACTTTCTCATGGATGAAACCATAGGTTCTTGGTAGTGCCTCGTGAACTTAGAATACCTGCGAATTTGTGTAGCTCTAAGTGTGACACCTGGTCAGGTACCAGGTACCAAAGTTAACTAATAGTGAGTCTTACTTTACTTATTTTGTCATGGCTAATATTTATATATAATTTGTAGATTATTGTTCTGAACTAGTATCATGTAGTGTAAGACACTTTTCAATGACCAAAACTATTACATTGGTCAGCCCATGAATCAACTTCTCTGATAGTGACATCTTTTGAAATGTAAATTTTGTCACTGCGATATAATAATAAGGTTTTTGCAACTGAAAGTCTTGATGTAACTTGTCTCATAAATTTACTGAGCTGCGAATACGAAATGATAAAATATAGTTTCAGGAGTTTCAGTTGTCCTTTATCTTACGAATATATCTCGTAAGAAAGTTGAATCTGAAAGCTCTGTTTCTGCAATTTTAAAATTCAAAAACAAATTTTGTCGAGTACGAAAATAGATTGTCTGCAATTCTCATCTCCGAAAATATTGTGGGCGTATACCGGGTGATTTCCAGCAATTTCTGAACTTTTAAGAGTATTAATATAATATTATAATAGTAGTAGTGGTAGACGAATGGAAAGAAGCTTTTTAGGCCTAAAACTCAAAGATAGAGTAAGAAATACTAACATCCGGAAAAAGACCAAAGTTAGCGATGCTCTAACATGCTACAAAGAAAATGGAAGTGGGCAGGACACATAGCGAGATATGACGACAACAGATGGACTCAAAGGTCGACAAAATGGCCTAGCCCAAAAGGAAAAAGGTCCAGAGGCTGCCCGATTGCTAGATGGTCGGATGAAATAGTAGCTACAGCGGGTAGAGATTGGCCGAGCATCGCTAAAGCAAGAGAGGAATGGGTTACCTTGGAGGAGGCTTTTACCCTTAGGGGGTCCATAAAAAAATAATAAATAATAATAGAATAGCCTCCTGATAACTGGCGTCCTTTATAAACCATACTCTAAAGGCCGAGTATTTCTTGACATCTTAGCTCGACAACAGACGACCGACCTTTATGTAGCATCAATTCTCGAGTGTTTGTTTTTTCCCGCTAAAAAAGTATTAGACACGCGAATGCTTCCAACCAATGAAATTTAACCAATGGCAATAGTTTGTCCTTGGAGTTCGATAGAGATCGCATGATTAGTGCCCTTCATTTGCGCGAAACTTGCTCAGGAGTTTACAACAACGTCGGCGCGCGGCCGACGCAGTAAGTATAATTTACTTTTTTTTTGTTTTAGTCATTTTTATAGTGTAGGTATTTTATAGTCTTGTAGATTAATAAATATTCTTACAAAAATACATAATTTTGTCAAGAAATAAAGCATAATTAATCCTTCAGGCCCCGCGCGAGCACCGGTGATCGCGACAACAATAGAATACAATAGCAATTCCTGGAAATTCCGACTGAAGTATTTTAAGTAAATAAACTGTCGTAAATAAATTAATCCTTTAGAAAGGCACTTCGTACGCAATACGTACGTTATATTATATTGTGTTTGCGCGTTTTTGGCTGGATTGGTTTGGCCTTTTACTCGAGGAGTGAAGAAAACAGCTGGATCGACTTCTTGCGTATATTCAGCTAAAAACTTTTACAATATTTTGCGAATTTTTAGAGAAAACGTTAAGGGGTTACAATGCGTATTTTTAAGATGGAGAATGCAAAGTGAACCTAGGTGCGTATGAGGGGTGACACGACTGCGTATCACGTCATCGGCGGCCAATCGCTGCAATTATCGCGTGATGGGTGACCAATGGGCTGCTGCAGGCATGATACGTCAGCTAGGAGCAGGATAGCAGATATATCCTATCTTGTGCGTGAACATATTGTTATATGTATTTATATATAATAATTATTACTTTCAGCGTTACAAGACCGCGAAATTACGGAATTAATAAATAACCCGTGTTTGAAGACTCAAGTGAAGATGAAGATTTAATTGAGAGACACGCTTTATAAACGAATCCCTATCTTCAGCAGACGAAGGCTCGAACGACAGTTTCAACAGCGCTGATAGCAATTCACCAAAAGGTCGGGGTAGTGCTGGTAGTCCAGGCAGGGATATTGGTCGTCGAGGTAGGGGCCGACGACGTGCTGGGTGTCGGGTTACACGTGGTGGCACGGGCTGGCTCGGCCACAAGACGCTCCTTAGTGGTAGTCTTGTGACTATTTATTAATATCTTGATCGAAATAAATAAATATGTTTATGTTTGGTACCTAATTTGTGACATTAATTAAAATTATATTAAAAAATAAAAATATTTGTATTACTTAAACACCTAACCTACTTATTATGCCATAATGACCTGAAGTCCTTTACAAAGAGCAAAAAATACCTAAATTTTAATGTGCTTGATGTATTAATCAAATTATACCAAAGAACATTTATTTTAGTGAAATCCCCGAAAACCCCTGGTCTTTGTTTTATTTAACATGCAAAGTCTCGGACTTTGCACCAAAAACAGTTTAATGCTTCATAAAAGACATTCGGCCGTAGTGGCAAGTGATTTCAATTATAGCACGGGTCTCAGGAGAATAGAATATAAATAAATATAATTATTAGGAATTAAGAATAACAAATGCATGTAAAAATTAATTTATTATGTACTAAATTTATGTTGATCTGATTATGTCCGTTAATAATATAATTAATTATGTAGTAAACTATAAATGAAATATTCAAAATATTCAAATAAAAAGCAAATTTAATATTTATATAATGTATTTTTTTTATGGAAATCAATAAAGCTTTATTATTATTATTATTATTATTATTATAGTAAATTATATTATAAGCTCAAATTCCCAACTTTAATTAAATATAAAGTGATTTTTTATGATGTTAACTTTTAACATCTCAGTCAGACATGAAATCTTAAATCACTAACTTTATTCCATGTACTAAGTAGGTAAGTACTTAAAATATTTTGTGGATTTGGGGGACTGCTAATTTTTTAATTTTGAAAAATACTGGAGACTCGATCGTTCGATACAAATTTTATTTAAAGTCGCTGAGCTCTAAAAATATAAGCCAAAATTTTAGTTCTTCAATTATTTCTATAAAATTTTCAAGCACCACTGAATCTCCTGTGGACCCCATAAAGGTACCTATGGGATCACTTTGGGAATTACTGATCTGGAACCTACTCTAGAACCCAGAAATCATATGAATGTACTGGCCTACATGAAATCAAGTTATGTCTGTATTGCAGTTGCAATGGAAGCCCTGTAACCGAATAATCCTGTACAAACCGCTCCGTTTCCTATCCACAGGGAAGTAAATGGGG
Organism: Lysandra bellargus; assembly: GCA_905333045.1. Classification (NCBI taxonomy): domain Eukaryota; kingdom Metazoa; phylum Arthropoda; class Insecta; order Lepidoptera; family Lycaenidae; genus Lysandra; species Lysandra bellargus. The sequence goes on along the minus strand of HG995345.1, from coordinate 6,425,487 downwards.
GCTTATATTATGTCCGGGGATGTCTCATAGCTCGAACATCACTATCATAGCAGGCTAACGAATATAGCCTTTGATTACTGGTTTGCGCGACGATATGTAGGAATAGCGACCAGAGGCGGGGCAAGACCAACATTTTATGTGGGCGAGATACATTTTGCGAGGCCCCTTTGGCCCAAACGGGCTATTTTTAGATATTTTTTTTTTCAGCTTGTGAATCATCCCACTGGGACGAAAGTCTCAACTACTCAGTACTTTTCTATTTCAGATATATTTTATGTTGTTTTATTTTTTACTTCATACATTAATCCTTCGATCGTGGATTCTTGGAAATCTATTGTTATTCTATTGTTGTCGCGATCACCGGTAATCTTATAGGGCTTGATAGGTTAATTGTTTAGAATTTTCGCACAAAATTTTCATCTAACTGTCGTGTGTTTGGAAATACTCGAAAAGCTGCGATTCTATTAGTCGTCCAATTTGTATTTTAATCCATTTCAATTGTGTCCGAATGCAATTCGTTTTTGCACATCAATATTTCAAAATGTTTGCTACAAAAACAAAAGCTAATATTTTGAATTTGTCACAAAAATATTATGTAGACAATAACTTCATTTTTGTACAAGTTAAATTTTACTCGTTGCCTGCACTTCATCGTAATTTGTTGATCACGAGGGAACCACACACTTTCCTTCTTTCCTTCGACTCAAAGTATACGATACCAATTTTATTATAAATCGATTGGGCGATTTAAAAATGAAGAGGTAATAAAGAATTACGCATTTATGATAGGTATTAGTTGTATGGAATATGGATAGTATAGATTTTTAAACTAATTAAGAGTTTTTTATAAGGCAAACCTTTGGCCGTAGATTAATTATCAAATTATTCAGTACTTAAGTAAATAAAAGTTGAAAAAAAAAAACTATGACAATTATTAAAATATGACCATTTTAATTAATAACAGTTATGAAAAACCAAAAAATTGCTTGCATATAAAACGTGGCGTTGAAACACGTAACTTAATATTTCAGCCACAATTTCTACTGCGGTAAGGGTGTGTTCGTACTAAGCGACCCAAATAAAAACTTCGATTATTTTATCCCGGGCCTTAAAGTTTCATTCGATAATTTCGATAGTGTAGTTAGTAAGTTGTATGAAATCAGATAAAACTAGATGATGCCCGCAAGTCCGTGCGCCAAAATTCGTTTATCGCGCGGGAACCGTACTTTTTTCCGGGATATAAAGTATCATATGTCCTTTCCCGGGACTCATAGTATCTCCATACCAAATTTCAGCAAAATCTGTTCAGCGGTTTGGGCGTGAAGAGGCAACAGACAGACACTCTTTCGCATTTCTAATATTAGTATGGATGCTACGAATAATAAAAACTAAGGAAGAGTAACTCCGTCAAAAAACATGCTCCAAAATACTTGTCAAAAAAGTGTACCTTAGGTTCACTTTTCATACATTTGCAATATTTAGGTGACCTTGAGCGGTATAAAGGCTGACGTTACATGACAGTTCGAAGGGAACCAAATTTAAAACTGTATTAGTATGGGAGTTACGTTTCCTTAGGTTTTATTATTCGTAGTATGGATGTGTAGGAAACGTGCTAGGACTGTAAGCGGTAACTAGCGCGAGCGGTAGATAAAATACTTACATTTGCAATTCGTGATGTCAGTGAGCGGCAATAAGTCTCTAATTTCGTAAGAGCGATTTTCCTGTCATATGTGTCATCGTCCGCACGCGGATCTCGTCCGCATGAATCTTGCCCGCATCTTAATTATCAATTTCATAGATGTTTTTCCCGTCATAGCAGGGTGCGCGCTGATACGCGCGCGGGTGACAACACGCTCTAAGAAAGGCCCTAACGGAAGTAAAAAGAAAATGATGAGCGGAAAAAAGCAGGGGATGAGAGTATCAAAATAGCACATGGACACTATAAAATCATTCGTAGCTGGGCCAGTTTTTATCACCTAGTGTGTACACCGCCATATTTCATACTACGTTACGGTTAAATATTTTAAATTTTTGTGAAATCCGCCCGCTATAGGTTCCCGCTTAATGTACTCCAAGCAAGCCCGACCCAATTTTTCGAGGACACCATTAAATATTTGTTTTTTTTCACGATTTAAATTATTGGCTGTGAAATAGTGAAATGGCTTTGACTGTTTTAAAATTCTTTAATAAAAATGATTCTGCGTTTGTGTTTTAAATGGAAAAGTGTTATGAATTTCGATTTAGAAACAAAATGTTTTTCGAATTAGAAATTGAAAAGCTTAAAGCAGTGTTTCCTTACCTTTTGAACATTGACTAGTAAATAACATTTTTAAGGCTTTCTACCCACACAATAATGTATTTATAATTTACTCGCTGGTTATAGATGGTATCAATAAAATAATTGTATTATTTTTATATTAATCCTTAGAAATTATTGTGTTTTACTGATTTGCAAAAGCCTCTTTGCTTCATAAATATTTTTTATTATCAGCCAGGTCTAATAGAAGCATAATTATTGTGGTTCAATATGTCCTACCATTTGCCTTACTTCATTATCTTCCGCCAAAAAAATGTAGAGTTCTCTAAGGGCCAACTCACACGTACCACAACCACACGACAACCACAAACACACGACGTGGTCGGGCGTATATTTCGTATTGTAAATGAACTGGACCATTCACACGTACCACATTTTGCAGTCGTTGTCGACCACTTGTCAGATAACTTGTCAGACGCAACCACGGCCGACAACATCGCAACCACGTCGCAACCACATCGCAACCACAACGTTGCGTCGATGCAACGACAGTGCGGCCTTCCCCCCCTCCGTTTCATTGACTTTCGTACGTAACCACATCGCAACCACATCGCAACCACTGGCGACAACGCAACCACGTCGGAATTTTGTCGGTACCACAACGCAACTACAAAAAGCTGCAGCGATACCATTCATACGTCGTTGCGATGTCGTGTGGTTGTGGTACGTGTGGGTTGGCCCTAAAGGTGATCGCATATCCATACTAATATTATAAATGCGAAAGTGTGTCTATCTGTCTGTCTGTCTGTCTGTCTGTTACCTCTTCACGCCTAAACCGCTGAACCGATTTTGCTGAAATTTGGCATGGCGTTACTTTGAGTCCCGGGAAAGGACATAGGATACTTTTTATCCCGGAAAAATATACGGTTCCGCCGCGATAAAGGAGTTTTGGCGCAACGAAGTTGCAGGCGTCATCTAGTATAACATATTTATCAGCAAGCATGTGCCGCATTTTAGAATTTTTTGTATGAAATGATGTGAAACCTCCCACATTCATCTGCACGATACGCGCCGCTGTAGTATGCGATGCGTTCGACGCGTACGGCGCGTATGGTGCTAACAAATGTGCTTAAGCATATTTTCCTAGTTAATGTCATTATATCTGTATTGACACAACACAAATTGAGGAAGTTACAAAATATTCAAAAGGAAAATTAATCTATTCGTGTTTTTGTCTGTGGGATTTCTCTCGACAGTTGGAACTCCCGCGTCTCTGGAAGTTTCTACAGTTCGCAACAATTGGTCAACGCGAACTAACTTTTGCATTTAAAATTGCAGTCCTGAAATGTTAAATTGTCATTAGATATTCGTAACGTGTTATTGTTTTCTAAAGCAAAGCTGTTTGTACTATTTCGTCGCGTTTTGTACTATTTCCCACTAGTCACTCCGAAAAACGCGTGCCTCTCAAATTGTGCCCCACGACCCAGGGCTTCGCAAAAGCATTTACTTTGTAGTGTGTGTGTAAGTGTCTAAACACACAATGCCAAATTTCCGCGGCAAAAGTTCGACTTGGTTCCACCTGCAATGTTTTTTAAATTACCAATGACACACCATATCGAAATTCCGTCGCGTATTGTATACGCTTGACATTGCTGACGTAATCATGCGGAATTTCCGCCGCGGAACTTCGGCGTTGTGTGTTTAGACACTAATTAGTGCCAAGTGGCCTCCACAAACAAAACATAAAATTGATTTTAGAAATGTCACCAGACATCAGCATGGTGACAATTTATTCAAAAATAAAAAATATTTATTTCGGGATCCGTCAAAAATGTTAATTCATAAAATGTTCTGCCACCATAAATTTGTTTGAGAATTATTGGTCTACAGATTCTACTACCTTTGGCATTAAATTACTACATACAAAAACCCACCCATCCTCATAAACTTGTACATTATGCATAGGGGATTATTTTAACTATTCCTTGTTGCTACACCGAAACATTTTATAGTATTCTAACTGGCATCTTCCACAATAATTTCAACCACCTTAATAGAACTCATTAAAACTCACATATTAAAAAACTAATTGGTAACTTCTAAACCTCAAGTTAACTGGAAATAAAACGGCGTATCAAGAGTTATGTAGTTAATAACAGCTGTGATCATGAGATTATCGACCCCATGGTTAACTTGTATTTATGGGAATTTCCTTGCTTCCAGCTGCAAAAGCCTTTCTGTAAGGCTCGCTACAGACAGAAGGGAGAGAGAGTGTAAGTCCATATTTTGGTCAGGGGCAATAAACTTCTAAGGCTATTAATCCTTCCCACACCGGTTTCGTTGACAGAACCTTTCTGTAAAGCCTTATAAGTCCGTATTTGGTCAAGGACAATATACTATTATTGCCATCTTACACCAGTATCTGTGACGGTGACCGGTTTCATTAAAAGGCCAGCTACTCAGAAGTTATTTTATAGTGCTTAAGTATGTACGCAGTACAGAAGAGCCCTCGCTTTTTATTATTCACACTCTCATAACCCAGTGGAACGGATAAACTCCACGACAGGCGAGAGAAGAGATTAGGCACAGAACCGACTTTTTACATGCCTATCCGACGCATAGATCATCTTTTCTGTCAGACAATCAGGTGATCAGCCTATATTATCCTAATCAAGCATTTTTCCAATTGTGGTTTGAGCCTATGACCGAATCAAAAGCCACACTCTAAACCACTGAACCACAAAGGCAAAATCCATACTAATTAAATACGAAATTCTGTCTGTTACCTCTTCACGCCCAAACCGCAGAACCGATTTTGCTGAGGCATGACTTTAAGTCTCAGGAAAGGACATAGGATACTTTTTATCCTGGAAAAATGTACGGCAACGAAGTAGCGGGCGTCACCTAGTACTTACAGTATAAAGTAAAATTAGTTAAACATACCTATGGCACGTTTTGCATTAGATTACCCGCGAACTGTGTATCACTTAATTATTCCTAAATTTTCTCGGGGTTATATCTTCCCTGGAGTTCCACGAATATTTCAAGACTAAGATTTGGCAAATCCTTTCAGTCTTTGTCGAATTTTAGCGAGACGAACGAAATTTGAAATTAATTTTTATAAAATTTTGACATTAGCCCCATACATTATCTGCCAAACTCTTCATTAAATTAAAGGTTAATCATAATTAAATATCTCTGAGTACGGCCGCGGCAGTGAGTCATCTAAGCTTAAAATGCCTTAAAATGTCAGACCAGTTAACGTTGTAACATAAAACTAAAAGTAATCGCACAAGGCTGGCTTCATAATACGATTTTAATTATAAAACATTCTTATATAATTGCAGTTTTATATCTAATGGTATTTCTTGGCAAGTCGTTTTAACTTTGCCGGATAACTATTTCATTATCTCGGGCCGTTAAAGTGGGAATAGCGATCTTTAGTGCGTATTTACGAGGGTCTTATGATTATGATATAATGATTTTGCTGGATTAGGTCTACTAGAGTGCTAAGTAGGCCAAAATACTGAGTTGTATTTTGATTACAACCTGGTTTGCTTGCGCAGTAATTCGTTCCGAAACAGCTTTTTTTTTTCTAAAGAAAAAGTATGCTTTATCTTGTCCCGGGATTCGTATTATCTTTATACCGAATTTCATCGGTGTAGTGAATGCAGGGAAGGTTTGACTTTTTGCCGCGAGAGAATGACTGTCGTGGAATTCGTGGATAGTCGCGCTTTCTATTTCCGTCGTACGAAGCAGCCTTCCTAACTAGTATTGATATAAGATTTATTTGTTTTTGTACTTTTGAGCTTAGGCTATTTTAATCGTGAATTCTATTCATAAAATTTATGACCCTGAATATGCAAACTCAAGTAATAAAGTTAATTCCCATAATTTATTAAATTTTGAAACAATTTCATTTTCAGTGGCCGTAACTTCTATAAATCTCTGTAGGTATTTCAAAGTGTGTGAACTTTTGAACGAAACTAATATATTACGTATATTTAAGCCAGGCACAACTTTATTCCTTCGATCGCGGATTCTTGGTAATCTATTGTTATTCTATTGTTGTCGCGATCACCGGTGATCTTATGGGGCTTGACAGGTTAGTAACGGTTTTGAATGTGAAAAAGGAACTTTTAGAACTCTTTGGTGGGGCGAGGTGTAAGGGGGAATCGCTCGATGACACGCTATTGGTTAAATCAGTGTCCAGGCCCCTTGGACAACGTATCTTTCGTTAAAAACGATGACGAAATTCGTTATCAAAATGTATGTGGTTTGACATATCACATAAGTCATCGCTAAATGACATTTCGCTTGCGAAGATTAATGTCAAATCCCATACATTTTGATAACGAATTTCGTCATCGTTTTTGAAAAAAGATACTTTGTCTAAGGGTGGTTCGTTTTTTGTTGATTGTAATCAGACGGTAAAACGTTATTGGTAGCTATTGTACATTATTGGTAGATATTGTACTATCAGAGAAGTTGATTCCTAGGCAGATGGGGGAACCTACGTAGTTTGGTCGCGTTACGTCAAACCCAGCCGACAGATCACAATAATTAACATTGAATTGACATGATCCGACCAAATGACGTTGGCCTTCAACTGCTTCGGAATCAATTTCCTCGATGGTACAATTTCATTTATTACCCCCTCCAGTTTCGGCTAGCTACTATAAATATCAAGCAATCCAAATTGTAAGTTTTAGAAAAATAAATATTATTTATTTTTATAAAACTTACAATTTGGATTACTTGATTGATATTTAAATTATATTATAAACTAGATGACGCCCGCAACTCCGTTGCGTCAAAATTCGTTTATCGCGCGGGAACCGTACAATTTTATGGGATAAAAAGTATCCTATGTCCTTTACAGGGACTCAAAGTATCTCCATGCCAGAATTCAGCAAAATCAGTTGAGCAGTTTGAACGTGAAGCGTTAACAGACACAATTTCGCATTTATAAAATTAGTATAAACTAGCTATTGCCCGCGACTTCGTCCGCGTTAACATAGTATAATAGCGGAAATGGATAATTTTTGCCTTTTTATGGTCCCTTGGTTCATCCTATGGTCACAAAAACCGCGGCGAAGACTCCAAGTTGGAGGCTAGGGAAGCGAAGCGCCTCCCACATGGTAATTAAATGATACTCAAAAAGCATATGTTTAGTTAAGGTTAGAATAAATTCACTTTTAATAAATAACTTTCTTCCTTAAAAGGACAATTAAAACTAAACACTAACGACGTGATACCATTTTGATGTAAGCAACAACATCAGGAGGGGATTGGGGGGGGGGGGGGGGCGTAGACCCCTCAAGTACGGGCCGAAGGTAAAGTCCCGATCATATTAATTAAATGACACTCGAAAACTGTATGTTTAGTTTTGTTCCTTAAAAGGAGAATTAAAACTCAACACTAACGACGCGATACAATTTTTCAGTAAGCAACAATCCCAGTAGGATGCGGGAGGGGTTTAGGGGGGCTGCGCCCCTCCAATTACGGGCCGAGGGCAAAGTATATATGTAATATAAATATAAATAGTGCATTAGATACTCGAAAATTGTATTAACGTTTAACTTATAACTTTCTTCCTAAAAAGGAGAATTAAAAAGTCAACATTAATGACGCGACACCATTTGATGTAAGAAACTATCCTAAGTACGGACCGAGGGCAAAGTCCCCCGCATATTAATCAAATGACACTCGAAAACTGTATGTTTAGTTTTGTTCCTTAAAAGGAGAATTAAAACACAACACTAACGACGCGATACTACTTTGATGTAAGCAACAATCCCAGGAGGATGCGGCGGGGTTCGAAGGGGCGCAGCCACCCCAAGTACAGGCCGAGGGCAAAGTCCCGATTATATTAATTATATGACACTCGAAAACTGTATGTTTAGTTTTGTTCCTTAAAAAGAGAATTAAAACTCAACACTAACGACGCGATACAATTTTGATGTAAGCAACAATCCCAGGAGGATGCGGGGGGGGGGGGGGGGGTTTGGGGGGGCGCAGCCCCCCCCCCCCTCCCAAATACGGGCCGAGGGCAAAGTATATATGTAATATAAGTATAAATAGTTTTTTAATTTTAATAATTTAGAGCCTATGTGTTGATCCGACCTCTTAGTAATATTCAAAATTTGAAGTAAATCCATTTTTGAGTTTATCCCGGACATATAAATACAGACAAAAAGATAAAAATTATCAGAACTATATTTTTCGCTTCCACATTGATTGTAGATCAGGTACCAAGTATAATATTTTAATGTTCAATGTACAAAATTGACTTTTCTATGATATAAAATCATAGAAAAGTCAATTTTTGTAGATAATTACAATCGATTGTATAATTTACGCGCAAACTTCAAGTCTTTGAGTGGGAACCATATATTTTTTCGAGACAAAAATTATTGTATGTCCTATCTCAGGACTTAATGTATCTCCACACCAAATTTTATCAACATCGAATGAATAGTTTACGCGTAAATCATAAGTTTATTGTGTGGGAACCGTTCATTTTTCCGGAACAAAAAATATCTTTTGTCCTTTCTCAAGATTCAAAGTATCTCCTTACCAAATTTCATCAAAATCTATTGAATAGTTTACGCGCAAATCATAAAAATTCATTGTGCTGAAACCGTACATTTTCCGGGACAAAAAGTATCCTATGTCCTTACTCTGGACTCAAAGTATCTTCATATAAAAGGAGTATGGGGTAATTTGTATGGAGCCTGGGCTATCCGCGGCCAAGAACAATTCCAACATATATTCATATTTAGGAGTCCTACAATTACAGTGTAGAAATCTCATCGCCGAAATATACTTTAAAAGTAGATAAAAATCATTTTTATTTGTCAAGATTTTTATTTTTTAGAGCAAAAGCGGGAAGGTAAGGTTTTTATAAGGAGGACCAGCTGTGTTTATTAGTACCGTACTTACTCGGGTTTAATAATAGCACCCAATTCCGCTGCTGGTAACCTAACCTAACCTAAACCTAATCTAACCTAAACCTAACTTAACCTAACCTATATCTAACCTAACCCAACCGAGATACCAGACTACAGACGTGTGCGAAGCAGCACAAACTGGTTTTATTGTTTTGATTGATTGGGAAGATTAGAATTATGCATTGGTATTAGGTAAAAACAAATAATAAATAATTATTAAGCAATATTGTTCTATGCGATCACGTTATTTCGCATTTAGTTATTTTCTAAACTAAATGGAATACAATGATACGTCCAAAGCAAATGTTGTTTCTAAATATCAGTACTTTCATTTGACACTAATTTCATCAGTGGCCGCCGATAGCCCAAATGTACCCATACTCCTTTCATCAAAATCGATTGAATAGGTAACGCGCAAACCATAAAAGTTTATTGTGCAGGAACCGTACATTTTTCCGAGACAAAAAGTATTCTATGTCCTTTTTCGAGACTTAAAGTATCTCCGTACCAAATTTCATCAAAATCGATTGAACAGTTTACGCGCAAATCATAAAAGTTTATTGTGCGGAAACCGTACATTTTTCCGGGACAAAAAGTATTCTATGTCCTTTCTCGGTACTTAAAGTATCTCCGTACCAAATTTTATTAAAATCGATTGAATAGTTTACACGCAAATCATAAAAGTTTATTGTGCGGAAACCGTACATTTTTCCGGGACAAAAAGTATCCTATGTCCTTCCTCGGTACTTAAAGTATCTCCGTACCAAATTTCGTCAAAATCGATAAAATAGTTTACGCGCAAATCATAAGAGTTTATTGTGCGAAAACCGTACATTTTTCCAAGACAAAAAGTATCCTATGTCCTTTCTCGGTACCTAAAGTATCTCCATACCAAATTTCATCAAAATCGATTGAATAGTTTACGCACAAATCATAAAAGTTTACTGTGCAGAAACCGTACATTTTTCCGGGACAAAAAGTATCTTATGTCCTTTCTCGATACTTAAAGTATCTCCATACCAAATTTCATCAAAATCGATAAAATAGTTTACGCGCAAATCATAAAAGTTTATTGTGCGGAAACCATACATTTTTACGAGACAAAAAGTATCCTATGTCCTTTCTCGGTACCTAAAGTATCTTCATACCAAATTTCATTAAAATCGATTGAATGGTTTACGCACAAATCATAAAAGTTTACTGTGCGGAAACCGTACATTTTTCCGGGACAAAAAGTATCCTATGTCCTTTCTCGGGACTCAAAGTATCTCCATACCAAATTTCAGCAAAATCGGTTCGCGGTTTAGACGTGAAGAGGTAACAGACAGACAGACACACTTTCGCATTTATAATATTAGTATGGATTACAGTTAAAAGTAAATAAACCTCTTAAATTTTACAATATACCACATTGCAGATAAAAACACTCGCTAACAGTAGTAAATCTTTATTTTTAGGATCGATAGAACAAAATATATTATTACTTACAGACACGTTCGTTTGAGCTCTCTCAAATTTTTTTCAATTTTGTTCCAATATTTGCTTTTTCGACAATAGTTGACGTTTAAGGGGCCGGGTTACCCTCGAAATTCTCATACAAACGTAATACCAAAATCATTTTGTCATACGAAAATATTTAACATGTTTGAGTTATTTTTCAGCTTAAAATAGTAATTACCTAGGTTCCTGAACAAAAATTAACTTCAAAATATTTACACACTAAAAAATATAAGCGATTACATTTCATAAATTTTTACGCCATTGTCGACATACTTTTCGCACACTTGTTTTATATTAAAAACTCATCGAATCGTAATGTATTTTTCCTGGGAACACAGCTTATATTGTGTAGTTACAGAATGTCTTCAAAAGAATGGCAATATAATAAATTTTCATTCATCATTTTTGGTATTCGTAAACGCAACGAAATTTCTCTATAATTTCCAACATGGTATCGTGCCGATCCGCTCACACGACAGAGCGCGGCAACGGGCGGGAGGCGCGTTCCGGGTGGCGGAGTGTTGTAACCGGTGCACGTGACAATAATTCATTCAAGGCATTCATTATTCAAGTACAATATTCCCTCAAGCTCCAAGCGGTCGCATGCGACCGCGCGCGCGATAACAGTAGATTTCCAAGAATCCGCGATCGAGAGAATGTTATTGTTGTTGAATGTTGATTTTGAAAATTTTTATGTGATACTTGAAGACAATTGCTTGAACAACTTGCTTTTATTGCTTAAACTTTTGATAATAATTAATAATGGATACCGAAAGGTGGGATATATGATGTATCACACAGTAGTTTAAAATAAATAATAATTATGAATATCATAAATCATAATATTATTATTTTCTTATATACTGTATTTTGTAAATAACGTTTAGGAATATTAGCGATAGTCATAATATTATAATATGATTATACAATATACATTGATATTATGTATAATTAATTTCGTTAGTCTCGCTAAAACTCGAGAACTCCTGAACAGACTTGCTAATTTCTGTCTTGAAATAAAATAAAATATAAAAGTGAACTTGTATTCTAAGTTTGTATACCTATGTTTGTATATTTTATTTTAGTTTGTATTTTTAGTAATTATTTCCTGATGTCAGTTTTATTCAATTAAATAATATAAATACTTTAATAATTAAATAATATTATTATAAAGCGGAAGAGTTTGTTTGTTTGTTTGAACGCGCTAATCTCAGGAACTACTGGTCCGATTTGAAAAATTATTTCAGTGTTAGTCCATTTATCGAGAAAGGCTACAGGCTATATTTTATCACGCTACGATTAATAGAAGCGAAGAAATAGATATTCCATACTAGCTGTTGCCCGCGACTTCGTCCGCGTTAGCATAGTAGTTCACATCCCAAGTAGGTATTAATATTTATTGTACAAAAATATTCAATGTACAGAATTGACTTTCCTATGACTTTATTATAATATAGCTGTTGCCCGCGACTTCGTTCGCATTATCATAGTAGATCACATCCCAAGTATTATTTTTTGTACAAAAATATTCAATGTACAGAATTGACTTTCCTACGATTTTATTATTCGGCTTCGCTTGCGTAATTTAGGAATTTCACGCAACCGTACATTTTTCCGCAAAAAATAGCCTATGTGCCTTCAAGTGGTCTATTCTTTATGTTTGCTAAATAACATAAAAATTGCTCCAGTAGATCTTAAGATAATAAGCAATTTCATATAACTTCCCCCGTTTTTCCACATTTTTCTCTATTTCTTCACTCCAATTAATTTTAGCGTTATAAAATATAGCCTATAGCCTTCCTCGATAAATGGGCTATCTAACACTGAACAGCAACAGCAACTAGTAATTAATAATACTCTTTTGATTTTTAGGCTTCCGTAGCCAAATGGCAAAAAACAGAACCCTAATAGATTCGTCATGTCTGTGTGTCTGTCTGTCCGTATGTCACAGCCACTTTTCTCCGAAACTATAAAAAAAACCTTATAATTTCATAAAAATAAACCTTATTGTTGCTGCGGATTGCGGAACCATTTATGGGCGAGTCCAACTCGCACTTGTCCGATTTTATTATTTTGAATGATAACAATGTGAGGAATATTTGGAGTAGCCTTTTTTCTGTTTTTGAAACTTTATTGTTACGTACTGTCTTTTAATAATTTTTAAATAAAAGCGTCGACCTCTGTGGCGCAGTGGTTGAGCGCATGGTAGCTCAAGCCGGGGGTCGCTGGTTCGAAATTCGAATCCCACCGACGGAACAAAACGTTTTCCTGGGTCATGACTCATGACTCATGAGTCATGACTCATGTATGTGTATTAAATATGTGTATAATAATATTGTAAAAACTAGATGACGCCCGCAACTCTGTTGCGCCAAAACTAGTTTATCGCGCGGAAACCGTTCATTTTTTCGGGATAAAAAGTATTATATGTCAAAGGACAAAGACTCGGGACCGCCTCAAAGTATCTCCATGCCAAATTTCAGCAAAATCGGTTCAGCGGTTTGGGCGTGAAGAGGTAATAAGCTATTAACAGACAGACAAACAGACACACTTTTTTATTAATTTTTTACAATTAGTATGGAAGTATGGATCTTAAATAAGTTGAGTATAATAAAAAGGAAATCTATATCTAAATAATCCTTCAGGCCCCGCGCGAGCACCGGTGATCGCGACAACAATAGAATACAATAGCAATTCCTGGAAATTCCGACTGAAGTAATATTATAGGTACTTATTATAAAACAAAGTCCCTTTTTTCCCTCATGTCCCTTTGTTCCCTTTAATCTTTAAAACTACGCAACGGATTTTGATGATTCTTTCAGTGTTAGATAGCCCATTTATCGAGGAAGGCTATAGGCTATATTTTATCACGCTAAGACTAATAGGAGCGAAGAAATAGAGGAAAATGTGGAAAAAAACGGGGGAAATTATTTGAAAGGGCTAACTTGAACGCGCTAATCTCAGGAACACTGGTCTGATTTGAAAAATTCTTTCAGTGTTAGATAGCCTATTTATTGAGGAAGGCTATAGAGTATAGGCTATATTTTATCACGCTAAGACTAATAGGAGTATGTGGATAAAACGTTGGAAATTATTTGAAACGGGGGAAAATTATCTCGCGAATTACTGAGCAATTTTTATGTTATTTGGCACAGATAAGAAGTAGATCATAGGCTAAGAAGTAGATCATAGGATAGATCATTGATTTTAATCATTTTTTCAGTGGCTATATATTTTATACCCGTGCGACGCCGGGGCGGGTCGCTAGTATAAATTATAATATATTCGGTATTATATGTCTGGTACTTGTAAGTTGTAACACAAGTCCTTAGTGTACTTAGCACGGGGCCAGGCTGACGTGGTGTGATTTGTGAAGAGTCCAATGTAGATATTATAGTAAGTATATTATTTTAATATATTATGTAGAATCTGTATTCTGTTCAGTTCAGTGACAAGATCGACGACACTACGCCCGCGCCCGTATTCCTACTATTCCAATATATAAAACAACCACAAAAACAATATTGTTAATGATTCATGAAACAATAAAATATAATACTTCGCAAATCGCAACAAACGCACGGCTTGAATAACTTGATCAGAGTAAAATAATGAATGACGACGCACGCACACATATAATACGCTGCCGGAGGCGCGCGGGGTACGGGGGTACCCCGTGCCCCGCGCGCAATAGCGAGACAGCAACATATAAAACTTGTACTGGCGCGGTATCGAATTTCATTTGATCGAGCGCGTCACCCGAGCCCTAATAAATCCTTAAAATCTAATAAGCCAATAATATGCAACAATTCCCGTTTTTTGCCACAACCGTTTCATACTAGGTTTATTAAAGCCATGGTTCATATTATGAGCTAGTTCATTAGGATCCATCAAGTATCGCAGGCTCTAAGAGACAATCAGACGTGTCCATCCGAAATATGACAATATCTAACATGGCCTGCTCAAAGTCACAGAGGCAATTTAACGCCATATTGTGCAGTTCCACATTCAATAATCGACCGTAGTATACTTAAAATAGAGTTTACTTTTCAATAAACGTGATGGTTTCCGGGTACATTTAACTTTTGTGGAAAAGTGGACTTTATTTTGTGTGTGATAGAGTCTATTTTTGGAATACACATAAGGGAGAATTTCTGTTGTACGTCCGCGCTTGCTCTTAAATTAGAATTAAATACAGTTTTGATGCGTAGAATCAGAATATGGTTGTCCATATAATATGAGCCATCATATTATTAAAAATATTTACTCAGTGTAACTAAATTAGGTCTGTTTGTCGTTGTCTGGCATTAGAAAAAGTCTCATGACGTACAAAGACAACGGATCTTGAATATATTCAATAGTAAATACATTACGCACTTAGGACAGGAAAATAAAAAATGTCTCACATCACATGTAATATTTAATCTGAGGCTTTCTTATTTACTGCCCATGGGTGCGTATACTATTTTTCTAATCGACGGAGGCGGAATACGGCAACATCGGTAAGCGCAGCGGGAAGAAAGTTGACGCTTTCCGCCCGGGGTGAGAAAAATATATATTTACTAGCTGTCCGGGTAAACGTTGCTTTGCTATAATATAAAGTATCTCGCCCATATAATTTTATTGAAGTGACTAAATATTAGTACCTTTGTCGCCATGGCAACGTCGATCGTTATCTCGTCGCACAAACAATGGTCGCCGTCAGTCTCAGGTTGTAATAATTTACTATTATTTATTCAACAAATGCACTTATCAATATATAAAGTACCCAGTAGCCGATTCTCAGACCTACTGAATATGCATAATGCATATAAAATTTGGTAAAAATCAGTAAAGCCGTTTCGGAGGAGTTCGCGGACTAACATTGTGACACAAGAATTTTATATATAAGATTACTAGCGACCCGCCCCGGCGTCGCATGGGTATAAAATATATAGCCACTGAAAAAATGATTAAAATCGATAGCCTATCATCAAGTTATTCAAGCCGTGCGTATCCTTCACGTGGTCTACTTCTTATCTGTGCCAAATAACATAATAATCGGCCAAGTGCGAGTCGGACTCGCGCACGAAGGGTTCCGTACCATTATAGAGCAAAATTAGGCCAAAAATTGTGTTTTTGTATGGGAGCCCCCCTTAATTTTTTATTTTATGTTAATATTATTATTAAATATTAAAGTACACAAATAACTAAGGATTTTTTGAAAAAGTCAAGTACCTACCTACCTGTTGCCATTATTGATATAGAGCAAAAAAGGCCAAAAAAATCACGTTAGTTGTATGGGAGTCCCCCTTTAAATATTAATTTTATTTTGTTTTTAGTATTTGTTGTTATAGCGGCAACAGATATACATATTCTGTGAAAATTTCAACTCTCTAGCTATTACCGTTCTCGAGTTACAGCCTGGTGACGGACAGGCGGACAGACGGACAGACGGACAGACGGACAGACGGACAGACGGACAGACAACGAAGTCTTAGTAATAGAGTCCCGTTTTTACCCTTTGGGTACGGAACCCTAAAAATTACTCCAGCTGTTCGCGAGATAAGCCCTTTCAAATAATTTCCCCCGTTTTTTTTCCACATTCTCCTATTAGTCTTAGCGTGATAAAATATAGCCTATAGCCTTCCTCAATAAGTGGGCTATCTAACACTGAAAGAATTTTTCAAATCGGACCAGTAGTTCCTGAGATTAGCGCGTTCAAGTTAGCCCTTTCAAATAATTTTCCCCGTTTTTTCCCCATTTCCTATTTCTTCGCTCTAATACTTAGCGTGATAAAATTTAGCCTATAGCCTTCCTCGATAAATGGGCTATCTAAAACTGAAAGAATCATCAAAATCAGTTGCGTAGCTTAGCGTAGATTAAAGGGAACAAAGGGACATGAGGGAAAAAAAGCGACTTTGTTTTATAATATACTAGCGACCCGCCCCGGCGTCGCGCGGGTATAAAATATACAGCCACTGAAAAAATTATGCCTATAGCCTTCCTTAATAAATGGGCTATCTAACACTGAAAGAATTTTTTAAACCGGACTAGTAGTTCCTGAGATTAGCGCATTTAAGTTAGCCCTTTCAAATAATTTTCGCCGTTTTTTCCACATTTTCCTCTAGTTCTTTACTCCTATTAGTCTTAGCATGATAAAATATAGCCTATAACCTTTCTCGATAAATGGGCTATCTAACACTGAAAGAATCATCAAAATCCGTTGCGTAGTTATAAAGATTAAAGGGAACAAAGGGACATGAGGGAAAAAAAGCGACTTTGTTTTATAATAAGTATAGATGAAGTAGGCCCAACCCCATGACATAAAGAAAAGCAAGTGACATGACATTCTCAAATTCCATAAATTTTTGACATGACATCACTTTGCTAGAATGTCGCAAATCCGTTTTCACTACGCAGTGTGTTTTAAGTTTCATCCACGTGCCAAAACACCTTATTACGGTTATAGAGTCATTGAAACAACATCAAAACACACCATCACTCAACGTCATGGATATTAGGTTCAGGATTGGTGTCATCCAGCCATTGTTGGGACGATATTAAAAAATAACAATTGCATATAACATTGCGTTTTTATTAAACCGGTAGCGGGAAAACGCGAAAGAAATGGGCTGACACGTTGAGAGGACAAAGGTTACATAGGCCTTTTTTAACCGACTTTCAAGGAACATTATTGACGTGTAAGTATTGTTTGATGCGTCTTTTTCGTATTTAAATTATCTACAAATCTTTTTATTTTTTGCATTTGTTTCCCAGGAGCATATTTTTTAGGTTAATGGAGAAATTTTCACGAGTTCGGTAAATAGACTTGAGCTTATCCACAGAATCTCATAATCTAACAAAGCTCTATCATAAAACTATAAAACAGTTCGCCTTTTAAAAAATAATAAAGTTTAGAATTATGAACATGCATTATCATTAAGATTATAGTAAGTATAGGAGTTTAAAAATATACTATTACGGGAAGTTGGACAATATGGCAAGATTTCATATCGGCTTCTTTGTTTGGTGGACAAAACATTGCCAGCGGCAGCCACGAAGCCTTCTATTGAGACCTGATCGTTTATTACTTATTATCTATGATGTGGCTTTTTTATATTAGTTTTTGAAGCCGGTCAGAGTTGAAATACTTGGAGGACTTTTTTTACAGCAAAAGGACACAAATTGCACTAGGATCTTAGGAGTTTAACAATAAATAAATTACATAACAATTAATATGAATATTTAAGGACATAATAATTAAGGACACATAATATTTAAGGACATAATAATTAATATGAAAAAGTTGAAGGTAGGATAAACTTGTGTCTTGATCTATTAATCAGCTTTTTATGTAAAGGTGCTTCCTCACCGGGAGCTTGTAATGTACCGTTACAAAGTCGAAGGAGGAGAGCCGAGCATTACAATGCGCTTCTTGTAATGATACAAACCCGACCATTACAATGCGCACATTGTAATGATACAGTGTGCAATGTCTTGATACAACTTGTAACATAAACTAGTTTAAAGTTATGGAATGCTCGAAGCCGAATGTTAGGTACATTACACGCGAATGCTCGTCAGCCAGGAAGGTAGTATTGTGATGTAATGCTCAAAGTCGAATCATTAACGTTACATTACTCTATAATGTTACATGTGAATGCTCGCGGTAAGGGAGCACCGGCAAAGCGGATGGACTGATATTTTCAGACAAACCCAAAAACTATTTTTGAAATCATCACACGCAAAATATACGCCTAGAACAAATCGTTACAGTTTAAAATACTTTTAAGATTATACTTTAAAGCGCTTAAACGCTCTAATTTCAATTTGAATTTGCGTCAGCTATATAAAAATCCAAATTAAGGTTTAAGAGGTCTATTGGAGTAATCTCAGCTCTTTATGGCGCGGTCCGGCCCAATAAAACGCTGCCAATGACAGCCGGCTTTATACACATTATAATACATTATACAGTAGTGTAACTCATCGTGTCCTTGAAAATTCGCCAAAGAGATGAATTTTATTCAGGCATAACGTCTCACTGCATTTGTTCAGATTGCTTAGATCATTGCATTCGCTAGTTTCGACAGCGAAGTAAGATGTCGAAAATGTGATAAAATAGTTATTGGACTACAGAGGACTACAGGTTACCATGATTTTCTGTAGATAAAAGGAAAACTATATTTCTCAGACCTGTGATCATTTTCATACAAATTATTTTCGATTACATTACGATTGCTACACTTATACTCAAGCCACTTATAACTTTGAAGACTTCAGTGCCATGACACTTCGCGATACGTCATACGATATAATTATTATTGTTACTGTGTGCGTGCGCCTAATTCGGGCGGTCTATGAAGATGGTCTACTATATAATATTATGTTATGTATACTGTGTATTGGTTTCACATAAATTCAATTTCTTAATTGGTACTTATAATCTAGAATTACACGACCAAAGTTTTGTGTTTTATAAGTATGAAAAGTATTTATTTTATTTCAGAATTTGAGAAACGCAGCTGTTCATTCGTACATATTGTTAATTTTTATTTATCTCGTTTGTTTATTATCAGATTTTGACAATTACCACAAAAATAATTGATTATTAGAGTCTGTCAGCTTATATTTTATCTTGTTGTTTTAGGTTAGAATATTTTACAAGCCATATAAATTTTGCGTTAATTAAGTGTGTTTATAATCCCCTTGTTATGTTAACGGTTCAATAAAAACAGAATTATTCCGAATTTATAATCAGTGAGTTACGAAGTTGGTATTTTTTTTAATACAAAATAAGGGGCAAACGAGCAAACGGGTCACCTGATGGAAAGCAACTACCGTCGCCCATGGACACTCGCAACATCAGAAAAGCTGCAGGTGCGTTGCCGGCATTTTGAGAGGGGTATTCCTCTTTCCTTTCTCTTCTTGAAAGTTTGCAGGTCGTATAGGTCCGTTTTTACGCATATTGTATTTTGTACCAATGTTAATAATTGGGAGTTCTTTTGTGTTATTTCAGCTTTGAATGTGTCATGTCAACAAATGAAGGAAAAGTGCTCCGGTGTAGGTACTGCGCAAAGACTTGGCACTATATAGAACTCCAAGGACGCGTTGATGACGTGGCCTTAATGGAACTAGCCACCATCACCAAAACCGTGAATATCAAGCGTTTGAAGTTCAAAGCAAGTTCACTCAAACGACTTGCCGCACAGATAAATCGCTCTATATAAATGACACAAAATATATACCCTAGATGACGCCCGCAACTTCGTTGCGCCGAAATTCGTTTATCGCGCGGGAACCGTACATGTTTTCGGGATAAAAAGTATCCTATGTCCTTTCCCGAGACTCAAAGTATCTCCATGCCAAATTTCAGCGAAATCGGTTTAGCGGTTTGAGCATGAAGAGGTAACAGACAAACAGACAGACAGACAGACAGACGGACAGACAGACTTTCGCATTTATAATATTAGTATGGACCCTATAACATGACTGTCAAGTGTCAAACAGTTGAATACAGTTTGGCCTGATTTCTCACCATGCATTCAAAGTGTCCACCTACGTAATGAAAAAGGTAGGCTGATGAGTATACAATGACACCAATTTTGATATTTTCACATACCCAATCAATTTATAAACCTCTCTTCATGTTGGGCCATAGTGGATAATCAAGATTACTATAATGATTTTGAAGCTGTTAATAGCATGTACTATCAGAGAAGTCGATTCATAACAGATTGCGGACCTATGTAGTTTGGTCGCGTTATGTCAAATCCAATAAATGATCCCGAAAAACATTGAATTGACATAATCCGACCAAATGACGTAGGTCTGTCAACTGCCTATAAATCAATTTCTTCGACGGTACATTTGTATAGTTCATACACAATACACTTTCCATAAACGAGGACCAACCTGGACAATTACAAATGAAAAAGACTATCCGTAATAGCTTGTATTGGTCCATTATGTCGCAAAAAGGCGACCGCATAATATGTTATTATACTGTCAAGCAACACTGTTTTGGCAATTCTATCAGAGGATCTTGTACATTTTAATATTAATAAAAGTATTATGGCCGAAAAGGTTGGAGGCGTTTGTAAAGGCTGTGACGTGACCTGCAAGTCAAGTTGAAGCGTTCTCAGACGAACCGACACGATATCGTTTGGGATCAATGAGATATTGGGCTATAAAGCCTTACTTACGTTTAACATGGAAAATAATTGTAGTTTTTTTACGCTTAAACCGCAGAACCTATTTGGACGGAGAGAAGATACTTTAAGGCCCGGGACAGGACATAGGACAGTTTTCATCACGTCAAAATGTAAGCGTTTATCGCGCGGTTCCTGTGAAAACTAATTTATGCGCCACAGACTTGCGGGCGCACAATAGTGCAACAATATAATATTATTATGTAAGATCATTTTATATCAGTTGTCACAGTGTAACGTAAAATGTTTGATATAAAGTTTTAGTTCCCCCCATATCATGTTAAATTAATGCTTTTACAGATGTTTTACCTTTTTATCGCATGCACGATCGATACGGATATCGGATCGTATGGTGTAAATCACTCTTAGAGTAAACACACTGAGCTGGGTCGCCGTCTGACAAACATGATACGTTTAAGAAAGGGAATTATTAATCCTCAACAATGCTGAATAGCTTAATTTCGTACGCTTTCTCAAGAAAAGGATTTCTACACAAAAAGAAACGCAGTAATTGTATACTTCCCTTAGTATGAGGGTGTGACGGGCTTATGTTGCATAAACATTTGTATTATGTGCTTCCGTAGAATAATAAACGTATGGAACAGATTTGCTTAAGGGATAGGGTAGAACGTGAAGAAAAAGAAAGAAAAGGTGGAAACACCTTTCTTTCTTTTTCTTCACGTTCTACGAAGATAAATAACCTTTCCTGCCACGATTTTTAAGCAGACTATAGCATGGTCAATTGTCGTCCATCATGGACAATCGTAGACGAATATGCCTCTACTTTTCCGTAATTGCTTGTATCGGTCTATTATAGGCCAACATGAAGGTGCCCTTTAAATGAATTATTATAAACACGTTAAGCAGTTAAATCTTGTTACTGAAGAACTAATATAAATAATTGCGTAGGCGTCTGCTGATATCAGATATTCGACACCTGAAAGTATGAAATATTTTTGCAATATTTCGCCAAGGTCAATTGAGGTCAAGTCTGTAATGAGAGTCGGCCGGCCATAACAATGGGAGAGGCGATCTCCCGCGAAATAGATATCCCGCTATTGTTTACTGCTGGCCAGGAGCTGGCTGGGAATTATACGAGTTATAGGGGTAAAAAAAAAACTAATATCTTAGAGTCCGGGCTTCTGGAATTCTCAAACGTTTCCGATGATATCCATACTATCCATACTAATATTACAAATGCGAAAGTGTATCTGTCTGTCTGTTATCTCTTCACGCTCAAACCGCTGAACCGATTTTGCTAGAATTTGGCATGGAGTTACTTTGAGTCCCGGGAAAGGACATAGGATACTTTTCATCCCGTAAAAAAGTACGGTTCCCGCGCGATAAACTTATTTTGGTGCAACGGAGTTGCGGGCGTCATCTAGTTTATACATATTTAAGCTACGAATAATAAAAACTAAGGAAGAGTAACTCCGTCAAAAAACATGCTCCAAAATACTTGTCAAAAAAGTGTACCTTAGGTACACATTTCAATATCTAGGTGGGCTTGAGCGGTATAAAGGCTGACGTTACATGACAGTTCGAAAGGAACCAAATTTTAAACGGTAATAGTATGGGAGTTACGTTTCCTTAGTTTTTTATTCGTAGTATTTAAGCCATATAAATGCGAAAGTATGTCAACGTTACGTTGCAGGACTTGCAGGTAACGTTACGTCCACGGCATTTTGACACCGCATGGGTTTCTTCTAGTTTGTTTCAACCTTTTGGCTCGTATTCCGGACAACCGTTTACAGTGCCCGTACGCTTTACCATTGTGTGAATTTCTTAGCTACGTCAACGCTACTTGTTATATTTCAATGCTTGTATAAATATAATTTATTGCTAAAAACCGGATACACTTGCCAAACTATATATTTATTGTTACATTTGATCCTGCTTCGGCCAGACAATCTCAAAAAACTATAATAGTGACGAGTAAAATTGACGGCAAGCGACCTAGGGTTAACTAGTCGTTGGTGTGACCAAATTACGGTACTCACTGGATATAAAATAACATAAAAAAGTACTAGACTTAATAACAAGCCGACCGAGAGAATAAGAAGATCGAGCAAGAAAGAATGTGGAAAGAAGAGGTCATCAAAAATTACAAACGTTTTAACTTTTAAACTATATCATAACTTTTAGTGCGGGCTTTGAGCGCGGCGACCGAATCAAGATATTCCGTAACGAAAAAAACCTAACACACCCTACTCCGATCGGCACAGTGGTGCGGTGTTGCCAGACGGTACGGCGTTACCAAACTTCGGTACGGTGTTTGTCTGTGTGCGACTAGATATATGCGAATTATAATTACATTAGTCAAAAAAATGCTATGCAATAGCTTTACCGCAGTAGTCTCCGAGTGCCACACGTATTTTATGTTCATATCTCGGCCTATACCGATATCGATCACGACTGATCGGGTCTCTGATTGATTCTCATCTCGAATGGACTTTATTTTATCATCCTCTATTAATATTTGCCGGCTCTGCTTCTGTAAGCAGTGCTTCCGTTATTTTATGGGCCTATGCGTGCGGCTTATGTGGGATTTGGAGATCAATTTAAATTAGATCTGGAAATTGGAATAAGTTTTGATTGCTATGTATTCGAATTCAAAATATTTTTATTTGTGCGTCATAATATTATAAATACTTAAATATAAAACTGATGTCCTTACTGGGATTATAAAATTTGCGAATGTGTGTCCGTTTTTATGTTTAAACCGCTGAACTGATTTTGATGAAATTTGGTATGGAGATACTTTCGAGTCTCGGGAAAGGACATAATTTGATAGTTTTCATCCTCGAAAATGTACGGTCCCAACGGAAGTTGCGGGAACACACTTATCAATACTAATATTATAAATGCGAAAGTGTGCATGTCTGTCTGTCCATCCGTCCGCTTCTGTCTGTCTGTTACCTCTTCGCGCCCAAACCGCTGAACCGATTTTGTTGAAATTTGGTATGGAGATACTTTGAGTCTCGGGAATGCACGTTAGTTTTCATTCCGGAAAATGTACGGTCCCCACGCGATAAATGATTTTCTGCGCAAAGAAGTTGCGGGAACACATAGTATAATAATATAATATAATATCTATGGACGCTTCACACCACGTCAGTCTGGCCCCGTGCTAAGTACCTGAAGGACTTGCGTTACAGGTACCAGACAACGGAAATATATTTAATACTTTTATACTATACACATATTTAAGACTTTTATTATATCATACACATATTTAATACACATCCAGACCCGACCCAGGAACATTGAAAAACTTTTTAGTTCCGTCGGCGGGATTCGAACCCGCGACCCCCGGCTTGAGCTACCAACAGCCCACCAACTGAGCCACAGAGGTCGTCAATAAGTAAACAAAAAGAAAATTTAAAGAAAAAAATAATTACAGTAAAAAATATCCACAGCCGAACATATAACCTCCTCGTTTTTTGGAAGTCGGTTAAAAAGTAACCTTCACTTTTTCGGAAGTTGGGTAAGTAATAAAATAATGTCTACAGAGCTCGAAGTCGAAATTAAGGCGTCTTATTATTAAATCTCATAAAGTTTACGGTCACTTTAAGTGAACATAAAAGTTTTCTAATAAATTAATAATATAAGATTGAAGAATAATAATAAATACTTAAATAATAAAAAAAATTGTAAGATTAACAGATTTTGTTTTTCAACAGGTGGGTTACATAAACTAGTCGTTAAAAATTAATCTCATATGTCTGTTTTATTCAAGACATTATGATAAGCTCATAAAAAATAACAATTATTAAAAAAAGTAACAAGGTACGAACTTACGTATCATATCTTTATTTATTACGTTTTACTCGCAATGTAATATTAATTTCCAAACCGATTATTGTCCCAATATAATTATAAAATAAGTATTCTAATTTAACACAAAATCAACCGACCTCAGATGACTTTTTAAGTGGCCAATATATTAGAACACTGGCCGCTTGGATGGCAGTTGGATGGCCAGAAATTCCCAAGTAATTGAAGTTAAGAGTGGAGTTTTCAGTTGTTTCTGGGATCATAATTCAGCCAGGCGGTAGATTTTAATAGATAACGCGCTAAGTCGCTGGGAGTCGCGAAAATCCAATTTATTTTTCGACTCTTTTAAACTTGGATATAATTTAAAATATCCGTTGCGATACGGTTTATTTTTAACGAGGCTTAAAAGCGCCCCCTTACGGTTTAAGTAACTACAAATTTAGTGTGTGTAACGAAATAATTTAATTTGTCCTATCTACGTTAATTAAGACTAACGCTGTCATTAACATAAAGCGACTTGTCTTTGGTATTGATCTCGTTTGTGATCTTATATCTTTAAACAAGCAATTCTTGTATATATATATATAATTGGAATCTCGGAATTGGCTCCAACGATTTTCATGAAATTTAGTATATAGGGGGTTTCGGGGGTAATAAATCGATCTAGCTAGGAATCATTTTCATAAAATGTCATTTTATGTGTGTTTTTTGAATTTTTTGAATACCGAGCGAAGCTCGGTCGTATAGCTAGTTAATATTATATTACGCTAGTTAATATTATATAAATACAGGAAATGTTAATTTTTCCACACTTTGACAAACGTTACGAAACGACTCGAACCTGGCCGGTTTTTTATTTAGTTATACTTTGAAAGTTACCTAACAAAGTACATATAAATTAACATCTATTTATGGAATATAATAAACATTTACACAATATTCTCTTCTTACAAAAAATATTTTATGTATCTAATAGGTACCTAATAAATGTTAAAATATTCAGTAATTTGTATTGTTTTCTTTACACAAGGTTGTCTGGAGCTGTTTCTAGTATTGTATGAACAATGAAGTCTTGTATTACAAAAACAAGCAAATATCTACTCCGCAAATTATCATTTATTCAAAAAAGGAGATGGCTTTTTAAGAGACCGGGCTACCCTCGAAATTCTCATACATACGTAATACTAAAATTATTTTCTCATACGAAAATATTTAACATGTTTGAGTTATTTTTCAGTTTAAAATAGTAATTATCTAGGTTCCTGCACAAAAATTTACTTCGAAATATTTAAACACAAAAAAAAATTTTTTAGTGTAAGTATACATTTCTTTTTAGTAAATTTTCTACTAAATATTTAAACACTAAAAAATAGAGTAAAACACTAAAATATATATAAATAAATAGTAAATTTACTACAAAATATTTAAATACAAAAAATATTTTTTAGACTTTAAATATTTTGTAGTAAAACTATTTATTTAAAATTTTCAGTGTTTTACTCTATTTTTGAAGCAAAATTTTTGTGCAGGAACCTAGGTTATTACTATTTTAAGCTGAAAAATAACTCAAACATGTTAAATATTTGATGAGAAAATGATTTTGGTATTACTTATGTATGAGAATTGTGAGGGTAGCCCGGCCCCTCAATTCAATCTTATAATACTAGATGACGCCTGCAACTCCGTTGCACCAAAATTCGTTTATCGCGCGGGAACCGTACCGGTTCGTTTCCGGGATAAAAACTATTCTATGTCCTTTCTCGGGACTCAAAGTATCTCCATGCCAAATTTTAGCAAAATCGATTCAGCGGTTCGAACGTGAAGAGGTAATAGACAGACAGACAGACAGACAGACAGACAGACAGACAGACAAACAGACAGACAGACAGACAGACACACTTTCGCATTTATAATATTAGTATGGATAGTATGAAGTATGGATTATTATTTTTATGTTTGTTCGCCGTTTGTGCACCCATTTTGGTTATTCTTTTTTGTTGGAAAGAGGACACTTTACACGTGGTCCCATGATAAGAAAATACTGTTTTCGGGTTTTCTTTATTAAAACGACGCAATGCTTATTATATTGCGTCGTTTTAAAATCACTACTTTTTTAAAAATATCTGGCGAATAGCAGTAAAATAACGAGTTCTTGATAGGAAATGCCCTCAAACTTTCTCAACAAGACCGTAGAAAACACGAGGCACGCGCACATTCGAAAGGATCGTAGAGCTGTGTGTTTTTATAAAGGTGTTCTACTGTTTTATACTGTGCCTGTTCGCTGTACCTGCGGGCTACGAATGACACCTGCGGGGTGATTCACAAAGCGATTCCGCGTGGATTCTTCCCGCTGGCGGAAACTATTTCACTTTCAAGCAAATGACAAGTGAATACTTTCCGATTTTGCTGTCATTTTGACAGTAGTGACATTTCTTTTGTATGAGTGAAATAGTTTCCGCCACGGATTCGAAAAGATCTCACCGCGGATGGGAGTTTGACATCCGACGGCGGGAAAATATCCGAGGATTAGAGTCGTTTTCGCGGAATGTTCCCGCCACCTCCGAGACTCGTGAAATCTTTTCACTTCGAGAACCGTGTCATGGCGGATATTGTTAGATGAAATTATTTAATGATAAGAATAAAACAAAGCAATTATTAATACTTAGTCGTGTCTTGTTTAAAATATTAAATAAATGTCGTACTGTAATAATTATGTGTTAAATCTTTAGGAAGTGTTCATTGAACAATAAATATTTTTATTGATAAATGCAGTAGGTATATGTATTAATATTCGGTACTTAAAGATTTAGAAATAGGTATGATAATTTTTAAATTTTGTATTAATCCTTCAATCGGGGATTCTTGGAAATGATATTGTATTCAATTGTTGTCGCGGTCACCGGTGTCCTTATGGGGCTTGAAGGATTAATACTTATGTATTATGTTAAACCATTATTGTGCTTTTACAATAATTTTAAATAGTTATTTATGTATATAATATCATTATAATTCCAAGGTCATACTCACCACACTGCAACTTTCATAGTATATCTAATAAAAACTAATATTAGATGAAAAACAAATTTAAAACAAAAGAAACTTATATAAAATTTAAAGTAAATTAATAAGTTTGTTTTACACATAAATAAAAGGTATTCTCACACAACAAGATTTACCGATTTATTAATTTATTATAATACTCTGTGATTTATCGGAACTCAACACACGATTTACAGATTTGACAGATTGTCATTGTCACTCGGCAGTCGGCACATAAACAATATTTTTTGTTTTAATTCCACATAAGCCCCAAGCGGCAGTCGGCAGCCGCGCTATTTGCACTTTGTACTGCGCGGTACGCCATTCACTCAAGACTCAAGCCCCAAGCGGCAGCCGGTTACCGCGCTCTTTTATTCAATTATGTAACATATTTCGCTGACTTACAGACTACTTTTGTATACTTAATCCTTCCATCGGGGATTCTTGGAAATGCTATTGTATACTATTATTGTCGCGGTCACCTGTGTCCTTATGGGGCTTGACGGAATAAAGAACATAGATAATACAGTATAAATATACTGAGAATAAATAAGTTTCATTAGACGTACGATCCTTGATATATTGGCTACATTCTGAATGAAAAATACTACAGTATAGACTATGGGCGATTAGTATCTTTTCGGCTATTGTACGTTATTGCCGTAGCACTTATTGTCAAAAAAAACTAGTGTCAATTATTCTCTTTGGTTTCGGATTCATTCCCGCGGCGGAAAGTTTGTGAATCGCTGTAATACTGACAGAATATGAGATCTTTTCACGTGAAAACTTTCCGACGATCGTGAATCAGGCAGCTGTATATTCAGAAGTCGGCAACGATTCAGAATTAAATTACCTCTGAAATCATCTTAAAGCCAACCACATAAAGAGCCCTCTATAAAACTTACAATATGAATTATAATATACTTAAACGCGCGCATTAAATTTCTCGCATCTCTCTGTATATAGGTACAAAATAGGTTCAGCAAAGACTTCAAGGACAGTCGAGTTTTTCTACTGTATAATAGAAAACTGTTCAGCAAATCCAACGTAAAATATGCATAAAATACGTCTGACTATTGTGGCAGGAAGGATTATAGTTTTTATTCTGCGCTGACGCTCGTATATAAATCATAATATTTTGAGCACCGTTCGCACAGTACGTGAATAGAATAAAACTAAAATGTCAGAACATATTTTCCGACGTTTAAACGACGCTCACGAGTGTGATTAAAAATATATTTGCTGTTTTCGCACAGTCCGTAAATAATTTGACGAAGTAAGAATACTGCGCTACCTCTTAAATAGCCAATAGGCGCTGACTTTAGATGTAATTTAGTATAGTGTATCTTAAGTCCCGGGAAGTGACATAGGTTACTTAACCCATTCAGTGCCGAGCCCGCCCATCGGCGGGCAATTTTTTTTTATCTCACATGCCGAGACCGCCCATGGGCGGGTTGATTTTAAACTGCACATACACGTTTTACGCACGATACAGTACATGTAAACAGAGCATTTGAAACGATTCAGAGTCTGAAGCTTCATGCCGAAAACGCCAATGGGCGGGCAAGAATACATAATCGAGTTGCCGGGACCGCCGATGGGCGGCATATGGTATGGCGGCACCTGGGTAACATCGTTACTTTTCGGAAAGGCAGTGAATGAGTTAAACCGCGTTTTCATTAGGGGACATGTCGCGGAGACAAGTCGTCCGACATTTACGTAGTTTGTCCCTGCAACTTTGTCGCTCGACATAATATGACTTGTTCACACATAATGGTGAACAGTATGTCGCCAGCAACAAGTCCCGAAATCCGTAAATGTCGATGCGACGTCGGGCGACATGTCGCGGGACACATACATGTCGTGTCACGCGACTAGGTCGCGAGACAAATGTCCCCCTAGTAAAAACGCGGCTTTATTATCGCGGAAAAATTTACGGTTTTCCCATGGTTCCAAAGAAGTCCTCGGAGTTTTTGTTAGGGCATAAAAACATGTTATGCCCGGGACACACGAGGCTAGTTTTTCAAGCTAGGATAGCAAGCTAGTGTTTGTAAGCTATCAAGCTAGTACTTCTGGCTTCGTGTAGACAAAACTATCTTCATTTGTAAAACAGAACTAGCATACTCCAAGCTAGGTCAGCAAGCCAGGACAGTTTGGTAAAAAACTAGCTTGCTATAAGTTGTTTATCTTAATATGTTTTTTCTTTATTGTGGTTGTGTAATGTTAAAAAATTAGCATAAAGACTTCATTTATTTATTTAACACTAATAAAATAGTTGTCATTTAAAAAAGTACCAATTAAAAAAATACTTTTATTAATATTCGGCGAAGAACGCCCAGTAAATGGAGTGAACCTCTGTAGGATGGGCTCAGAAATATCGCTGCCCATTTATTTAATCTTGTTAATGAATTAAACAAAATATTTTAACGGCGAAAATAAAACTTATGGGTGTCTTTTGTTACGGAAAATATTTCGAGGATATAATTTTAAATGGACGTAATATCATCCTGCAAAATGACCCAAGAGATGTTGTAAGTATTTTGGTATTTCGTAACCAAAATGAGGAAATTTTAAACATTTTATACGCACTTCTATTAATAGAACTACAAGTATGAAATGCCCCATTTTTCAGTGGTTTTGAGCGTTATTGACTCGAGATTCGATTCCCGCGTTGGAAAATATTGTTTTCAAGTTTGATTACGAAAATGCAGGCTTTGCAAAACTTATAAATCCTTTGACAAAAATGGAAGAGGAAGGGCCTTTAGGTCTCTTTGGTGGGCCGAGAGAATTATTAATGGTACGTACTGAATGCGCCTATCATTCTCTCCAGTTTCGCCTAGCGATCTTCTAAGTCTATACCACTAACTACTTCTAAGTCTATACCATTAACTACAATTAATAATAAAGTTACGTTCGTGATAATAGATAGTAAAACCAGTCCTTAATTTATTAGCCGGGACTGGAATGGCATTTTGAAATTAATTATACTTTAAATCAAGTTTGTAATAGGGCTTTGTGTAAGTTTGCGCTTTGGGCGGCAGCCGCAATGCGTACAACCTACTGTAACTAAATCTACTCAAAGGAACGTTGCAAATGTCTGTCAGTGGTGAAAATTACTTTATTAAGGCCGTCCCCCGAGCAAACGTGTCTTTGCCAATCGTGTCGATTATCCCTCCCTCAGGGTTATGGGAGTAAAAGAAATAGAGATTGCTCTTGCGTACTGCGCATACACTTAGTCACTGCATCGACTGCAGAGTGCAGACATAGTTGAACCACAGTGTAAATAACTAACTGTGGTTGAACTATATATTTGATTGCCTACTGCCTGCAATTCATGGACGCTGTATCGAGCAGCATTTTTAACCATATTACTTTATAATATATAGAACAACTTTTACAGTTTTTTAAATATCTTTTTTACTAATAGAGTAATTCCCTCGTATCGACTAACAATTAAAAAAACGTTCTGTATTTAAATTATGCATAACTAACCGCGTGCGATAAATATATTGTTTTAATTAAAATAATTACTAAACGTGTCCGCTGGCCATCAGCCACCATAATATCATGTGCCATATAAATTGGCATTAGGGAGGGGCGTTATCGATGGTTTGCAAACATCGATATAAATAGAGGTGTGAATTTATTCGTCAGTGCAGTTGTATTCTTTCTACTAGTAGATGACGCCCGCAACATCGTTGCGTCAAAAATCGTTTATCACGCGGGAACCGTACATTTTTCTGGAACAGAAACTATCCTATACCCGGGAAAGGTCCCGATTCAAAGTGTCTCCATACCAAATACCAGCATAACATTTACGACCTGCAAACCTTTAAGAAAAGAGCATATTCCCTCTTAAGGTGACGCCGCGATAAAGTAAGAAACCGTGTTGGATATGTTTTAGATTGCTTGTTTTCTATGAGAGGCCGGGCCGGCGTCTCATAGAAAACAAGCAATGGAACAGCAAAAAATGGAAAGGGCATAAGCAACAAAATGGTTTTTGTCGCGTAATTTAAAAACCATAAATACATTTCATATAAGCTATGCACATATTAAAGTGTATGCTTCAACCAATTTATGTACAAATTTTGGAACCTTAAATCACTCTCCTCTGTTGGAAAAATAGGAATCCCTTTTTTTACAGAGG
Organism: Lysandra bellargus; assembly: GCA_905333045.1. Taxonomy (NCBI): domain Eukaryota; kingdom Metazoa; phylum Arthropoda; class Insecta; order Lepidoptera; family Lycaenidae; genus Lysandra; species Lysandra bellargus. Next base: position 6,393,624 of record HG995345.1, on the reverse strand, counting down.
TCTTTTCGATTGATAATTCTGTGTTATAAAAGTTGTCCAATCGTGTTATGCTATGGGCAATTCAAAGACAAAGACATGATGAATACTGACAATGAACTATAGTTTCTTAGCTTTAGTCATTGCTGAGAAAAATCGGCATCGCTACAGCCAAATTATCAAGGCGTCGCCTTAAAAGGCCGGCAACGCACCTGCAACTCTTCTGATGTTGCGAGTGTCCATGGGCGACGGTAGTTGCTTACCATCAGGTGACCCGTTTGCTCGTTTGCCCCCTTATTTAATAAAAAAAAAACGGTTCTGTGGTTTAGGCACGAAGACCTCTTCAGACAGTCAGACAGATACACTTTTGCATTTAATTTTATTACGAATGTCAGCTCAGATGGCAACGCTTTAATATGCGTTATTCAAAAATGCTTCCTGAAATTTTATACATCTCTAAGTAAGTATTGTAAGACTAAAATCATTGACAATTTGCTGAAATCGAAACTATCATTAAATAATATTATTATGCACTTTTCTGGAAGTATATCTTTCTGCCATAAAGTTTTGGTGGTTTTAGAGCGAAGAGGTTATAGACAGGCACTCTCACAGACTTTTTAGGGTTCCGTAGTCAACAAGAAACCCTTGTAGTTTTTGATATTCGTGAGGAAGTATCTTGAACTATTACACAGTAATAATTTCCTGGCTCATGTAAGAGATATGGAGGAAAACGTGCAGATATGACTGTTATTACGCCAATAAATTGTGATAAGACGAAGCAACATGTGTTAGGTTGTTGTATAAGTGTAAGAAATACCACAAGTATTACTTATTTTGGTGGGATCGTAATGTTGGATAATTGACAAATACGGGCTATTATAAATGCGTAAAAAGCAAAGCAAAAATGCGTCTTTATTTAACGAAAGGAGGCAAATAGGATAGAATCTAATCTTGTTAATTATTTTTAAGAGTAAATGTAAATTCCTACAAACTGTTGATGTGCCAAAATAAATAAATAAAGCAAATTAACAGCTCCTTAGTATCAAGATGTTAAGATGTAAGCTTTTAAACCTTTTTAGTGAAATAGAAAGTCGAATATACCCTGGCAAATTAGAATTTTTTGCCCTGGTCACGAAAGCCCCGATGCGGATATAGCTGGCACCATTTAACCCATCAATCCCCAAACAGCAGCCGGCTGCCGCATAAAAATTGAAAATCTATTGTGTCTGCGATACCCACGATGGAGGTGTTAATACATTTCAACCGTACACAACTTATTAGAAATTGTACAGCGTCAGTCTGGCCCCGTGGTAAGACAACGGAAATACTATACAATAATCAACTACAATAATTAACCAAAATGGCAAAGAATATATTATACACTACGCGATAAGAAGCGACACTTAAACATGCTCGTAAAATCGCTCACGGATATGTGTGCGTGTCTGGATCGGCGCGGGGGCTGTGCGCAGCGCGCGGGGCGCGGAGCGGTCAACCCTGGGATTATTCGGTACGAGGGCTGACTAGTAGGTGGAGCGAGCGCGCTACTCCTACACGCATCGCACGCACCTGACAATTCTGATTCCCGTTGTCGGTTGTTCTAATACCCGTTTTTTCGTAAGAATGAAGCATTTTCCCGCGGTAAAAAGTACCTGTGTTCATAAGGGATAATGTCGGCTTCTAATGGTAAAATAATTTTTCAAATCGTCCAGTAGTTTCGGAGCTTATTCGTTATAAACAGACAAAAAATTAACAATAAAATCTTTCCTCTTTATAATATTATTATAATTTATCAAATAAATAATTTTAAAATTTAGATTTATACCTATTATGAATAATAATTTTTAAAATTTATAAAATTTAAGTAATTTTTAAGATTATTATTTTATTACTATATTATATTGTATTACAGAAAATATATAATTTAAATACATCTTTCCTTTGGCACAACTCACAAGTCTAAATTCCATTTTGGTGTCAACCATAACGGTGTACACGTTCCGTTCAAGGTCACCGGCGCGAGAGCGCTCATGTACACGGAGTGTCGCCCCTGTGAAAATAGTTATATTTTACAAACGTTTAAAACCCATTAATGACCCATAAAAATTGAAAACTTTTAGGGGCTGGCATGCCATGTATGGCCCTTTATTAAAAGATTAAAAAAACTTTTTGTTTCCCAGCTGGTCGGATTCCAATTCACGACCCCAGAAGTCGATGCGAACTGAGCCACAGAGTATCACACCGAGCACACTAATTTTAAACCATAAATCAAATCTTCCCACTTTACTCCCTCCCTGATAAGACGTGGAACATCTAAATTATTGGGCCAAAGAATCAAAAAAGGGCTCTATTTTAACATTCTTAAGTCGATTTGGCAGCGTGTGGAAGGAGCGTGCCGCGAATAACAAGGTAAACCCGTAACCACTCAGCGAAGACCCCTGAAACTCGTTGTTCAATAGAAACACCTTTAGAGGTCACGGTTTGCGGGTTCCAGTTACGCTGGACACGGAACGGTGTTACTCATATTAAGGTCGGAAACTTTTAGGTATGCAAAGAATTTTCTGGTTTTCACCCGAGGGCCTGATTGCTCTATTGATAAGGTTTTTTAGTTGAGTTGAGTTTCTGGTTTCCTTGAAGTTTTTTAGTCCTGTTGCAAATATGGGGGAAAAACTAGCACCACAAATCTGCATCGCGCTATCGAAGTTTCCTATATTACGTAAACGGCGTTGTGGGTTCGCTCTCACGGGTTAAAAAGCCGCTAAAAAGCCCCTTTGAACTTAAAAGTCGGGCCATACAGTTAACAAAAGCTTGGAGTCGGTCCAAAAATAATAAACTTTAACAAGTTGTAATGAGTCCCAATTATCTTTTATTAAGGTAGTCGAGTAAAGTTACCTTTTCAAAATAATTTTTATTAATTTTTTTTTTTTTATTAATTAATTTTTAATACTTAATATAAATTAAAATAGCGATCCCGACATCCAGTCAAAAATTAACACAAAATCCTTCTATTTCATTAATGCAGTTTTGCTTGGTGTTGGACCGAGTCTGCAAAATTATCATACCAAATAAAGTTTCATACAAAGCATCATAGTAATAGCATTTTGTAGTACAATAGGAAATAGACTCAATAATTGAACAAGAATAGAAACTCTCGCATTAAATTAGGAGATTCAGGTAAATACATACTTACATAGGTACTAATACATATTATAAATGCGAAAGTCTGTCTGCCTGTCTGTTACCTCTTCACGCTCAAACTACTGATCTGATTTTGCTGAAATTTTGTATGGAGACACTTTGAGTCCCGGGAAAGGACATAGGATACTTTTATCTTCGAAAATATACGGTTCCCGCGCAATAAAGGAATTTCGGCGCAACGAAGTTGCGGGCATCATCGAAGTTTTAATTAATTACTAGATGACGCCCGCAACTCCGTTGCGCCAAAACTTGTTTATCGCGCGGGAACCATACATTTTTCCAGGACAAACAATTATCCTATGTCCTTTCCCGGGACTCAAAGTATCTCCATGCCAAATTTCAGCCAAATCGGTTCAGCGGTTTGGGCGTGAAGAGGTAACAGACAAACAGACACACAAACTTTTGCATTTACAATCTCACACTGCCACCCATTGCGCTGAGTAACAGAGAAAGCCCAGATGATCATGGTGCTCCTGAGCATCGCGGTCCTCTAGAGCGAGTTAGGGGCGATTTCACCAAGGAAATGGAACACGTTCAAAGCACTCTGAACCGGCTCAAAACGTATAAACGCGATTATAACATCGAAATGCATTTCACCAGCCTAAGCGGAACGCGTTCACAGCAAATCCGAGTTTTATCTTCTGCCGGCCTAAGATGCGCAAACGAGAAAATCTCGAGATATCTCACTCACGTGTGTAGTTATATTGTCGATAACGACATAATGTCAAAATCATTTTTTGACATTATGTCGACAGATTTTGACGACAGATCTACACGAGAAAAAATTTATGTTATGTTAGGGTCAATAGAGATGAAGAGAAACGCCATCAAACATCGAGAAAACGTGTAGAAAAAATTTTCTCGTTGGCGTATGCTAGAGGGGCTGAACGCTCAAAGTCCGAAGTTCAACGTCATAAAACCCGTTCAAGCGGCGGAACGAAAAACGTAGACAAAAGAAATGTCAATATGACAGTTTTGACACATGCGTTTGTAAGTTTATGTATTGTTTCTTTCTATTTTGAAGTTAAATTAACGTTAAAAGGCTTTAAAATACTGAAAACATGTAAAATAATTGCGTCACGTAAATTTAGATTTAATAATCGAGATCAAAAGAAGGTAGTGAAATCCAATCGAAACAAAACGAGATTTACGTCGCAGAATGAACGCGTTCAATGGAAACTAAGTTTTATAAAGCTAAGTTTTATGTGTATTTGGTGAAATCCCACCTTAGTTGACGACCGCTGGCATTATACGAGTATATGACTCTGAAAATAGTTTTATAATTTCCGCTAACTACACAGGCCACACACGCCTGGATGTCGGACTACATCATCATCCATCATCCCGACCGATGTCCCCAATCCACTAGTGATGTGGTAAGAATTTCTCTTTTGAAAAAAGGGTACAGTCCTAATTAGGTCGGCAAAAAAATCAATCAAGTCCAATTGGATCGAATCTACCGTAAAGTCCTGTAAAATCCTAAGGGACGGTTACCCTGCCCCATCAAAGTCTCAATAAAGAAATGAGACACCGAGATAGATGTGGGTGTAGGGTGATTCGTTTCGAGGTTTTTAATGGCCAATTCCCGTCAAACGGCGCCTACTAGATGATATTTTAGATTCGACTTTTATTGTCACTGAGCAAGATTTTTAAATTGGTAGTAAGTTGGAGATTCAAAATTAAAATCAAAATTAATTTTGAAGCGAAATAGGCTAGAGTAAAATGTTATAGTTTTGAGAGTTGTATATACAGGGTGTAACAAAAACAAGTGATAATACTTTAGGGTGTGTACGTGTTCCTTGTAGAGAGTTCACTGTGAAAGTAGCAGCGCTGAAAGACCAAAAATTTTTTTCACTTTTGTATGGAGAAACTCGTGACGCTCGGGCCCTTTCCCATACAAAAGTGAAAAAATTTTTTGGTCTTTCAGCGCTGCTACTTTCATAGTGAACTCTCTACAGGGAATACGTACGCACCCTAAAGTATTATCACTTGTTTTTGTTACACAATGTAAATACTTGTGATAATAATGTAGGTGTGTCCCTTATTTAGAGTTACTGTAAAAATAGCATCGCTGAAAAAGTAAATTTTGACTTCTATGGTTTTATGAGAAATACCCAATGTCCATGCAAGTCTACGGCACAATATCAGTGTAAAATTTTTCCTGCCCAATTTTAATCATATTATTAATTAATATTAACCCTATATCGAAAAAGTCGTGACCTATTACAGCTTAATAACGAAATATGTATGTTGTATGTCTTATTCAAACAAACACTCAAACTGACGTTGACGTAAATGAGACCACGAAAGTTCGTAAGTATTCGTGAGTCTTAAGGAATTTCCCGGTAAGTTTTCGAGAGACCATGAATATTGAATAATCTGTTCAGTTTCTAGCTAACCAATGAAGGTAGTGTGATTTTAGTTTAATTGCGGAATTCTTTGGTTCGTATTATTTTTGTTAGTAATGATTTAAACATTGACTAGAATAGATGATGAGTTTGTTTTAGAAATTCTACTAATTTAAAAGGTCGATAGTAATAGCAGAAAGTAAGTTCAACATCATAAAATTGGACTCTCATGTGGACTCAGAGTTATCTGGAATATAACAGCTTTTAAGCGTCCTCCCTAGACCCTAACCTATTAGCCCTTACTCTGAGGGGCACGACAATCCGACAAAAAAATTAAGGATAGCTATTTCTATACATATTATAAAACAAAGTCGCTTTTTTCCCTCATGTCCCTTTATTCCCTTTAATCTTTAAAACTACACAACGGATTTTGATGATTCTTTCAGTGTTTGATAGCCCATTTATCGAGGAAGGCTATAGGCTATATTTTATCACGCTAAGACTGATAGGAGCGAAGAAATAGAGGAAAATGTGAAAAAAACGGGGAAATTTGAAAGGGCTAACTTGAACGCGCTAATCTCAGGAACTACTGGTCCGGTTTGAAAATTTCTTTCAGTGTTAGATAGCCCATTTATCGAGGAAGGCTATAGGATATATTTTATCATGCTAAGACTAATAGGAGAATGTGGAAAAAAACGGGGGAAATTATTTGAAAGGGATTATCTTGCGAACTACTGGAGCAATTTTTATGTTATTTGGCACAGATAAGAAGTAGACCACATGAAGGATCATAAGCCATCAATTTTAAACATTTTTTCAGTGGCTATATATTTTATATCCGTGCGACGCCGGGACGGGTCGCTAGTTTACCTATAAAACTTACACAATGAAACCCTGCGAACTAGGGTTGCTAATCTGAAAATTGTACTTCATATTATTTGCTTCTCACATGCTGCCACTTATAATAAGTTCCTCCAGGCTTAGCTTGGCCACACGAAAAATACGAAAGAAACGCTGACAGTTTTTGCGGACAAACTGACAGATTTCCTCTGCAATCCATCACTTTATCTACTTCTCCGTAAGAATAAACCTTTCTATGGTGGCCATGCTAAGCCTGCTGTTTGTTGCCTATAAAATTAACATATCATTATAACGTGATTGCGTTACCATGCCGTGTATTAGTTGGATTAGTTGAGATCACAGTTTAGCATAATCCATATCAATTGGCACAAACTGCCTGCCGATACATCAGGAACATCGATCAACGTTGCCAGAACTATTGCCAGCATTATTAGGCCTCATACGTTTTCCGTATTCGATTGCCGAATTCGTTTTCCGTATTTGGAAGTCCGAATGCATGGAATCAGTAGAAAATACGTTAACTGGCGCACACATTCGCTTTTTCGCGAACGGAACGTTACGTTTTATATGCAAGCCGACGCGTCCGCGCGTTAAAAAAACCTTTGCGCTAGTCACACGGAATTCCAAATCGAAGCATACTAGGCCGAAGTTGCGCGGCGTAAATTCCGCATGATTACGTCCGCAATGTCAAACGCATACAAAACACAGACGGAACACGACGGAATAGTTAATCGGATTTAAAATACGTTGCGGGTGTAATCATGCGGAATTTACGCCGCGCAACTTTCAGACTTTTTCTTGTTTGTAAGACAGTAACAATGAATTTTAATGAAATATTCTGTTATAGTTGAAGCTCTTTATAAGCATGTACAATAGAAAGAATGTCTTACTATATTATGGTTAATTTTAGATAATGCTCTACTATTTGTATATTCCGCCACACAAATAGCGTGCAATTAAAAAATAATACTTATCGTAAAGGTAGGCACACTAAGGTAGGCGTAGGTACTTTTTATTCCGAATAATGCTATTTTCGTAAGATAATCATAAGCTTACTTAAAAATAAACCTCGTGCCAATTAGGTTTGGTATTAATCTTCAAAATTCTAATTTGAATTTCATCTTATTTTCTGAGAATTTCTCCAAATAAGGTTTAAATAGGTTCTATAATGTTTTAAAAGCTACAGATTTAAGATTAATTAGATAGAAATGATGAGTTCAAATTTTTGTTAAAATGAATGTAATTAGATTAAGACATTTTTCGGTCTTCCAAAACTCATTAGTCTGATGTTAATCAAGCTTAAGATTTTTCACTGTACGATACGATGTCACGATATTATGTTGGTAGTAGAGAATTGTATTTTTAAGGTTCCGTAGCCAAAATGGCAAAAAAACGGAACCCTTATAGATTCGTCATGTCTGTCTGTCTGTCTGTCCGTATGTCACAGCCACTTTTCTCCGAAACTATAAGAGCTATACTATTGAAACTTGATAAGTAGATGTAGTCTGTGAACCGCATTAAGATTTTGATACAAAAATGGAAAAATTATTAAAAATTTTAGGGGTCCCCATAGGTACAACTGAAACAAAAAAAAAATTTTTCATCTGGCCTATGCGTGTGGGGTATCTATGGATAGGTCTTCAAAAATCATATTGAAATTTTTAATGTCATTTTTTCTAACCTGAACAGTTTGCGAGAGAGACTCTTCCAAAGTGGCAAATTGTGTGTCCCCTCCCCCTCCTCTCACTTCTAAAGTAGGGGCATGATAATTCTAAAAAAAATATATGATGTACATTACTATAAAAACTACCAACGAAAATTGGTTTGAACGAGATCTAGCCAGTAGTTTTTTTTATACGTCATAAATGATAAACCTTAATTTAACTTTCATTATATCAAAAATGAAATATTAAAATAAATCAAAAACTTTATAATTTCATAGAAATAATTCTTATTGCTGCTGCGGAACCCTTCATGGGCGAATCCAACTCGCACTTGGCCGGTTTTTTAAAATTTGGAATATTACTTTGTGACCTTGTGTGAGTGTGAGTGTGAGTTACTAATGTGACCCAAATTAAAAGTTTTGACTTTTTCTACGTCATATTTCTGTGTCAAATAAAATGAATAAATAGAAGCAAACGACATACTGGACCTGGAGCCAATGACAGATTTTCATGACCAAGTCTCTCCCAACCGAAACTTCGTAAAATGAATAAGGGACTTATACTATGAATACTCGCGACTGTCAGCTGCGACTCCGTGGGTGGGGTGGGCAGTGGCAGCCTCGTGCCAAAGATGAAGAAAACAATATTTTTTTCAATCCTTTCCTCTAATTTGAAATGCATTTCACAAAGTTTCGCCCGGGAAGAAATTATTGACCAAAAATTTACCTGGCTCCCGATAGAAATAATACATCAATTTTGAATGCTTTAGACTACACAAGGTGTTTGCTTTTTCAGCGCTGCTACTTTTACATCGAACCCTGTACACACCCTAAAGCATCACTTAGTTTTGTTACACCCTGTAGAATGACATTCTGCTAAAATTTCAAATAGGTGAGTTATTGTTAAAAGTTAGTGTGGTCATTCATATTATACGATTTTACGATTCGCTGAAAGTGGCCATTTTACATTGACGTTCAACTCTGTGGTAGCACGATAAAATAATCGTAACATATTAAAGTCCTCAAAATATGAAAGTGCAATAAACTTTTTACTGTTATCTCGTCAATCTGCAACTCAGTGGCTTTACGGCTTGATTTTTTACGAGTTCAACCTGTTTATGTGAGTAATCAGCGTACATACAGTAGGTCAACGAGTTATGTTAATTGTCGCTATAGAATTTTATATGCTGTATATCGCTTCCCCTTTTTATACCTTCAATAAATATTAGTACGTTTAATAATCTTATTTTGTATAGTCATCATGATAAAAAGTCATGCAAACTAGTGTTGCACAACCAAATCCACTTTTATTAACATGACTTACATTACTTGACATGACATAATATGCTACTATAAGTTTCTTAACTTTCTCATATAAAGAAAGGGCTTCCAAGTAACGTCGCAAATTCGGAACGTTTATTACCTATATTATTTTTTTAACATGTGCTGCCACCTAGTTCATGCACATAATACAGAAGTAAGTACTTTCGAGTAATATTATAATTTAGATTATAATATTTATGTCGTATGATTATAATTTATGTCGTCACTCGTCAGTCGCTGTCGGAAAAATAATAACACTATGTCCGAATCATACGGCTGAAAAAAATTGCAGTAAAAGTGTAACTAAAAAACTAATAAAATTGAAATAAAAAGTACAAATGAAATCATAAAATATAAAATTCAATTTTGGTTCACAATAAATACATTGAAAAAAATATATGTAGTAAACATAATAATGAAAAATCAGCCAAGTGCGAGTCGAACTCGCGCACGAAGGGTTATCTAACGTTACAGAGCTAAAATAGGCAAAAATTATGTTATTTGAATGAGATACTAATTTTATTTTGTTTTAAGTATTTGTTGCTATAGCGTCAACGGAAATACACAATCTGTGAAAATTTCAGAAGTCTTTCTATCGTGGTTCTAGAAATACAGCCTGGAGACGGACAGACAGACAGACGGATTGACGGACAGACAATGAAGTCTCACTAATAGTTTATGTTACCCATTGGATAGAAAATCCATAAAAGTAGTCTTCACATTAATTAATAGTTATAAACAAATAATTTCAATTAAAAGTTATCAGTTTATTGTATGAAAGCACGTTAAACATAATTTTCCTTGAATTTTCACCGCATAAACACGGAGTTTTTACTATTTAATGCTGTTTTACATGGAGGTGGTCTAGGGATGTGCAAGACAAATTCGGTTGAACCTCATTTGAACACATTGGCGCATTAGCCACTTGATTATCTATACTTCTATACTAATATTATAAAGAGGTAAGCTTTGTTTGTTTGTTTGTAATGAATAGGCTCAAAAACTACTGGACCAATTTAAAAAATTCTTTCACTATTCGAAAGCTACATTATTTGCGAGTAACATGGGCTACATTTTATTTCGGAAAATGTAGGGTTCCGTAAGATATTTGGATTTTTCTGACACAAGGTGAAAAAAATCAACCAGAAAATTTACTTATTTTGCGTACGCTGCCTAAACTATAAAAGATAAAACCATATAATGTTCTAAGTAAATGTAGATCTTTCTACAAAAAAGTCCGCGACACACTATACCTATCTATATCAAGCGAGGTACAACAACCATTATTTTATTTAAAAATCTTGATTATTTTTGGGCTACATTTAAACGCATTTATTTTACTCATGCTATTAATCTTTATCAAAATGAATTATTTCGTCACTAAGTACAGCTTATGTAGGTAATATTTGGTCTTTGAATGATTAAAATTGGACATTTGGTTTAGAAGTTAAGGCGAAATTAAAAATTGCGATTTACGCCCGTTTCGAAGTGGGCGCTACCAAGGCGGGGGTGCACAGTAGCGAAGATTATGACCGGCCCTGCAGCTGGTGAATTAGCTCATAATACCAAGAATACCAATGATCCCTACTGATTTACCTATACCCTTCAAAATGCTCCAATTTCACTATTTGCACTAACGATAAATACTATGTAAATCCCAGGGCCAAATATTCAAATTAGTAGGAATAGATTTATGAAAAGAATGTTTTGCTCTATCACGAGTCGGGGATCCCGACCATCAGTATATTATTTTGTTACCTGAAAATAACTTAACGTCAATTAAATTTGTATATAGAAAAGCTCTACAATAATCGCTTTAGCTATTTATTCTAAAACAACGGGTTGCACTCCGGGACTACCGTCAGAAGTGAAAACTTATTATTAATTACATTTAAATATTCTCATCATTAACAACTTTAACATCCACAGAAAGACAATCTGTGCAGCCTGCGGAAAATGACTGCGTCGTCGATGTTTCTGTGAATTGACCTGGAAATCATTTTGCTTACCGTGTCTTTCCTGGGTAGGCTTTTTGCAGCGGTAACCGACATCCACGCGGGCGGAGCCACGGGCGACCGCTATCTATACATTATAATAAAACTGTAGAAATGAAAATTCTGTACATTAAAGATATTCAAAAAATAATAAGTGGGGGGTGTCACTACATCGCTATAGAAGGCAAAAATGTAGTTAGTTTTTTGTCTGTCTGTCTGTCTATATGTTTGTTCCACTATCACACGAAAACTAGTGATCCGTTTTGAATGCGGTTTGCGCAGATATATTTGCCTTCTTCCAACTTAACATCTGGTGTATAAAAAAAATTCCCCCCACACCTCTAAAGGGACGAAAGAGGGGGTCAGATTTTGTATAAGACTTTTGCTTTAACACGAAAACTACTGATCCGATTTACATACGGTTTTCACAGATATATTCGTCTTTTTCCGACTCAACATTTGGTGACTGAAAATCCCCCCACCCCACCTCTAAGGGAACCAAAGAGGGGGTGAGATTTTGTACCAAACTTTTTTCTTTAATGGACTTACTTTGACATATTATTAACTGTTTTTTCCAACTTAACATCTAGTGTATGCAATTTTTCGCTCCACTCCTCTAAGGGGACAAAAGAGGGGGTAAGAATTTGTATCAAGTGATGAAGTAGAAATATTTTAAATGGCAAAACAACGTTTGCCGGGACAGCTAGTAATCAAATAAAACTTGTTATTGTCGTATAGTAACAATAGGTAGCAGCAGATGTCAAGCAAATGATAAGTGTACAAAAAGTGGAAAATATCTTAAAATAATATTACGTAACATAAAGCTGCAACCGTAACGCAAAAGCGCAATATGACTGTGCTTTTAAGGATAGGCCGACGCGTAAATGCATTTTTAAGTTTGTAAGTTGACATATTTCAATCGCGTGAGACGTCTTGCAAATCTGTCAAATCTATACTAATTTAGAAATGCATCTACGCGTCGCGTTGCGGTCTGAATTGACCCTAAGAGGGCAGGACGTGCAATAAAATATTTTAATAATACTGTTTTATGTGAGGAAAATCATGTTTTTTTTATGAAATAAGGGAGCAAACGGGTCACCTGATGGAAAGCAACTTTCGTCGCCCATGGACACTCACAGCATCAGAAGAGCTGTAGGTGCGTTGCCGGCCTTTTAAGAAGGAATAGGGTAATAGGGGAGGGTAAGGATGGGAAGGGAAGGGAATAGAATAGGGTATCCGTATCCGTATATCCGTAGGCCTCCGGTAAACTCACTCACTCGGCGAAACACAGCGCAAGCGCTGTTTCACGCCGGTTTTCTGTGAGGACGTGGTATTTCTCCGGTCGAGCCGGGCCATTCGTGCCGAAGCATGGCTCTCCCACGTATCAATAGTGATAGACAGTCTTGAACATTATAATATTCTTATACATGAAAAAAAATATTCCTACTGCTTGACCGCACTAAATGTACCATTTGCTGAAATCGTAACGTCACTAGCGAGTACTGCACTTGAGGCTGTAAAATCTGCGACCGCACATTTACTTTGGGACAGCGACTCCCACCAGCACCCTGATTCTACTATCTTAATGCTGTATTAATGCTGCTACGTTTCTTGTTTGATCTGGAAGTTTCTTGTCAAATATTAAAATATTATTCCAAAATACGTCACTTGGTGTGACGAAATAGGAATAATATTTTACCTCCGGCAACGTACCTGCAGCTCTTCTAATGTTGCTATTGTCAATGGGCGACGGTAGTTTTTCTCCATCAGGTGACCGGTTTGCTCGCTTACTAAAAAAAAAAGATTTGTCAAAACTCCAAAAATCATATGGGCGGTCAAAGTGTTTGCTATGACGTATAGTTGACAACATAATACAACATTAAGATGCACAAACATAAACAAATATTTTGTACTGTATTGTTCAATTTAAATACTGTATCAAGCGCAATTGCTATAAGTTGCAGTGAAATATTTTGATGTTTCATAGGAAATGGACTGAACCGAACAAGAAACGAAGCTGCATTTATGTTGCCTGAAAATAGAATAATAATTGGGTTACAGGTGCACCTCCCTAGTGCGATAAATAGCCGCCATATTATGTTAGAGATAAGTTTCAGAGGTGTATTGCGACAATAACAACTTACACTATTTACAGTAGTAACACTATTGTAAAGTATTTGATAATATTGTATAGCACGATTTAAACTTAAATGGCAAATGAGCTATAGTCCAAACCACGAAAATGTTATGAGAACTTTGACTTCACATTTAATAAAGTTTTGTGGGATTTTAGGGTTTTGATCATATTATATGGATCACGTAATAGACTATTAAAAAAATTCGTGAAGAAGACGTCCTGGCAAGAATTTTTGAAAGCGGATTGTATATAACATTTACTGTCATTTCGAGCTAAAACACCTGTCGTGAGCTCGCATAATGGTTTCACTCTTAGTTTTAAGTACTAACGTTAGGACCTAGGACATAGAAAAGAAAGTCTAGATATAAGGTCTCGTAAACCTGAAAGGGCATTAGGAGCTCGGTTTTTAAATGTTTATACCTTGAACGTTTTAAGTCTTAAGGGTTCTTAGAAGACGTTTTAGTGAATGTGTTTCTGAGTCCTTGTTAGCGCCACTTTGGTCCGGGGCTCGTGGAGCGTGGCATAGACTCGTTTGGTCCCAGTTTGGCTACTGATTGGTGATAGTTATAAGTCGCCGGTTACACGGTCAAATTTTCATCAATCTGATCCATCAATCTGGTAAAGATTGACGAAAATTTGATCGTGTAACCCACGGATTGATGGATTGATCATATTCTTAATATGAACTTTTTATAACTATATATATTTCGTCAATCAGATTGTTGATTGTGTAACCGGCGCGCGGCGCGGCGACTAAGAGATATGATTCGAATGGGTATGTAAAAATTGGTACTCGGTCTGATCTATCGCCAGTTCTCTCCTTTTAAAGTCGTCTCACTAAGTATGAGTGTAAAAGACGAGAGAGTGCTATTACCTATTACATATTATACACTATTAAGAATCTTTGTCTTTAGTTGACACCGAAAATAGCCACGGAAATCGTTGTGGGAAGCGTTATTTTACTATGAGGCCCGTAAACTTTGCACATTACGAGCAGCAAACTAGAAGGTACGATTTTTGCGGGAGATTTTCTTATTTTGATATGCTAAAAGCCATGAGTTTAGATGCGCCTCATATTGACACAGCTGTGTCTAGACTCATGCCTCTTAGCATAACGATGTTGGAGTAATTCGTCTATCATGGCAGAGCTAATATTTTTTTATCATACAAGTATTTTACAAGTATTTATCTTATATACTCTTTCCGGGGACTTAAGTATCTCCATACTAAATTTTAATAAAATTGATCCAGCGGATTAACCCATCAAGCCCCATAAAGACACCGGTGACCGTGACAACAATAGAATAACAATAGATTTCCAAGAATCTGGGATCGAAGGATTATGTAAGAAGAGGTCACAGACAGACAGAAAAATTAGCTTACTTTCACATTTTCAATATTAGAAAGAAAAAAGAAAGAAGCTTTATTTGGTAAAACAATAGATATGTCACCGTAAGATTGTAAATACCGTTAGATTATAATATATCTCGCGAGATTGTAAACGGTCGAAAGATTGTGAACCGCAACGTACTGCTTACAATTTAACGTATTATTATTCGGTAGATTGTAATACTGCATTTGCACATTCGCGTTCGCCATTCGCCTCGTCATCGACGAAACATTCGACGAAGCATTCGTGTACGAATGCTGTCGCGAACTACCGTTCACACATTCGTGGCGTGATTCATTTTGGCATTCGCACACGAACATGGAGGACGTGTTCATATGATATAATATAGCGACGTTGAATGAAAAATATTATGAAATTTATGATAGCGACATTTTGGGTTCCAAAATGAGCTCTTCATTTTTGTAAAATTCTAGGAATTCTAAAATTCGCCCCTCACTCCACTCCATTTTTAGTACATAATAATAATAATACTAAATACTAATAATCTGTGTTGAAAACCAAAATATATTTATGTTATATCTTAAATTATATGTAATTATATTATGTATGTGGCATTGGTAAGAAAAGAAATGACAGTAAAAACGAATAACATTGTGCTAACATTATTATAATAATAACATGATAACATTATAAAATACAGTTATACACCTGTACTAAAAATATAGGCTAATTTTCAGTACAGTCTACTTAAATCAAATATGTATGTTCAGCTTTGTACACGTCCTGTAGGGTCAGATGCTAGTTGTCAACTGAATGCAGGCGAATGTGTAAACAGTAAGTTCGTATTCGCTATTCGTGCTCTTTGATTCGCGTCCGAAAAACCGCTCTCAACGCGAATGCCGCGAATCGCGAGGCGAAGTGCGAGGCGAATAACGAGCGCCTGTTTACACATTCGTGTTCGTTATTCGCCTCGTGATTCGCCTCGCTATTCGTGCGAATGTATAAATGCGGTATAATATATCGAAGTGAAACCGTCAAATTGTGAAACGGAACGCACCTCGGGCGCTGATTGGTTGAACGGTATTTAATATGCCCCGTGTCGCATTATTCGTTTGTTGATAAATGTAAACAAATGGGCTTTAGGTGATTGTTAATTGATTTCGTGTTGAAAATAACTCACAGCTTTAGAATTAGTCATATAAAATTGTTGCGGAAGTAAAATGAATCTGTTATTAACCAAGGAAGTGTAGTTTGAATGATAAATATAAGTTAGTGTTAGTCACCGCACATAGTCTAAATTACATACATTTTCCGTGTTTTAATATATATTATGCTCGTGAACCTATGTGATCACATTTGATAACATTTACAATGTCGGATATTGATGTCATAATTATTCTTAAAGTGCATTAATTTCCTGTGTTTCATTCCTAACTCTATGGTCACAGAACCGACCAATCAGGGACAGCCACCGGACAGTTGACAATTTAAAGATTGTAATTTAACGGTTTCACTTCGATAGATTACAATCTACCGAATAATATTACGTTAAATTGTAAGCAGTACGTTGCGGTTCACAATCTTTCGACTTTTTACAATCTCGCGAGATAGATTATAATCTAACGGTATTTACAATCTTACGGTGACAGATACATCAAGAACAATCCAATATTAGTATGCATTTTAAGGGCCAAAAACCTGCTGTATGTATTTTCCCCGAAACTGTATTCGTTAGATTTTAAAGTGGATTATTTTACCAAAAAAGTACTCGAAATCCATACCATAAATCTGTGTAAAAAATATACAAGCCCTCCCGAGCCGTGTATCGCGCGGGTCCGCTCGGCCGTGTAGACACACACACAGTGAAAATATCAAACAGTAGAATAAAGACCCCCAAAAGGCGCCATATACGGGGAGGCCGATAGTTCCGTTTAGTTGATCGCAGGCAGACTTGGCCGAAAATGGACACACGCCGGAAATGCACACATAGCATATTAACATATCAAGCCCGTACGAGCACCGGTGATCGCGACAACAATAGAATACAATAGTATTTCCAAGAATCCCGGACCGAAGGATTAAAAATCATTTAACTCAGGAGTCAGGACAATAAATTCGTTTAACACAACAAACATACAGAGATGTAGCTAATATTAAACAAGCACGAAAGCACTAGATAAAGGTGGTCTTTTTTCAGGAATACCGTGCCGCATATTGCAGTGGCCCTAGCATGGCCACCAGTAGAAATGCGAAAGTAAAGACAAACTGTGGAAATAAACTTGAGGTGCCGTTCCGATCTTTTTTCGTTCCGTAAAATGCAATTAAAATGCCACTTTATGACAGACTGTAGTCCTAAATATTCAAATAATATCCTACTTTATGACTTAGACTGTGGTCGGTCATAAAGTGGCATTTTAATTGATTTTTTGTCGGTCGCGATTAGCCGCGGTAAAGATCGGAACAGCACCTTAAGTTTATGTCCACAGTTAGTCTATACTTTCGCATTTCTACTGGTGGTCATGCTAGGGCTACAGGAAACGGGAAACCCTACCGCGGATATCTAGAAGTCGTTGCACCCGAATTAATGGTAAGTGGACGCAGCCTCCACTAAAACTCGATGGTACTCCAACACCTTTCCTAAATCACAGGTACATCCGCAGAGTCAAGAAGGCCTACTGTATTACTTATACTGTGGTGTGTGCGTGTGTGTATGTATTCTTTAGGTGTATGTGTGTTTATATATCCCTGACGTGGGCTAGACTAATGGCCGTCATCCGTTTGATATCTGCTACGTACTTTTTAACCGTTACTTTTAGATTGCGTTGTAAACATTTTGTTTGTTCGTATACGAGTACTCATCCTAAGTACGCTCCAGTACTTGGGTTTTAAAACGGTGAAGAGCGCATGGTTTAAGTATTTTGCTGCTCTTTTAAGTTCACTTTTATTTTGAACTAGACGATGCCCGCAACTTCGTTGCGCCAAAACTCGTTTATCGCGACGGAACCGTAAATTTTTTCGGGATAAAAAGCAGCCTTCCTTTCCCGAGACTCAAAGTATCCCCATACCAAGTTTCAGCAATATCAGTTCAGAGGTTTGGCCGTGAAGAGGTAACAGACAGACAGATAGACAGATACAGATTATAATATTAGTATGGATATGGATTTGTCGTGTTCTAAGGTATTTTAAAATCAACTACACACAGAGCATAATAATTTTGACCTATTGCTGAAAGTCGTTTAGGCAAAGAAATACATAACTAAAATAACATCCGCCAAGTGCGAGGAGGACGAAAGGTTCCATATAATTTATTGATATCAAGCAAAAGGTAGGTAATAAATGCGTCTGGATGGGAGACCTAGAGGTTGGGGTTTTAATATTTGCTGTTATAGCGGCAACAAAAATGTTCTTAATGAGATGTTAGTATAGTAAAGTTAACGTTTCAGAAAAGGTTCTTCAAAAGGTTGCATAAAATAATTTACAGATATTTGTAGTATATAATATATGCCGTTTCCTTTACCAATAAGTATAACTTTCACCCGTGATATACTGTGCATAATCAGAGCATAAATCTAAGCATATAAACAGGGTGAGATGACAGCCTCGTACGTCAAGGGTTGCATATGAAGATCACATTTTCCTTTTACCGATTTTTCCTTTCAGAATTTCTTAAACCCTTTGGTATGGACGATTTCACTTGAAGTTACACGATTGACCTGGTTCTCATAATAGGAGGTAGTTTTGAATGTGACAATACTTTTCGGCTCAAAGACTCTTACTCCTTTTTTGGAACAGTGGGAAGTTATATTATGTCTTCGAAAGACAGCGGACCTGCGCATTCAATAAATAATCATGTAGCGTAATATGGCTCAAAAATCTACTTTATCATAAACTAGATGACGCCCGCAACTCCGTTGCGTCAAAACTCGTTTATCGCGCAGGAACCGTACATTTTTCCGAAATAAAAAGTATCCTATGTCCTTTCCCGGGACTCAAGGTATCTGCATGCCAAATTTCAGCAAAATCGGTTCAGCGGTTTGGGCGTGAAGAGGTTACAGACAGACAGACAGACAGACGGACACACTTTCGCGTTTATAATATTAGTATGGATATAATTAAAGACATGAGTGGATGAAGTGGGTAACTAAAAATTTGAAAACTGTAGTTTTTTCGCATAAATGGATGCTTTAGGACCGGATAAATGATTTGATTTCACAAGATTTGTTTAAATCTGTTAAAATGGTTTTAGGAATAGTAAATCAATAATACTTATTATTTTCAATATCTTTATTCCGGACGACACGTTTCGCAAGGGAGGCAAAAATGCAAGAGAACAGATTAAAAAACTATTCAATGACAGTGACAAGCACAGATACAAAATACATGTTTCCATGATTTTTCTACAGACAAACAAATGGCGCTAGTTGGCTCATTTAATTAAACTTATTGAAATACTTGAAATATAAGATTATAATATTTACCAATTTACAACACGCCTCCTTAAATTTATAATCTTATAATTATCTTATTACAAAACACCTAATTTAATTTATAACCTTTCATTTACAACAAAATCGTATGGAAAAAATAAGTAATTTTATCCTTATGCTATATAATATTAGTTATCCACTTTATCCACTCACATCTTCAATTAATTATTACAACTTTTTAGTATGCCAAAGAGTGTAAAGATCTAATTTCATTCCGTAACTGAAGTAACTGCAGTCGGATCGATAAACCAAAAAACTTACACTTCACCATTTACCGTGTTTCAAGGTAGACTTAAGGTGACGCCGCGTTAAAGTAAGAAACCGTGTTGGATATGTTTTAGATTGCTTGTTTTCTATGAGAGGCCGGGCCGGCCTCTCATAGAAAACAAGCAATGGAACAGCATAAAATGGAAAGGGCGTAAGCGACAAAATGGTTTTTGTCGCGTAATTTTAAAACCATAAATACATTTCATATAAGCTATGCACATATTAAAGTGTATGCTTCAACCAATTTATGTACAAATTTTGGAACCTTAAATCACTCTCCTCTGTTGGAAAAATAGGAATCCCTTTTTTTACAGAGGTCTTTTCGATTGATAATTCTGTGTTATAAAAGTTGTCCAATCGTGTTATGCTATGGGCAATTCAAAGACAAAGACATGATGAATACTGACAATGAACTTTAGTTTCTTAGCTTTAGTCATTGCTGAGAAAAATTGGCATCGCTACAGCCAAATTATCAAGGCGTCGCCTTAACACGAACGTCGAAACCCAGTTGGCGTTCGACGTGAGCGCTGACCTATAGTCTATACCTTTAGGTTATAGATGAGTTATGTCGAGGCAACAAGTGACCCCAGCTGAATTGCCCCACTATTGAAAAAGTAAAGACTTGACTGAACAAAACAATTTATTATATACTTTTTATGAAGTGTATAAAACTGCGGAGTCATAAAACTTAAAGTTAAGTTAAAGCTCAGCTTTGTTAAAGCTCAATAATACATAAGCATGATCCGCACGAGCACACGCATACATTATTACGTCGCATGTTCGTAAAAATTGTCTGTGTGAATACGGTGTTTCACATCATGAATAACGGCTGAGTTACTGTACTATGTTAGATTTTTAATAATGCCTATGTCTATTAATAAACATAGAGTAAGGTAAATATATAATAATTGATCTTTATCACCACCATCATCATTATCTGTCAATTCTCCGAAGTTTTTGTAATGTATGTCCTATCTTTATTTTTAAATCATTGCTCGAACTTAATTGTGCAAACTACAGACTATGCGTCAAAATAGTCTGCCCCAGTCGACGCCGGTCAGATTAAGCTTTGGTGCTCGAGTGCAAATTACTTGAGTTGACCTGGTCAGAAAAGTTGATTTGTCGAGTGCAAATTAAGTGTTACACTGCCTCTACTGTAGCTTTGATTCCGTAAAATAGCGTTGACTTCATATAGCAGTGAAAAAATGTTATAACGGGAGCTGTCGCTCTCTTGGAAATGATTACTAGAAAATGTTCATTCACATGAAACATCAGAGTTGAAAACTTGTAACACATATATATTATTATGACACTCTATAGGGATTCGTAATGTCTTACGGCCGCCCGTACTGAATGACATTTAACTATTATTATTAACTTTAAATCAACGAAGAATTTGAAAGAAAATATTCAAATCTTTATTAAATTAAACCTTAAACTGCGATCGTACATATTTTATCCATATTTTTTCATGTTATCTTATGAAGTCGATACTAGTTTATACGCAAACAATTATTTACTTTCAAGTAAATTGTTTTCAATAGAAAACAATGAATATTAATTTCGTAATCAATTTTGTAACGTTGATGGATCGCTGTAATGTAATTTTAGGGTTAAGTTGAGCGATAACGGGTAACCAATAACTTCTTGGAACTGATACATTTGTTACTGCCTACTAGGATAAATTAAATTTAGTCACCGTTAATAATTGGTAGTACCGTTAAATTGTAATATAACGTGTTTTCAAATACTTTCTCAACTCGCACGGGATAAAAAGTATCTCTATGTGTCTAAACACACTAGGCTGAATTACGCCGACGTAAATTCCGCCGCGTTTACGCCGCGTATCAAACGCATACAAAATACGGACGGAACGCGACAGACGACACACTATGCCGAAATTCCGTCGAGCCGAGTCGAGCGTAAAGTTCGGCAGCGATTCGGCGGTAATGTTTTGTATAGCAACACACTATACGCGACGGAATTATCAAAACCGAACCTAGCATATCCAACCTTAACTCCAAAGCGTTAACGCACACATTACATCTGAGAATTTTAAATACTCACTTACACGCGCGTTCCGCAACGGTAATTACGCCGCGAAATTTCGGCTCTTCGCGTACGGTAATTTATAATGTGTCGCATCAGACGTAAGCGGCTGAACGTAATTTCGGCCACGTAAATTACGCCGGTGTAATTCAGCCTAATGTGTTTAGACCCTTAGTCGTGTCCCGGGACTCAAAGTATCTTCATATTATTATCAAATTTCAGAAAAATTGGTTTGCGGCTTGATCGTGATACAGGTATGGTATAGCCGTATAGATAACAGACAGACAAACAGACACACTTTAAAATTTATAATAGTAGTAAATGGACTTTGGGCACATGAAATTTTATTGCTTTATTTTGCGCATAGAAATGGTCAAGCCCTTGTCGAATTTCGCATTGCGAACCAATAAATTAATACCTGATTCGCACATACCTTCTCTCACGCACGAGTAAGGGTCAATTCAGACCGCAACGCGACGGGGCGAGGCGTGGCCTGGCGCGGCATAAAATGTATGGATTTGACAGACGTCTTGTGAATCTGTCAAATCCATATTATACATTTTGAAATGCATCCACGCGTCGCGTTGCGGTCTGAATCAACACTGACACCTAGCAATCGAAGCGACATTCGATTTTTGAAAATTAAACCGTATCCGAATTAGGGACCAGCCATTTCGCTTATTAATTTAAATAGATCTATGGACGCTTCACACCACGTCAGTCTGGCCCCGTGCTAAGTACCTAGAAAGTACTTGTGTTACAGGTACCAGAAAACGGAAATATATTTAATACTTTTATACTATACAAATATTTAAGATTTTTATTATATCATACACATATTTAATACACATCCAGACCCGGGAACATTGAAAACTTTTTGTTCCGTCGGCGGGATTCGAACCCGCGACCCCCGGCTTGAGCTACCAACGCGCTCACCACTGAGCCACAGAGGTCTTCGACAGCCGCCCCGTTACGTTTCGGATGGCGGCCGTTTTACAACCTAAGTCCACTAATTCCTTTTGGCTCATCGAAGGTCCACAAACGCGTTTTAGTTCCGGAATGTCCGTCCATCAAATATTGAGATCTCATCACTTATTTCGCACAATTTAACCCTTTCGTAGGGAATACGGCGACGCCTCACAATGTCATGGAATTGGAGATTTAAATTGACTTCTAATTGGAAAGCCTCTTCAAAGGGACCTAATTGTAGGGCTCGCTAACGGCCCTTCTGTTTATATTAATTCAAACAGCCTGTTATAGGAAACGCTGGGAATATTTCATTTCAATTTAAAATAACCCATGCTGAAATTTTACGTGAAATATTGAACTTGAAAGTATATATTATTAGTATTTAAAAGAAATCATTTTTATTAGATTATTTTGTTTTTTTACATCTCGAAAAGATCGAATCTCGAATATTGCTGTTGCTTATATTATCATAATATGTTTCGGTCATACATTTTCGATCGGTCATTTTATGAAGATAGATAAAGAAAACGTGTTGATAAACCCCCATGAATCGGGGCGTCACTGAAGGTATTAAAGTTACCTATAAATTAAGATGTACACTATGTGCTATAAAAAATAATGTTTTAAAAAAACAATAAACAGATTTTATATTGAAATGGTAAATTAAGTTTTGTTCTTATGCGTCAAGCGACTTGAATAACGTATTGAACAAGAACAAAACACGGTGTGAATCTTTGAGTTATTCAATGTGCTATGGTGTCAAGACGTCCTAGTAATTCTTGAAATGAAAATACATCGAAGAAGCTTGGTGTTTTTAACAGAGCGAGACAGTACTTCAGTCCGGACCAACGCCTACAACTCTACAAGGCGCAGGTTCGGCCTCATATGGAATATTGTTCTCATCTCTGGGCAGGGGCGCCAAAATACCAACTTCTCCCTCTGGATCTTATCCAACGAAGGGCCTCTCGAATTGTTGACTGCCATAGTGTTTCAAACAGCTTGGACCCCTTGGAATTACGCCGAGATGTAGCTTCACTCTGCATCCTCTATCGGTTGTATCACGGGGAATTCTCTGAGGAATTGTTCGGAATCATACCACCTGCAACTTTTCGCCATCGTCCCACGCGAAAAATATACCATCCTTATCACCTTGATGAGTCTTCCACAGTGCGTTTTTCGCGTAACTTTCTACCGCGCACTGTAAAACTCTGGAACGAACTGTCACCAGCAGTATTTCCGGACCAATACGACAAACCTTCAAGAAGAGAGCGTATTATCTCTTAAAAGGCCGGCGACCCGTTTGCTTGTTTGCCCTCTTATTATATATATATATATATATATATATATATATATATATATATATATATACATTATAATATATCTGAGAACAAACCGGAGCAATTTATATGCCGTCGAAGTTGGCGGTTTGGTATTTGGTCGTTTTAAAACTTCAGCCATAAGTTATTGGCTGGAGAGATTTATAATAAAATGTGTCACGACCACGGAACTTTCCAGAAAAATTGGAATAACTCAATTGCGATGAACTTATTATAATTTGGTCAATGAGATTCACTTTTGTTTTTAAATTGGCGCCGAAACTTTCACATCGAATAATAAAATCTTTTCGTTCTTGTGACATATTTTTTAAGCCTTAATTAAGTGTACCTACATATATTTTGTGATTCAATAAATACAAAATCATGTCTATTTTAATACATTAGTTCATCCATACTCATATTATGAATGCAAAGGGTGGAGCGCCTGCACTCTCGCCACAAAGTGAATTTCAGTTCCTTTGTGGTGAGAGTGCCGACTCTAGCTTTATCCATCTTCGAGGTGGAGGAGTTTTGGCCCATCGGTGTAGTTTACCGGAGGTTCCGGGGGAGGCTCCCGAACGAAGCACGCATCACGTCGCCGAAAGAGACATAACGTGATAAACAGCTGTTGTGTGATTGTGTGTGTGAATGTGTATATATACATAAAATTCTCGTGTCACAATGTTAGTCCACGAACTTCTCCGAAACGGCTTTACTGATTTTCATATAGCATATTCAGTAGGTCTGAAAATCGGCTACTCGGTACTTTGATAAGTGCATTTGTTGAATAAATAATAGTAAATTATTACAACCTGAGACTGACGGCGACCATTGTTTGTGCGACGGGATAGCGATCGACGATGCCATGGCGACATACTTATGTCACTTCAATAAAATAATATGGCAACATGATATGGCAAATATATTATGGCAAAGCAACGTTTGCCGGGACAGCTAGTATTAGGATAAAATTGTTCGGCTTGCATCCGTTGTCTGATTGCCATAACACAAGTTTTACTTAGCATGGGATTAGACGACGTGATGTACGCTACCTAGCTTTTATACTATTGTATAATTATTATTATACGTTTAATAAATAATTTGAATTTGAAATTCGAATTTGAATTTGAGTCTGCTACTTCTTTGCACTAACACCGTTAAATAGACTTTGATAAAAATTGTCATTGATAATTTGATATTAAAAATTATTTTTAACGATTGGCGATAACAGAATTTTCCGATGTTTTTAAAAATGTTTGCCCCGAAACTCCTGAACCTATTTTGGACATCAAAAACTCGCTTTGGGAAGTTCTACAATTCTCGTTGCTTTTATCTTTCTGTTGTCTTTCATACGTAGCCCTTTAACTATTACAGAGGTAGCGTCCAGACATAAGTATAAATACGAGTATAAACTAGCATCATTCTGCATAAATACGAGTATGTATAAATACGAGTATAAACTAGCATCATTCTGCGGCTTTCCACATGTAAATTAAGTCTCCTGGTAAGATAATAATGATCACCCTCAGAGGTGTATTAAAG
The DNA here is from genome assembly GCA_905333045.1 of Lysandra bellargus. Classification (NCBI taxonomy): domain Eukaryota; kingdom Metazoa; phylum Arthropoda; class Insecta; order Lepidoptera; family Lycaenidae; genus Lysandra; species Lysandra bellargus. Next base: position 6,368,143 of record HG995345.1, on the reverse strand, counting down.
AAAATAGTGGTTGCTTCTGGATATTTTGTGACCAAACTTTTTCTTTTTTAAACATTATATTTTTAAATACCTTATATCAGTGGCGAGGGGTGAATATTTTGAGAAGGGAAGCCGGAGTAAAAAATCTACTTACCAATTTTGGTAATTTATAATTATTATTGAATGACATGCTTTTAATTTTCAAAACTAAGTTTGGAAAACAAAGTTTCCTTCGACAGCAAAATATAATCTGTCAGACAACAGTCTTTCTGAATTAATGCCATATTTTCCGAACGACGACGTCGTACGACTCACAATTCACAAGTCACAATATAAATTAATTCACGACACTCTTCTAAGTTCTAACGCTAAAACAAAATTTAAATTCGACAAAACAAAACAAACTACATGTTGTTTACAAACACACTATCCGCCATATTAATATGTCAATCTAAAAACCAGCAAAATAAAAATGTATTACGCGCCTGTCATATTTAGTACCGCTAAAGGCATTCTTAATAAAGTCGTATTACAAAAAATCCTACCAAAATAAAATGTATTACGCGCCAGCAAAAGTATAATGTCGCTACATTCATTCTTAAATTCGAATCATAACAATTTTACTTCATGACTCATCTATCTCGCTTGCACTTGTGCGTTGCTAATTAACCTTTCTCCGTAATAACTCGTCGGGCATCGAGTTATTTTATATATATATCGCGCGTGCTAGAACGAGACAGAACATGACGACCAGTTCACAGGAATGAAAAGGACAGATGCTTACTATGAACTGTCGTTGTATGGAGAAATAAGCCGCTAATCCACGGCTTGATTCTCTGCGCCCGCACATTGCATTGCCTTTTAAAATTTGTAGGCGATAGTTATTAATTCAAACTATGTATTTCAAGTGAGACAAAAATTTATTGCATATAACATTGTGAATTCAAAGTTTTTTAAGTAGGTATGTAAAATATTTATTAGATAAATATGTCGTTGGCCCATATATTCGATTTTTCTAAGCCCTAAGGGAAGCCGATGGGAATCGGGTTATATGGACGCTTCGCCACTGCCTTATATTCTGTTGTAAGAAGGTTGTAAGCGTCCTACAGTCTAGATAATACAATAATTATAAAAACAAACAGCTCACTCAAAAAGCGTTGTCACACAAAAAAAAATGTGTGTAAAACGTTGGTTATTTTCGCCAGTATATTTAATATGTTTAAAATGCACAAACTAAATTCTACTAGAAATTCTCAATGTTTTAATTAAATAGTACATGGCACTAATGTTTTCATGACCGAAGGGACAAAAGGGTGCAAACCTCAATTCTGTTAAACTGAACACAGTTAAAGAATAATGACTATCATCTATTTAACTCTAGCTCTTGAAATAATTTAAACAGAACCTTATTTAATAATACCCAGTGGACGAAGGCCAATGCTTCCAGTGGGTATTAGTATATAACATTAATATAGATTTAAAAATTCAATTAAATTATAACTAGCTGACCCGGCAAATGTTGTTTTTCCATACTTGGTGTGGGAATATGGTTGTGGGTCTCATATAGCCTAAGAGCCATTAAAGCTGCAATTTTTTCTACTGTATGTCTCCTATTTTGGTAAGAACGACCTACAACTATGGAGTTTTGATTGCAGTTACTTTAGGATATACCTGTATCAAGTGATGAATGTTGAACCTCACTAAACTCCTGGGACTAGCAACGAATTTAATCAGAAGAAGATAAGAGGAGTAGCATGTCCCTCAGGCTCCCTGAGATCATATCAAAGGGTTTTCGTGGTTGGATACCGCTGTCGATCCTGGCGACACAGGAAATGCAGTGGTGGGAATGTGTGGTGAATGTGAAACGTTTAAAAAAAATAAAGTATAAAAGCTATTTTTTTCATACTATTCTACTGCCGGATACTAATGATCTTTGCTTTCCACTGCCTTTAAAATCTGATTCTTTTGGACTTTTAAATACACAAAAAAAAAATACTAATGCCAATAATGTAATGGCATTAGCGTTCATGTCTTATGATCGTTATTGCTTAATATTATCAGGCGATTGGTCTACTCGTTTGCATTTAAAGCAACCACGTGCAACATTTGCAAAGCTTTAACACAAGTTAAATCGTTTTTTGTCGTAGAAAATGTACGCGGAATTGTTTTAATCAAAAGCTCGAAAGAGTTGAAAACTTTTAATTGCGGTCACAAAATTTTCAAAATTGGTCACTCGTCCGTTTTTTGTTTCGCAAATTGTAGAGCAATTAAATTAACAGCACCTGAGCAAACTCGACATTACGGATCTCGGAACATTAAGTGTAAGTGCGCACTTGGTGACACACGGTAGGTGAGTCGGTAACTCACCTCAAGATTTAAAAAAGTTACAAGAGACCTACGCGGTTTTTGGAAGGTACGTTTAGTTGAAACATGATTTTAAAATTTAATTACAGGATTTATATTTCATCATAATAATATTATATAGTATGTACTAGGTTGACTGCCAGAGAATGTCATATTATAGCATTAAATCCGCCTATGTACCAATGACATTATTGGTTAAACCATTGTTGTGCATTGATTGATAAAAATAAAAACTCACTTTTCCAAAATTTCAGCCTGCGCTCGCGACTAACAAAAGACGACATAAAAGGACCTTGAG